>OY992538.1:160971683-161116683 GCA_963921195.1 Pegoplata infirma
GACATCCCAGCAGAAATAAATCGAGATTTTGGCGACACAGCATCTATTTATAGCATACCGAAGCGCATCCAAAGAGCGCTCTTAAGGATGCAGTAAAAGTAAGGGGAAAAAAGTTAAATTTTTTGTTAAGATTTTTTATATAAAACTTACAATTTAAAATTATTTTTTGATAAAATTTCACACTTGCTTTCCTTTTTAATATTTTTAACACTTTTTGAATGAAAAAGTATGAGTTTTGGACGAAGACAGATGATTTCACTGCATCATTATTGCGCATTTATCAGCGCTGCAAAGAGTGCTTCAATCATAACATATTTAACACATTTTGAATGATGATAAATAGGCTAATCAAAAAACAGCAAATGCTTTTTTGTTATTTCAAAGAATAAACCGATTTGGATTAAACACAGTCTGATAACGAAAAATCACAAATATTAAAATACACTTGTTTTAACTTTTTTTGCATATTTTTTTCATTTATTGGTATGTTTTTTATCTCATTTTTAAATTTTTTTCTCTTTCTTACAACTTTTTTCTTGTAATTTATCTAGATTATTATTTTTTTTTAAATCAAAAAAATGTTGCTAAAATTTTTACAAATACATATGTATTTCAAAAAAAATGTTTGCAGATTTTAAAATATTTTTCAGTATTTTTAAAAACAATTTTTGACTACACAATTTCCACTTTAATTTCAAATAATACAAATTATATTACGAAAAACTTACAATCATATTTTAGAAACTTAAATTATATTTATAAAATTTCAAATTATATTTCAAAAATTTCCAATTATTTTTCAGAAATTTTCATTTATAACTCAAAAATTTACAATTATATTTCAAAAATTTTCCAATTATATTTCCTAAATTTCTATTTCAGAAACTTCCATTTATATTTCAGAAATTTCCATTTATATTACAAAAATTTCCAATTGTATTTAAGAAATTTACATTTGTATTTCCAAAATTTTCTAAATACTTTTCAGAAAATTCCATTTGTATTTTAAAAAATTTCCATTTTGATTTCAAAATTTTCAAATTTTTTTTTGCTATTAGGAAAATTCCATTTAAATTTAAAAAAAATTCCATGTGTATTTTAGAAATTTCCAATTGTGTTTCAAAAATTTCAATTTCAAAATTTTCTAAACTCTTTCCAGAAAATTCATTTATATTTCCAAATAAATAATTTAGAAAATTTAAAATACAAATGTAAATTTCTTAAATACAGTTGGAAATTTCTGAAACATTAATACCCAGCAAAAACTTGGTAATGACACATCATTACCATTCGAATTACTTAGTAATGACAGAAAATTACCTTTAGCATTATTTTGAAATGTAAAATAAGGACTTATTTATAATGACTTACATAAGTCATTATAAAAAAATAAAAAAATTTCAGAACTAGATTTTCACTTTTTGACTCACTGTAAATTATTTTGAATAAAAATAAAATAAAATATTTTTTTATTTTTTTATTTTTTTAAATTTTTTTTTAAATAATTTTTTCATTACCTATAAGTATATATGTAATTAGTTATTAATACTGGTTTGATAATCATTACATTTGGCACATTTGCTTGTAAATGTAATGGGAAAGGTAATTCGAATCAGAAGTAGTTATAACTTTTGAATTTCCCATTACACATTTCATTACTTGGTAATGCAAGTTTTTGCTGGGTAGATGTTTCTGAAATATAAATGGAAATTTCTGAAATATAAATGGAATTTTTTGAAATACGATTGGAATTTTCTGATATATAAATAGAAATTTCTGAAATATAAATGGATATTTCTGAAATATAATTTGTATTTTCTGAAATTAAACTGGAAATGGTATAATTTAGAACTTTGAACTTTTTTTGACATAAAAATGTTTAATTTTTTTTCAAATTGTATTTCAGAAATAGTCAATTGTATTTCAGAAACAGTTAATTGTATTCTAGATTTTCAAATTGTGTTCCAGAAAGAGTCAATTGTATAATAAGTAAGATACATACAATAATTCACTGCATCTTTATTCTGCTTAAATCAGCACTTAAAAGATACATGAATTCACTGCATCTTTATAGCGCTTAATCAGCGCTATAAAAGTATGCTTTAATCAGCGCTCTAAAGACACGTGATTTCAGTGCATCTTAAGAGCGCTTTTTCTGTGTATCCAACTAGCGCTCTAAAGTGGGACATCGCCTTAGAGAATCATGCATGAATTCAGCACGTTTGGAAGCGCTACTTGACTCGGGATTCCTTTCCAAAAGCTGCTGCCAGTTCAGCAAAATTTCTGCTGGGATACCAAAAGGCTGCTCTAACAATAAGTCAACATATCATAGGACTAACGAAAAATATGTTTGTGAAGTCCGGTTTACTGAACGAACGCGGAATTCACTGATCTTAATTTAAGAAAAATTTAATTGTACCTGTTTTTATAACATTGCAAAACTATTCATTTTCAAAAAAAAATTAATTTGTTTTTATAAAAAACAAAAATATTTTATTAATTTAATAAATATTCAATTCAAGGTAACAATTTTAAATTAGTGAGGTCAAAGGGTTAAACATGTTTGCGTTATGCCACCTTTTTTTCAGTCACAAAGTTGGTCCTATTTATATCAGTCCAGAACTATGACAACTTTTAAACAGTCACGTGATTTGTTTTCCAGGACGAATTGTAATTTTTTTCATTCAAAGCTTATAATTTTTAACCTGTTCTTTGACAAGGCACCACTTCGTCTGTAATGTTTTTAGTGATTTTAAATCCTCTCTGATGTTACGTTACTTTCTCACCAGATACTTGATATATCATTATTAATCCAGTCAATGTTTTCCACCATTTGGATAGTCACGGGATAGAGTTTTTCCTCGTAATTACCATATTTTAATACATTTGTATTTATGTTTTCACCGGTTTTTTGATATGTGCATTATTAACCTATCATAAATCTGCCACTTTTTATCAATTGACCTCTCATTTCCCGTAGGGCAGCAACGTATCCAGGAATTTGAAAAGGGGGGGGGCCCAACTCGAAATTTTTTTTTATCACAATATAATAATACTATTTTCTAGGACTACCCCCCCCCCCCCCTGTCCAAAAAAATTATAGAAATTACTGCATTTTTCTATACTAACAACATTAAAAATGCCTCAGAATTTGTAAATTTTTCTAGAGAAGAATGACGCATACTCTATTTTTAAACTTGACACATCTCAGAATCTGAGAACATTTTTATAAAAAAAAATGTCTTCGAATTTGAGAACTTTGCTATAGAAAATATTCTAAAAAAATTTTCAAAATCTTTGAAACTTTCTATAGCAAAAATGTCTTTAAATTTGCCAATTTTTTGTGAAAAATGTCTGATAAATTCTTATATTCTGAGGTATTTTTTCCTATAAAAACCGTTCTTAGAAACAATATGTAACCTAAAAGTAAAAAGGTTTTAAAAAGGTATTTGTGATAAATTTCAAAATTAAATTATATGAACCAGATAGATTTAGCCCTCCTGATTCCAAATTATCTTACCAAATATTTTAATATTTTAACATTTTTCTGATATTGGGGTTTGAAAATTCAGAAATGCAAAATGTGATTCTTGGAAAAACTTCTGTGGAAACATAGAAGACGTTTCTGAGGCATCCAGGCTGCGCAAGGTTCTGGCTTCTTCTCCTTGCACCCTAGGATACCTGAAAGATCCTAATGGGGTGTGGTCTTCCTCCAGTGGAGAGTCGCTGGATCTCCTTTTAAACACGCATTTTCCGGGCAATTCCATGACGCCGTTTCAAGCTTTGGAACGTTCTGACGCCCAAGCATCAGAAATTGCTTCGGAAATAATAAATATGCCAACATTAATCTGGGCGATAAAAAGCTTCAGGCCCTATAAATCCCCGGGACCTGATGGTATAATCCCGGCTGAGTTGCAGCAAGTGTTGGACTATATAGCCCCGTTGCTGTATAATCTATACACAGCATGCATCAACTGGTCGTATATTCCTTTAAAATGGAGGGATACCAGAGTCGTATTTATCCCGAAGGCTGGGAAAAGTTCCCACACAGCTCCGAAGGATTTCAGACCAATTAGTCTGTCTTCTTTTTTGTTAAATACAATGGAACGAATGATAGACTCATATTTGCGTAGAGTGATTGACCCGAGGTTGCTTTCGACAAAGCAACATGCATACAGCAAGGGACGATCAACGGAAACAGCTCTTCATGAGCTCGTTGGTACCATCGAGAGATCGCTTTCGGTAAAGGAGAACACTATGGTGACCTTTCTTGATATTGAGGGGGCTTTTAATAATGTCATCCCAGAATCGATAATATTGGCATTGTCTGGTCTGGGAGTAAAGCGTGAAATCGTTTTAATGGTGGAAAACCTACTTGCCAATAGACGTATAACGTCTGAATTGGGAGCGTCCGTCATATCTCGATTTGTCAATAGGGGCACACCACAAGGAGGTGTTCTTTCGCCGCTACTTTGGAACCTGGCACTGAATTCAATGCTACTATCTCTAGAAGCACGTGGTTGTCATGTTGTCGCATATGCTGACGATGTCGCGATAGTAATCCTACACTCAAAAAAATAAAACTGTAAAGTTAACAAATTTTTTTTTGTTAACTTGAGTTTACTGGCTTTTTAGCAAATTTTTAGTTAAAATCAGCGTTTTAACTACTTTTTTTAGTTAAATTCAATTTACGAAAATACTAGTTTTGAACAAATTTTGAATTAATTTTTTTTGTTGACTTCAAAACTGAGTTTACGAATTTTTACTAATTAATTTGCTGATTTTTCGTAACAAATTTGTTAAGTGAAATTTCTTGTGTAGCCTCCTATGCGAATCTCATAAGTTCTACTTAAGCTAATGAAAAAACAGAAAAAATAAACTTAAAATTTTTTACTAAATATTTTGTAAATTTTAGTTTACGAAAAGTAACAAAAAGTTTAGCTGAATTCAACTAATTTTTTTGTTAAAATATGTACATAAAAAAGTTACGAAATTTCAGCTAAATTTTTAGTTAAAGTTACGGTTTTTTTTGCTACATTCATTCTACGAAAAGTTAACTAAATATATTTAGTTAAATTAACTAAAAATTTAGTAGGCCCAAAATCAGGTGCTTTTTTAGTTAAATTTAACTAAATTTTTTGTTAACTTTACAGTTTTTTTTTTTTGAGTGTAGTAAAACAGAGCTTGTTTTGTTTGTTTGTTTGTTCGCCGCTTCTTTGGAACCTGGCACTGAATTCAATGCTGCTATCTCTAGAAGCACGTGGTTGTCATGTTGTCGCATATGCTGACGATGTCGCGATAGCGGTAACGGGGAAGCATCTGCCAACATTGAGGGACATTCTTCAGGGTTCTCTGAAAGATCTGTCTAAATGGGCAAGAGACTGTGGTCTAGGAGTTAATCCAAGTAAAACAGAGCTTGTTTTGTTTACAAGGAAAAATAAGATTCCTGCTTTTGATCCTATTTCTCTGGACGGTACTGAAATCACCTTCTCAGATGGAGCCAAGTATCTTGCAGTATTTCTAGATAGGAAGCTGAATTTCAGGCGTAATATTGAGGAACGGGTGAGAAAAGCAACAATTGCATTGTATTCCTGTAAAAGGGCCATTGGAAATCGATGGGGTTTTAGCCCTCAAGTCGTTCATTGGATCTATACTGCAGTGGTACGTCCAATTTTGCTGTATGGAATCATTGTCTGGTGGCCTGCTTTAGAAACAAAAGCGAACTTTGTCTTTATCACGAAGGTACAGAGAATGGCGTCAATGTGCATCACTGGTGCTCTTCGTACTACACCTACGGCTGCATTAGAAATCCTCCTTCACCTGATACCCTTGGACATATTGGGTAGGCAGTATGCGGCTGCATCGGCAATTCGACTTAATAGCACGCTGCAATGGAGGAGCAGTGATTGTGGCCATACGCGAAAAAGATAACAATACCACAAAATGTGGACTGTGATCCCTCTTTGAGCCTCTTTGAGCGCCACTTTACCACTATGATACCATCCAGGGAGTCTTGGATGGGGGATACTCCGGGTAGTGGAGCTACCATAAATTTTTACACAGATGGATCGAGGCTGCACGAACAAGTGGGCTTTGGAGTCTATTCGGAAGAGCTTGGGTTGAGCCTGGCTCGTAGATTGCCAGATCATTGCAGTGTTTACCAGGCAGAGATGCTGGCAATAAAAGAAGTGGCTGACTGGTTGAGCTGCAATGTCTTGTCTACAACCGCAGTCAACATCTATACTGACAGTCAAGCCGCTGTCAAGTCCCTGGATTCAATGTTTCTGAAAACAAGATCTGCCCTTAACTGCCGCACGTCTTTAAATGAGATGGCCAAGCAGTTTAACATACGACTCATATGGGTCCCAGGGCACAGAGACATTCCAGGGAATTGCAAAGCCGATGAGCTTGCAAGACTAGGAACTACCTTACAGGTTCCAACAGAATTGGAATGTGTTGGTATGCCTCTAGAAACTTGCAAGCAAAACCTACGGCTTTGTTCTGCGACGGAGACTAATCAAAGATGGGCAAATGGATGGACGTGTGAGACTACACGACTGATTTGGCCTTCTCTTAATCAGGGGCGCACAAGTGAGCTGATATCGCTTCCAAGAGGAGAGATTTCGACGGTGGTTTCTATAATTACCGGACACTGTCTTATAGGGAAGCACGCAGAGCGGTTAAATGTGCCGTCGAATGACTTTTGCCGAAGTTGCATGGATGAAGAGGAGTTGGAAACTATCGAACACTTTATTTGCCATTGCCCGGCACTTTCTGGTCAGAGACTTGCTTCACTGGGATCTAGGGAGCTGTACGATCTTTCTGATTTGTTGGATGTCAAAATTCAACATCTAAGGAGTTTTATAAGAAGCTCAAAATGGTTTAACGACAGGGACTAGTAGGGAAACCTATTACGGTCCCGTGGTATCACAATGGACCTCAGAGTCTACGTGTGTTGGCGTAAAACGTCAGCAGCCACTTACAACCTAACCTAACCTTGAAAATTCGAAACCGCTAATTTAGTCGTGGGTCTACTGTTAGAGCCATTATAAAGGACCTGATTCCAAATCTGCTATTTAAATATTTGTAGGACATTTCGCATTTGCGCTTTTTACGGCTCTACTGTTACATATTATTGCCTTGGCGCAACATTTAAGGACTGATTTTTTATAAAATGGAAATCTAGATTCCAAATACGTCATTAAATTTTTTAAGTTGCTTTCGTAAATTCGTTTATGAAAATTTATCTTTATTTATTTACATAAAAAATAATCGAAGGTTTTTTATTTTTTGCCAGTTAAAATATTGTCCTTAGTCATTATTAAATTTTCAAAACTGCGGTTTTTCAATTCAAACCCGATTTTTGAAAAAAGTGCTAGATTGAAAATTTAAAATTAAGAGTCCCCGCACAACAATGTCGATGACGTTTTTTTCATACAAATTTGGCATGAAAAAACTCTCGACCGAAATCCGCTAGAATAAAATCAATTTTATTTTTGTGTTGGTTTCTCTCTCGCCCTTAATTTTTTTAAATGAAAATGTTGCCACTTTTTTTTACAAATATTTCGATATTTTTCGATAAAGTAAACAAAAAAATATGATCTCTAAAAAGGAAAATATTAAAATTGAAAAAAAACTGCAAAAAAACGAATCAATATGAAACAAGTAAAAAAGTTAAATTCGGCCTTGCCGAATGTAGTGATACCCTCCACAATTTCAAAAAGATTATTGCAAACAACTTTTTTTAAATGGAAATTAGTTTAAAAAAAAAAAAAAAAATTGAAAAAAATTTCCGCGAAAAAAAATTTTGGTAAAAAAAAAATCCGCGATTTTTTTTTTTTTTTTTTTAAAATATGTTCGTACTTGTTTAAATACCATTTGGTGTCCAATTATGTCCACATATGTCAACCAGAAGCCGAATTAAAGCATTTTGTATTTTTAGGTTATGTTGAATGTACTGAAATTTTTGAGGTGTGCTTACATTTTCGTTCATAACTTTTGAACCGCTGAAACGATATCGCTCAAATGCAATACCAAACTTCTCGGGAGAACTTCCAATATATATGTTAAGTTTCAGTCATCTCTGTGCAATATTTTGTCCGCGAGAGCATTTTCAACAGACAGACAGACGGACAGACGGACAGACGGACAGACGGACAGACGGACAGACGGACATCGCTAGAATGTCTTAAAATCGATCGGGCATCATGAATATATATACTTTATGGGGTCCCAGACCGATATTTCGATGAGTTACAAACGGAATGACAAACTTATATATACCCTCTATCACTAAGTGGAGGGTATAAAAATCATATTGATTATTAAAAATACAATAAATTTAAATAAAAAAGTTACGAAAAAGTGAAAATAAAGTGTAAAAATCAACATATGACAGAAATTTCCGCTGCCGTCTTTGTTTTGCGCCTATACTCTCTCATGACCGAAAACGTCAACCACTCCGACATTGTTGTGCGGGGACTCTAATATGAACATTTTTATTTAGAAAAAAATTTTCAGCATCTTAGAATTTTTTATAGAAATAATATCTCAGAATCTGAGACTTTTAATGTAGAAAAAGTAGAGTTTGCAAAGCGATTAAAATCGTATCATACGATTACGATTAATAATTTTCAATAAAATACACGCTTTCTATAACGAATTTAAAATTTATAAAGGCCGCTGTTCCAAAAAATGTGAAAAGGAAAAGGAAAATTTTCGAATTTTTTTGGTGTTCTAGGTTTCACATCCGAATTTTTTTCGTTTTGTTTAACAAAATAAAATTTGGTGAAAGTAAAACGAATGCACTTTTTTCCTAATAATTTATTAAATTTTAATTATTCGATTTCAACTTCGAATGAAAACGTGATCAACAAAACACTAAACTTGATTTCATGTGATTCAGAAATTTTCATGTAAAATGAAAAGTTGTGATAGACAGAACAGAGGCCAAAATCTTGGTTCATGATTCATTTAACTCGGTTGCAAATTTGTCTTCCTTTTTTTCTCATAAATGTCATTCAAAATTAAAGTAGTAAGTATTTAAATTCTGATGATAGTAACCACTCAATTTTGTTTTAAAAATATATTCAAAAAATTCGGACGTGAAATTTTGTCGAAAAACGTATTTTTTTTTTTTAATATTGACCGCTGGTTTCCAATTAAAGAAACCGTTTTTAAATAAATTTTCCCACAATCAGCTCTTCACTTGTTATCGGCAGGAATTCCAACACGACCCAGCAGAAATTTGTCTGAACTGGAAGCAGCATTTTGAAATAAATCACGAGTCAAAGAGCGCATCCAACCCACCTGAATTCAGACAGGATGTGTGTGAGCAATGCCACAGTTAAGAGCAGTCTTTTGTAGCACAGATGAAGCGCTATTAAGATGCAGTGAAATCATGTATCTTTTCAGCGCTGGTTCAAGCACTGTTGTGCATGTGTGACATTTTATCAACAAAGAATTTTATATTACACGTTTTTGAAAAAAAAAAAAAATAATCTTATCAAAAAAATTTAACTTTTCTCCCTTTCTTCTACTGCATTCCAAGAGAGCTCTTTGGATGCGCTATGATATGCTATAAACTCTCGATTCATTTTTGTAATTTTGTACCTTCTGAAATGTGAATTTTAAGTGTTTTTCAATAAAGCTATTGCAATTCAAATTATTAAAAAGTTCGATTAATCGATAATCGCGATTAACGGCAATTTTTTTAATCGTAATCGCGATTATGAAATATCTCGATTATTTGCAAACTCTAAGAAAAAGTGACTTAGATCCTTAGAGTTTGAATTTTGTTTTATGGAAAACTGTTTTCATAATCCTGATGCATAATTTTTATTAAATAAAACCAATATAACGTGTTTTCGATACTTATTTTACAGATATTTCGATATAAATGACTTTTTAAAAACGAAAATTTACTCAAAATCAAGAGTTTTTATAAAAAAAAAATGTAAAACTTTTCTTTAAAAACCAAAATATTTACAATACTACAAAAAACTTATGTTTGTTACTTGTATCATATGTTGAAGTGTTTACATTTTTTAAAATTTTCCAATCCAAAAGGTGGCCCGGGCCCCCCCCCCCTGAATACGTCCATGCCGTAGGGTATTTACTTCGCGCCGAAAAAATCTTCAGCGATCCTCAGTTCGATATAATCAGTCTATATTTTTTCTTATATAGAATGGATCCATATCTTTCGATAAAAGTTGCCCAAACTTGCTCGAAATGATAAATGGCGAAATTACAGCTACATATATTTATATGCAGTGGTCCGAGATTTCTTTTTAAAAAAAATACTTAAACCCAAAATAATGTTTTACGGCTTGATTAGTTTTGTTTTTATCAGAGAGTGCCTTAAGTGTAGAAAAAAAAAAAAATCTACATTTCTAGTTTTTTTGTAGAATTATGGAAAATATCAGTTACGCCATTTCCAATTAAATTCAAAGATTTTTTCTTGAATTTCCAAAATAAAGGAAAAAAGTGAATAATTTGTCGTCACCATTTCCAAAAGCTTTTCCGAAACTAAGTAAGTCATTTACACCATTTCCATATTTATATCAAAAATAAAAAAAATTTATATAAAAATTATGTGCGTATATTTAACTTCAGACACTCTTAATACTCTTAAAACTAATTATACCCTACACCACACTGTGGTACAGGGTATAATGAGTTTGTGCTGATGTTTGTAACTACCCGAAATATTGTTCCTAGACCCACTTTTAAGTATACCGATCGGCTTAGAATCACTTTTTGAGTCGATTTAGCGATGTCCGTCCGTCCGTCCGTCTGTCCGTCCGTCCGTCCGTCCGTCTGTCTGTCCATGTAAACGGTGTAAACACGATACAGGTCGCAATTCTTAATCAATTGACTTGAAATTTGAAACTTAAGCCTCTTTTGGCCCAAGGACGAAGCCTATTGAAATTGGAAAAAATCGGTCCATATTTAGACCTAGCCCCCATACAAAGGTCCTCTTTAGTTTTGGCTCAAATGACTCTAATAGACGCATTTTAACAGGTATCTATTCGAAATTTGGCAAGTAATCAAGTTTTATCAACACAAATCACCATTCCAAATTTTAAAGAAATCGAACCAGTTCTTATTGTAGCCCCCATACAAACCACCTTCCCGATTTTCACATAAATCTCTCAAATTTCATGAAAATAGAAAATATTTAATTAAAATTCTGTTTGTGTATGTTAAACGCGTACTTTAATAACCTTATCAAATCTGATTATCATCGGACCATTTTTGGACTTAGGTCCCATGTGGAAATTTCGCCCGATATTCAGTTGAAGTGATTTATTGTCAACAAAAAGAAGCCTATTCCACTCAAATTTGATTAGTGAGTGCTTTTTACACTTATTAAAGATTTGATAAAATATAGATCTAATCAGTCCATGTTTGAACTTGGGACCCATTTTCCGGGAAACTCTGGTGTAGGGTATTTTATGGTCGGCCTTGACCGACTATAATTTTCTTACTTGTTTTTAGTTAGATCAGACAAAGTTAAAAAATCTAGCCGCCATATTGTTTCCGCCATATTGGATTTTATCAGTTCGATTTTAAGATAACAGACCCGATTTTAAGATAACAGGTGTCCCCCACCAACTCCACCGACCCCCTCCTCCCCCACCAAAAAAAAGACGCCCCTGCGATTTTTTTTTTTAATTTTAAACGTATTGGAGGGTATAAAAGATTTGGCACAGCCGAATTTAACACTCTTACTTGTTTTTTTTTTTAATTCGAATTTAGGATGTCTACACTCAAAAAAATACGTTAGTAGATTTACTAATTTTTTTTTTGCTAATGCTAGTTAGCTAACTTTTAGCAAATTTTTATAAAAAAAAAATACGTTAGTAGATTTACTAATTTTTTTTTGCTAATGCTAGTTAGCTAACTTTTAGCAAATTTTTAGTTGAGATTAGCATGTCAGCAAAAAATTCTTGTAAACTTCATTTAGCACATTAGCAATTTTAAACAAACTTTGAACTAATTTCTTTTGCTAAATTTGAAATTGAGTTGACAACATTTTTACAAGAATGTAGAGCTGCAAAACTATCGATGGTACTATCGATAGTATCGATAGTTTTATTTTTATAGGGCTATCGATAGTTTTTACCCGATAGCGATACTATCGCCGAAAAAATATTAGCTTCAAAAAGATTGTCACTTGCTGAAAACTTAATCAAAAAGTGAACCGTTTTAAAAATATTTATATCATTTTGGAATAATTCTACTTTTTGAAGTATTAATGCAATGATAGTAACCTCATGTTAATGTTATTGCGAAATTTAAGGTCCGAACAGAACAAGAACGCCATGGTGGAAGATCGCCGTAGTGAGTTAAAATAGACTGGAATGGCAGTGAATACCAAAAACTGCTATTTGTGTATTTAGAAGTACCAAGTTGTAACGAAAAAAACGTAATTTTATGCAAAATCTTACAATTCCTTAAAATATTCGATACTATCGATAGTATCGATAGTTTAAAAACAAACTATCGAAAATATCGAATGGGACGACTATCGATAGTTTTGCAGCTCTACAAGAATGTGTTTTTTTACGAATGTGTTTGGCGTTGCATTTGATGTACATACATACTTATTTCCTTATGTATGTACATTAGAGTGACTCAAAAAAAAAAGTTGATGATGTACCCCCCTCAAAATTAACTTTGACATGTTTTATGAAGATTCCCAAAATATTTGGGCTCTAGCGATAATCTCCCGTGAGCTAAACCGCGTCAAAAATGGGTCCAAAAATGGTATTTTTCATGAATAAAAAATTCAGTAAATTTTTTTTTGTCCAATGAATGACCAAATATAATAGATATTTAGGAATTCTTTGATTCTGCATTAAAACATTTTAAAAACCTAACCACAGACTCGAGATAACGAGATGTTTATGTCAGTTTTTTGATGCTTTTCAATTCGATTTTACTGAAAACTTAAATAACTTTGGTATTTTTTGTCCGATTTTCACTTATAATACATCGTTAGAAAGGTGTTGACCATCGTTTGGGATTTCAGTCTAAAATTAACCCTTAACTGCACTGTCTTACTTTTTTATAACATTTACTTCGACATCATTAAAAACCCATTTTATAACCACAAAAAGCTTATCTTTGTGCAGGAAACACGTTTAATTAATATATTTGGCCACAATTAATTTAACCCATGCATGATCAAAATATTTTGGCAAACATTTTTAAAAAAGTTTTTGCGGAAATTATTGAAAGCTACCCAGCAAAACTTAGATTACCAAATAAGGTATAAAATAAGGTATAAGATCTCTTATTTTATACATTGCAGCATTGATGATTTTAACAGGGGATGAGACTCAAAGTAATGTATACGAGTAAGGTATATAATATAGCATACCAGAACGTAATATATAAGGTGTTACGAGTAGTGAAAAAGTAATTTTGTATTAAATTTACTCACGTGATTGTAAGTGAGTGTAAGTGGAAAAAATATGCTCGTGAGTGAGTGTGTGTCATTATAAAATTCCTGTCGTGGGCCCATCTCTAGTTTAAACTTATGCATTTTTTTATAAAATATTTATTTTTTTTGTTACTGTAATGCATTATGCATCCAATTATAAATAATGCATTATTTCAAATTTTAAAATAATGCATAATGTAACCAAATATAAGTCATCCATGATTTAATGTTTAGAAATAATAAATATGAAATACATTTTTTCCAATAATCATGCATTACGTAACAAATTATTAGTAAAGCATTATTTTTCACTTTAAAATAATGCGTTGTGGAACAAATGTTTGGTAAGACATCCTAAAATAATGCTACAAATAAGGTATATACATTACCTAGTAATGTGTTATATAATCACTACCCATTACCAAAGTTTTGCTGGGTAGTTGCAATATGTATGTGCAAATAAATTTTAGAAATAAAATATAAACCAATTTTCTCTTAATCGCATATATTCGTGCAAAAAACTTATCTAATAAATAGATATTAATATTTTTTATTTAACCCATTCATGACCAATTTAAAAAAAAATGTGGAAAAAAATTTTAGTCCAGTTGTAATACTTAAAAAAAAAATAATATAATTTATATTTCTATTTATTAGATGCGTTTTTTGCACGAATATATGCGATTAAGACAGAATTTGTTTATATTTTATTTTTGAAATTAGTTTGCACATACAAATTTCGAAAAAAAAAAAATTTACCGGGAAAGTGTTACACGTAATAATTATTTGATATTAATAAGCACGTCTAAATAAACAAAACCTTATTTAATTTTATTTTTTTAAAGTATTACAACTAGTTTTCAATAATTTCCCCAAAAACTTTTTTAAAAATGTTTGCCAAAATATTTTGATCATGCATGGGTTAAAATAATTGAGGCCAAATATATTAATTAAACGTGTTTCCTGCACAAAGATATGCTTTTTGTGGTTATAAAACGGATTTTAAAGATGTCGAAGTAAATGTTATAAAAAAGTAAGACAGTGCAGTTAAGGGTTAATTTTTGACTAAAATCCCAAGCGGTGGTCAACACATTTCTAACAATGTATTAGAAGTGAAAATCGGACAAAAAATACCAAAGTTATTTAAGTTTTCAGTAAAATCGAATTGAAAAGCATCAAAAAACTGACATAAACATCTCGTTATCTCGAGTCTGTGGTTAGGTTTTTAAAATGTTTTAATGCAGAATCAAAGAATTCCTAAATATCTATTATATTTGGTCATTCATTGGACAAAAAAAAATTTACTGAATTTTTTATTCATGAAAAATACCATTTTTGGACCCATTTTTGACGCGGTTTAGCTCACGGGAGATTATCGCTAGAGCCCAAATATTTTGGGAATCTTCATAAAACATGTCAAAGTTAATTTTGAGGGGGGTACAACTTTAACTTTTTTTATGACCATATAAGGTGAGTCGGTCTAATGTACATTAGAGTGACTCAAAAAAAAAAGTTGATGATGTACCCCCCTCAAAATTAACTTTGACATGTTTTATGAAGATTCCCAAAATATTTGGGCTCTAGCGATAATCTCCCGTGAGCTAAACCGCGGCAAAAAAGGGTCCAAAAATGGTATTTTTCATGAATAAAAAAATCAGTAAATTTTTTTTTGTCCAATGAATGACCAAATATGATAGATATTTAGGAATTCTTTGATTCTGCATTAAAACATTTTAAAAATCTAACCACAGACTCGAGATAACGAGATGTTTATGTCAGTTTTTTGATGCTTTTCAATTCGAAATTACTGAAAACTTAAATAACTTTGGTATTTTTTGTCCGATTTTCACTTATAATACATCGTTTGAAAGGTGTTGACCACCGCTTGGGATTTCAGTCAAAAATTAACCCTTAACTGC
The DNA here is from genome assembly GCA_963921195.1 of Pegoplata infirma. Classification (NCBI taxonomy): domain Eukaryota; kingdom Metazoa; phylum Arthropoda; class Insecta; order Diptera; family Anthomyiidae; genus Pegoplata; species Pegoplata infirma. Next base: position 160,987,053 of record OY992538.1, read on the forward strand.
ACTGTCTTACTTTTTTATAACAATTACTTCGGCATCATTAAAAACTCATTTTATAACCACAAAAAGCGTATCTTTGTGCAGGAAACACGTTTAATTAATATATTTGGCCACAAATAATTTAACCCATGCATGATCAAAATATTTTGGCAAACATTTTCAAAAAAGTTTTTGCGGAAATTATTGAAAGCTAGTTAAAATACTTAAAAAAAATAAAATTAAATAAGGTTTTGTTTATTTTAGTCAAAAATTAACCCTTAACTGCACTGTCTTACTTTTTTATAACATTTACTTCGACATCATTAAAAAACCATTTTATAACCACAAAAATTTATTAAATGCGTTTTTTGCACGAATATATGCGATTAGGACAAAATTTGTTTATATTTTATTTTTAAAATTAATTTCGAAAAAAATTTTGACCGGGAAAGTGTTACACGTAATAATTATTTGATATAAATAACTCGTCTAGATAAACAAAAACCATATTTAATTATATTTTTTTAAAGTATTACAACTAGCTTTCCATAATATCCGCAAAAACTTTTTGAAAAATGTTTGCCAAAATATTTTGATCATGCATGGGTTAAATTATTTGTGGCCAAATATATTAATTAAACGTGTTTCCTGCACAAAGATATGATTTTTGTGGTTATAAAATGGTTTTTTAATGATGTCGAAGTAAATGTTATAAAAAAGTAAGACAGTGCAGTTAAGGGTTAATTTTTGACTAAAATAAACAAAACCTTATTTAATATTATTTTTTTTAAGTATTTTAACTAGCTTTCAATAATTTCCGCAAAAACTTTTTTGAAAATGTTTGCCAAAATATTTTGATCATGCATGGGTTAAATTATTTGTGGCCAAATATATTAATTAAACGTGTTTCCTGCACAAAGATACGCTTTTTGTGGTTATAAAATGAGTTTTTAATGATGTCGAAGTAATTGTTATAAAAAAGTAAGACAGTGCAGTTAAGGGTTAATTTTTGACTAAAATCCCAAGCGGTGGTCAACACCTTTCTAACGATGTATTATAAGTAAAAATCGGACAAAAAATACCAAAGTTATTTAAGTTTTCAGTAATTTCGAATTGAAAAGCATCAAAAAACTGACATAAACATCTCGTTATCTCGAGTCTGTGGTTAGATTTTTAAAATGTTTTAATGCAGAATCAAAGAATTCCTAAATATCTATCATATTTGGTCATTCATTGGACAAAAAAAAATTTACTGATTTTTTTATTCATGAAAAATACCATTTTTGGACCCTTTTTTGCCGCGGTTTAGCTCACGGGAGATTATCGCTAGAGCCCAAATATTTTGGGAATCTTCATAAAACATGTCAAAGTTAATTTTGAGGGGGGTACAACTTTAACTTTTTTTTTGCCCATATAAGGTGAGTCGGTCTAATGTACATATATTCCTTAAAAAAGGCACGATACAAACAAAAAAATAACGATGCAAACAAAACAAAAAACCCAAATTATCTATTAAAAATCTGTGGAAGAAATTTGGCGTGAAAACCCAACGAACATTTATGTAAAGTTAGCAAAAAATTTAGTTAAATTTAACTAAAAAAGCACCTGATTTTGGGCCTACTAAATTTTTAGTTAATTTAACTAAAAATATTTAGCTAACTTTTCGTAGAATGAATGTAGCAAAAAAAACGTAACTTTAACTAAAAATTTAGCTTAAATTTCGTAACGTTTTTATGTACATATATTAACAAAAAAATTAGTTGAATTCAGCTAAACTTTTTGTTACTTTTCGTAAACTAAAATTCACAAAATATTTTGTAAAAAATTGTAAGTTTATTTTTTCTGTTTTTTCATCAGCTTAAGTAGAACTTATGAGATTCGCATAGGAGGCTACACAAGAAATTTCTCTTAACAAATTTGTTACGAAAAATCAGCAAATTAACTAGTAAAAATTCGTAAACTCAGTTTTGAAGTCAACAAAAAAAAATTAATTCTAAATTTGTTCAAAACTAGTATTTTCGTAAATTGAACTTAACTAAGAAAAGTAGTAAAAACGCTGATTTTAACTAAAAATTTGCTAAAAAGCCAGTAAACTCGAGTTAACAAAAAAAAAATTGTTAACTTTACAGTTTTATTTTTTTGAGTGTACTTGTGTTTTTTTATGAAAATCGTTGAATCCTCAATATACATAGCAGGTAACTTCTTTATATTATTAGTTTTTTTTTATTATTTATATTTTTTTACTGTGTTTTAAATTTCAGACAATTTTTCGTTTGGCGGTTTCAACATTCAAATAGGTTTTTATGACGGCATTTTTTTCCTTAAACAACTCTAGCATTGATACTTTTTTTTTATTTTCTTTTTTGTTTTAGTATTGCTATGTAATGGAAATAAATGTAGAAAATCATGCCATCATAAACAATAATCAAAAATTAAGGTAAATACTATCAGATTTTTGTTTAATATTTTATCATTTATAATAAAGAATTTTGTGTTTTTCTAATTTCAGAAACATATAATAATACATGGCCCGTTCATCATTTGCAAGAAACTCTAAACCAAAGTGTACATTTTATAAAATAAAAACATGTTTTGGCATGTACAACCCACCCTCATTTCAAATAAAAAGTATAGAACTTTTTTTTCAAAATAATTGAAATTTCATTTTACTAAAATTTTAGCAAAAAAGTGGTAAATTTCAGCAAATCGGTTTTCAAATCCATTCTACTAAAATTTTACTAGATTTTGTGGTAAAAGCTACAGTTTTTCCTGCTAATTTCAGTTAACTAATTTTTAGCAAAACATTTTTGCTAAATTTACCAAAAAAATTGTGGGTTCAAAATCAGCAAATTTTCTAGTAAGTTTAAAAGCTTTTTTTGCTATCATTACAGTTTTTTTTTGAGTGTATGTTGTATGTCCTATCTAAAAACAGGGTTTAAATTAATAATACGACACTTACAAGATATGACGATACAACAGGGTTGCAAAAGTTGGTACAATTGTACCATTTTTGGTACAATTCGAAGCTCAAAAGTACAATGGTACACCAATGACTTATTTGGTACAATTTTAAATCTTTCTCAGATTATGTTTTTTTCATGGAATTTACCCAGTTTATAGTTTTGATTGATTTACTGTGTCGACTGGATCCATGTTTGGCCAGATCTGAAATTGGTGTAAAAATATGTACAAACCAAATTTGAGTGAAATATTGTACCAATAGGCATAATTAAGTAAATATCAGGAGCACGTTTAAACGACGGACTGGAAAACATCGCAATATCGACTCAAAAATTGATTCTGCGTCGAATGGTATATAAATATAGCTGCCAGTCAATGTGTCAAAAGAGTACTTCTTTCAAAAAATACATGGGGGTATTCAGAAACCTACTTGCCAGCCCTGTTACTGGTGGTAAAAGATTACTTTTCTTCATTTTCTTTCTTGAAAAATACATGTATTTTTTGAAAAAAGTAATATTTTGCTACATTGCCAGGGCTGACAATAAGATTCTGAAGACCTCTACTGTATTCTGAAATGTATTTTTAAAAATTGATAATTTTCCACCAGTACTAGGACTCTGAATACCACCTGATACACTTTTAAAGCACAAATAAAGTACAAATGTAAATTTTATAAAAATTTGTTTTTAATCAATGTTTTTTCGTTCCTTTTTTAAATTAAAATAAAACAAAAACTAAACAAAAAAAATTTTGGTACAATTGGGGTCGAAAAAGTACAATTTTGTGAGCTCGTTGGTACAATTTTGATGTACTCATTTTGCAACCCTGCGATACAACATTTATACCTCTGTTTTGTGTGCTATTTTCAAGTATGCTAACAAGAAAAGAATCTAAGAGAAAATTATCAAATGAGCGATAAATAATTTTTACCAACCCTGTTTTTAGGTAGGACATACAACATATGAAGGTTTTTATTACAAACGTACCACAGAGGGTTGAAATGTACCAAAAGTGAGGATTAATGCAAAAGCTCAACTTTATCCAACACATTCGTGTGTGGTAGTGGGTGAAAGGTAATTAAATTATACATCACTATTTGCCAAAAACTTTTGTTTTGAGTAAATTACTCTATCGACTGTGAGCTGTCAAAGTCAAATAATTTTTCAAAATTTTTCGTGCCGTGCCTAAAACTGAAAATTGAGATATTTTGGGTGCTGATAATTCTTATTAAGCGTTCTAAAAGTAATTTTATTAAAATGGAACCATCAACTTCAGGTATTTGGCTACATAATTGCATTAATGTTTTTTAGATAAATGTTTTGCAAATATTTTTAATATTATTTTAAAAAGTGCTCCATTTTGGGGTATTTTCGATATATACACAGAGTTTCAACAAATTTCTTGTTGCGATCCAGCAAATTTTATTAAGTGATATTTTAATATAGTACTTTAGCTTATATATTCCACACTAAACTTTTGCAGAGGCACCGCGTTTTTTTACTTATTAAAATTTTTGTGAAAGATTCCAGTTGCTAAAAATAAGTTGAAAAACATCTGAAAGGGGGCATTAGGGGGCTTAGAGGAGATACGGGGTGCGTATGTTGAAAAAATAGTTGGGGGGGGGGGGGGAATAATGATAGTTGAACTCACATTTCACCCTCTAGGAGCTGGCATGGAGCGGCAGCAACAGATTTCATTAAAAAAAAAAATTTATAAGGGGACCACCTTAAGGGTTAAATGTACAGGGTAGGTATATTCTAAGAAAATGTTTGAGTTAAAAACATATTGGGGGTCGGTCACACATTCGACATCTCTAGGGGCACCCTTGGGCAGTTAGAGCTTTATGAGCAGATTTTATTAAAATGACATTTTGTATTGGAGCCCCATTATTGAGTGGAGATACGGTATAAGTATATTCCAAAAAAATGTTGGGGATAAAAATTAATGGGGGTCGGCATTAGTGGAAACCACTCTAAGATACACCATGGGAGCGGTAGGACCTAATTTCATAAAACAAATTTATAAAAAATAAAAATAAATTGTATGGGGACCACCTTAAGGGTTAAAGATAAAGGGTAGGTATATTCTAAAAAAATGTTGGGGGTCGGTCACACATTTGCATTTCTAGGGGCAGTTAGAGCTGTAGGAGCAGATTTTTTAAAAATGGCATTTTGTATGGGAGCCCCATTATCGAGTGGAGATACGGTATAAGAATGTTCCAAAAAAATGTTGGGAGGTTAAAATTAATGGGGGTCGGTATTATTGATTAATAAGACCGGGAGCGGTAGGAGCTGATTTCATAAAATTAATTTTAAAAAAATAAAAAACAATTGTATGGGGACCACCTTAAGGGTTAAAGATAGAGGGTAGGTATATTCTAAGAAAATGTTGGGATTGAAAATATATTTGGGGCCGGTCACACATTTGACATCTCTTGGGGCATTATTGGAGCAGTTAGAGCGGTAAGAGCCAATTTTAATAAAAAGGTTATATCTTCTTTTTTAATAAAAAAATATTTTCTATAATTTTTTTTTCTGTAAAACATTTTTTTTTACTAAATAATGTATAGTTAGTCTAAAAAAATATAAATATTAATAATAAAGGGCTTTTCTGAATTAATCCCCAGTTTACATATGTTTCAACCCACTGTGCGTACCAGAAAAAAAAATGTTGTTGGATCAAAGCCAAACTTTGGGAGTTTATTGCCCTATATGAAGGTAACAAATCGTGGAACAAAAGTTTTCGTTTATCGGAAAAATGGGCGAGATAGGCGTGGTCAAACATGGTAAAATTGAGCAATTTTTGCATGATGTCGCTTTATATTTAATTTTTCCTACAGTAACTCAACGATTCTGAAATTTTCGAAACACATTTAATTGATAGTGTTTTGTATGGGCTATTAATTGGCATTATTAGTTTTTGGAAAAAATTCAGAACTATGTCTGAATTTTTCAAATGAAAAATAAAAATCGATGTAGCAAAAAACACACCATTTTTATATTTTTTTTTTTTTAATTTTAAATTAAAGTTCATTTCATTCTCTACATCATATCAAGTTTTCAGAGAGCAGTTATTTTTGGTTTTCGAGAAAATTGGCTTTAAAGTTTGAATGTCGTATTTTATTTTCCATATCACTCATACGACACGATACATTTATTTTTGCACTTACCAAAAACTTGTTTAATTCTATTTAGATAATTGATTTAGAGCTGATTTGTAGAGTCCAACCGAATATTCGGTTTCGGTCTCGACTTCGGCCTCTATTCGGTATTCGGCAAAATTTTAGTATTTTAAAAAATATATAAAAAAGTTGCTGAATTTTTCAATTTCGAGTATCATTACACTTGATTTAGTTCATTTTAAAAAATGTAACAAGATTTTCCAATTAACGTGTTACTGTTACAGTTCAAATAATTTTTTTTTCTTAATCTACAGATTTAATGAACATTTTTTTTAAGTTTATTTAAATATGATTTTTTTTGTAAGTTTTTTAAAATATATATATTTTTTAATAAATACAACAATTCAGATGGTTTAAAAACATTAAGTGCTGTATATTTATTTTAAAAAAGAAATATATAAAAATTGTATTCAGCCAGGCATTAATTTTTTTTCAGTTTCGGTTTTGGTTCGGTTTCGGTTTGGCCTCGAAAAACTGGTTTCGGCCGGACTCTATTGATTTGTCATATTTATAATAAGAATTCGACTGTTTTTCAAAATTCTTCGTATCAAGGTTGCATTCTATATCAATAAAATGACAATATTTCAGAAGTGATCTTTGCCTTATGATTGTTGAAATTCTGGGACGCCGCAACAGGCAACAATATTCACAGTCATTGTAAATTTTTGAGAATACTTTGATATAGTGCCTACGGTCAGTACCGTAGTACCGGGAATACCGGTATTCCCGGTTCTCGGTATTCCCGGGAAATGGTACCGGTTTCCCGGTTCTAGAATTATTCCCGGGAATACCGGTATTCCCGGTTCCGGTTCTGACGGTATTACCGGTATTCCCGGGACTACCGGTATGTATATTTTGTAAAATTGTGTAGAACTAACATTTTTTCTTCGCTTTTACCAAAAAAATACAAAACTTGTTAAAAACACCATTTCCAATTTTTTTTTATGAATTTAAGAAAAATATAGTAACATGATTTTTTAATAATTTTACAAACACAACTAAATATTTCTGAAATACTGATTAAATGGTGTAATTTGAATATTTTATGGTATAGTATTTTTTTATTTTTTGAGAACCGGTACCAACATCAGAACCGGGAATACCGGTATTCCCGGGAATATATCTAGAACCGGGAAACCGGTACCAGAACCGGGAATACCGGTATTCCCGGGAATACCGAGAACCGGGAAATGGGGGGCACTACTTTGATATTAAACACATTGCCTTACAACTAAAAATTTAAAATATATCAGAATTAGACAAGTTCCAAAAAATATTTTAAAGTCTGCACTTCAAAAATTTTACAAACCTTCTTCATCATTTCAAAGATTTTAAAGTTCGAAAAAATTGTCATGCTTATTACACAGAAAACGATAAGCGATGGCACTGTATGTCTCTGGTCAACAAAAAAACAGTCGAATTCCTGTAAATAAGACAACAGCTCTAAATCAATTATCTAAATAGAATTAAACAAGTTTTTGGTAAGTGCAAAAATAAATGTATCGTGGCGTATGAGTGATATTGAAAATAAAATAAGACATTCAAACTTTAAAGCCAATTTTCTCGAAAACCAAAAATAACTGCTCTCTGAAAATTTGATATGATGTAGAGAATAAAATGAACTTTAATTTAAATTTTTTTTTTTTAAAAAAATTAAAAATGGCGTGTTTTTTGCTACATCGATTTTTAGTTTTCAGTTGAAAAATTCAGACATAGTTCTGAATTTTTCCCAAACAAAACACTATAAAATAGATGTGTTTCGAAAATTTCAGAATCATTGAGTTACTGTAGAAAAAATTAAATATAAAGCGACATCATGCAAAAATTGCTCAATTTTACCATGTTTGACCACGCCTATATGGCCCATTTTTCTGAAAAACGAAAACTTTTGTTCCACGATTTGTTACTTTCGTATAGGGCAATATGCTCTCAAAGTTTGACTTTGATCCAACAACATTTTTTTTTTCGTGGTACGTTTGAAATAGAAACCTTCATATGCAACAAATACGATACCCACACTCAAAAAAATACGTTAGTAGATTTACTAATTTTTTTTTTTGCTAATGCTAGTTAGCTAACTTTTAGCAAATTTTTAGTTGAGATTAGCATGTTAGCAAAAAATTCTTGTAAACTTCATTTAGCACATTAGCAATTTTAAACAAACTTTGAACTAATTTCTTTTGCTAAATTTGAAATTGAGTGGACAACATTTTTACAAGATTTTTTGCTAACATTAGCAAAAATAAATGGTAAATTTTTTTTTATTTTCAGAAAACTTAAAATGGCGCTATATCGGAAACTAAGCCAGATAGAGCAAAATGGAGGCCATTTTTGGTTCTTAGAATCTCCATAGTATCGTCGGTCCTCTACACATGTGTGGACCCTAATGGGACCTAACTTTGGATCCAAAAAAGTTAGCATTCCCGAAAATTTTAAAATGCTCATATCTCGGTAAATATTGCCGACACAACAAAATGTCCAAAAGAATTTTTGTAGCTCTCAACACGTAGAACAAGATTGCACAATATCCAAAAGCTCTCCGAGCAATATTTTTGAAGTTATCGAGTTTTTTAATTCTCAAGACCCCAGTGATCCCCTAAAACACATATCTCAAAAACTAAGCAAGGTAGAGCGAAACGGACACAAATTTTGGATCAAAAACTATGACGATTTTTAAGGAACCCAACTAGGTCTAGACCCATCGGGGTCTGGACCTATTGGGTCCGAACCCAATGGGGTCGTCAAATGTGTATGAACTAAGTTCAAAAAAAAAAAATTCAGTTAACTAATTATTGGCAAAACATTTTTGCTGACTTTAGCAAAAAAATTGTGGGTTCAAAATCAGCAAATTTTCTTGTAGGTTTACAAGCTTTTTTTGCTAACATTACAGTTTTTTTTTTTTTGAGTGCATGTGAAATCAATAAATGGGTTTTTATTTGTACCGGCGCTATTTAAAAAAAAAAAAAACAAAAAAAATTATATTTAAAAAACTTAAGATATTTTGCTAAATTTCATTTACAAAAATCATTTGTTATAATTTAAAGTTCATTTGTATTATTGTGCACAAATGCATTTCTATTTCTATAGTAGGAAAACAAATTGCAACACAAATATCTATTGCAAATTTTCACAAATCAAAAAAAAAAGATAGTATAAAAGTATCGATTTCATTTTAGAGTGGGCTGATAAATGTATTTTGTCCACCAGGAATTCAATCCACAAATAAATCATTTATATTAATAAAGTTTCGCATTTATGCGAAATTTAGAAAACGACTAACAACGAATTATAATTCGTCAAAATAGACTTTTTATTCGACTCTAATATACATACACCAACTTCCATGAGTTAAACCTATAATGACAAATTTTTCGATTTTTTTTGCTAAAAAAAACTATAACAAAAATCATGCAACAGGAAAGTCGTACGTTACACAGCGATATAATAATAGAAAATATGGTTTTCGTTTGATCTTACCAATTTTAGTTCAATTTATTTGGAATAAAAACATATAATTACAAAATGTATGATATAAAATGATGGAATCACTACCCTAGTGAGAAACAAACCATCGACTTGCACAATGGTAAACTAGCACTCTACCAAGGCTCTAAACACATTAAAAATTATAAAAAAAAAACTACTTCGAACATTTAAGGGTTAATATTTACATGATGTGCATTAGGGTGGGTCGATGAAATGCATATTTGTGAATCTCGTTAACTAATAGCAAAAACTCGACGCGCATTTTCGAGCTGATTACGGGAAAAATCATGAAAAAATTTTAAGAGGGTACTTTTAGGCCTCTACAAGCGGTTTTAGTTCGCGGTTTTTGGAAAAAAAATATTTTTTTTAATTTTTTAAAAAAATTTTAAAAATTAAGTAAAATAATGCTTATTACGAAACAAGTTCCAAAAAAAATTTATCTCGCCAATTTTAGCCCGTGGATGCATTTTTATACCCACACTCAAAAAAATACGTCAGTAAAAAAGTTTGTAAAATTGTTTGTATCCCACCTTTACAACTTTTTTACTAAATTCTACTAAAAAAATATTTTTTTGTAATGCGTTTTAGTAAACTCGCGTTACAAACTATTAATTTTTTACTGATTTTTTAATAATTTTTTCAGTTGATTTTTTAAAAATTTCGTATTAACTTTTCGGTTTTCTTTTCTAGAAAAGTAATGCACTAATGAAATACACTGAGGGAAAAAATCGTTGTCAAATCAAAAATTTTCATACTCATTTTTAAAAGCCTCAAATTTTTGAAAATAAATTGAATTATGAAGTTGAAATTTATCAAATTTAATATGTTTCGGTCTAAATTGCCATGTTAAAAATCATCATTTTGATTATAAACATTTTTAATATGAGTTTTAAACAATTTTGGCAATGACGCTTCAAAAATAATTATTTAAAAAAAAAGTGTCGTGGTGCAAAATTATTAAAATCGATTTCCAATCTAAAAAAACTACTTAAAATAAATAAATAAGTCATTTAAAATAAATCGCTAACAAAATTTTGTGTGAAAAATAAAGTGTTAAGATAGTGTTTAAAAACCGTGAAAAAAAAAATAATTTTAAAGAATATTTTGAACAAGTGAAAATTTATATGGAGTATCTGAGTCCAGGAGGGGATCAACAACGTAAAATGACCTCCTAGAATATGTCCATCACATTATTTGATTTCTTTTTCTATACCGTCGCTGCTCTTACGAAAACTCCTGTGTGTATTTAACATTTGTTTTAAGAGACTTAAAGAAAAGCTAAATTGTGAACTTTTGAATGATTTTTATAAGTCATCTTAATGGAAATAGGACAATGCAATAAGTACCATTTATTATTTATAAAATATGTTTTACTTTAAACTTTTATGCACCGCGGATGAACAAAATTTAGCAAATTTGTGGGCATCTTCAAAATTATTTTTTAAATAACATTGGTCTTTTCTTCGGAGCAGCGACGATATATAATTTGTTTTCCTATATATACTATATATACTGCAAAAGTAAATGTTGAATTATTCTGTTGTAAAATAAATAAATATACATATAAAAAAGTTTAATTGTTTTATTTCAAAGGAAAATTTTAGGAGATAAGTATTAATAAAATTATATATTTATAATGCACATTTTTAAATTAAACATGACTATCATTTTAATTTGATTGTGAGCACCTTTAATTTAAACATAAAACATTTTCAAATCACAGTTCTTTCATTTCATTTTTAAAATGTTGTTTGTTACTCAAGTCATATTAAAAGTGTCTACGAATATTTTCAAATTGAGAAAAAACAAACTTTGTTGACTTTTGTCACTGTTTTATTTTCAATATGAGATTGTTTTTGCCTGATTTGAGAATTTTTTTTTCTTAGTGTACAAAAAGAAAATGTTATTAAAATATTAAAAAGAGCATTTAAAAAAAATATACAGTTAGTTATTTTTTTATTTTAATGGTAAAACTGCGCTTTGATGAGTATGAATATGTTTATTATTTTCAATATTGAATTAAGGCTGAGTTAGGCACCCGTAACCGTAAACTAGCGTAGCGTAGCGATCAAAATCAAATAGAAAATCACGTAGACGTCTGCAAAGAAGAATAACTGCTCTCATTTGTTCTCATATAACGAAAAACTCTCTACGCTACGCTAGTTTAAGGTTACGGGTGCCAAACTCAGCCTTTACACTTATTTGTCTGCTTCATTGTAACTACTTTGTTTTCTTTCAAATAAAAAAATTTATATAAAAAAGGGAACAAAATGCAGTAAAGAGAAGATATGCAAAATTCAAAAAAACACCGACCTTTTTTAATTCTTTTTTCTTTCTTCTCCACTTGCGGTCCTTTTTTGTTTTACGCTATCTGCGATTTTTTTTTTCTTGTGAACAGTGTACACAAAGGGTTGATTTCTTAATACTCAGAATAGTATTGGTAATTTTGTGTACTTTTCTTCATGCCTTCCTTTCTATTATTCAGTTGGAAAATAGCATTTGAATTGCACTGATGCCAACTTTTTTTGACAAAAACCCGCTAAATCATGAAAAAAAATCTCCAGAAAACACCAGATTTAAAAACAGACAAAAAAATTAGCTATTTAATAGCTAAATATCATGAAATTTGAAATGTAACGGTTTTTTTAAATATAACGGTTTTTTAACACATATGTTACATACATTATAATGTATATATTAGCTATTAAAACAGTTTAAATGTCATAAAACTAAACTTTTAAATATAACGGTTTTTTAACACATATGTTACATACATTATAATGTATATATTAGCTATTAAAACAGTTTAAATGTCATAAAACTAAAGTTTGTTTTACAAAACGAGTTTAATTAATTATTACAGAATCGAACACACCTTTTTTGGCCGTTGCCGAATATTCGGCGAAATTGTCACTATTCGGACGAAACCGAATAAGTATTATAAAAAATAGTTATGTAGGAAAACAAGCAAAAAAGTTAAATAGACTTGGCGGAATCGACAAATGTATAAAAATCGTGTCTAGAACGATTTTATATTGAGGTAAAAACTTTGTTTAGACATTTTGGTAAAACAAATGTTTGAGGTCAATTTTTTTTGGAGCGGAAATTTTTTTGGGTTAAAATTTTTTTATTTAATTAAAAAACACTCACTGTTAGTAATATGTTTTTGTGACTCAAAGTATGTTTAGTCTGTTTTTCAAGAAGTGACTACAAATTTAATACAATTATTCGGTATTTGGCCAAAAATATGACCGAAACCGAATAGTAATCAAATAGTGCTTTTTGGAATATTCAAATATCAAATATTCGGTAGGACACTATTAATTGTGCTTTTGATTAGAGATGAGTGTTTGGTTGATTTTTCACTCACTTACGAAAAAATAATTTTATAATCACACACGCTTTCGGTCCAAAATTTAGTTGAAACCACTAACGCTCACGTGAGTAATGTTACTTTTACCCAGGTTCTCAAAATACTCACGGAATTTCTTGAAAAGGCTTTTCTTTGTTTACAAAAATTGTTTTTTTACTGTATTTTTAAACTTGAAAAAAATCGACTTAGAATTATTTATTATATTATTTTCAAAAAAATTCTAAAAATAATTCAATTTTTAGCGCGACCTTCGCATCAAGCTTAAATTAAAGCTTAAAAAAAAATTTTATATAGCTTTTTTCAAAATAGTAGTCGATTGATAATAAGGTTTGTTACTGATAATAATATCACAAAAAAAGTAGGAACGTGATTTTTGCTCAAAATGTTTTGGCCAACATACTAATTCTCCGCTTGTCAAAAAATTTTAGTTACATTTTTAAAAATGGAGATTCTTCCGTATATCAAATCAGCTTATGTTTTGTGTTCATGTTTGCTTTAAACCCAACCAAATTGCCATTTTCTTTTTATATTTTCGTCAGATGGTTTTACTATATAAAGAATTATAGTCTGTAAAAGACTTAAACACTGGATCACAGCTTTAACACAGTCAGAATAAATAAATTTTAATAATTTGACATACGGACGGCTCTCCTCATTTTTTGAAATTATTCAGAAAATTATTTGACAAGCGGATCAAATATTAAACATATGTACTCCGAAAAGACAAACCTTACCGAAATACTAATCGTCTAAACCACTCTTTCCCAACATTTGTTAATTCGGCTGTGTTAAAAACAAGATTTTTATTCAGAAGTTTTGACAGTCCGCTTTACAAGTGTGCTCGTCTAAACGGCTCTTTATAATAAAAAAAATTTCAAATGTGTGGAAAATTTTAAGTTTTTTTTTATTGTTACAACGGCTGGTAAAAATCGCTAGATTTCCCGCTGCCCGCTAAATCACTTTTTTTCCCGCTAGACGCAAAATAAAAACGCTAGTTTTAGCGGGAAAAACACCAAATTGGCAACAGTGTTGAATTGACAACGTCGCGGAGCGGAAGAAATAAAAAAATGTACAAACAACAAAATATTACAACACAAAATACAGGTAACCAAATGTTAAAGTATTTTTTGTTTAAAATTAACTCTTTTTTTAGGACAATAAATAAAACAAAATAGAAAATGATGAAAGCAGGTAACAACTGTATATTTATGTGTTTCATTTAAATAATATCAATATAATGTATTTTTTATTCTAGAACACCAATTTATTCAACACAATTTTCAAAGCATTTATTTTATGTGGTATGTAATTTATATTTTGTATTAAAAAAAATGTATTCAATATTTTCTCTTACATATTTCAGATAAAAATTCAAACAAAATCTGACTTGCATTGAAATAGTAATGGCGACAACAAGCGCAATACGCAGTTTACACATAGTAAAAAAATACCAAAAATTTAAAATACACAATTTACAATTTTTTTACAAAAAAATTTAGTAATACTAATTTTTTTAGTGTTTTTTAAGATTACTAATTTTTGAAAACCAAAGTTTGTAATGGTAACTGAAAAAGTTATCGGGCACAAATTGAAAACTTTATTAGTAATGGTAACAGACTTTTTTGTAAGGAATACTAACAAATTTTTATGAGTGCAGGAAAGTTCGATTTATATATGGGGCATTCCAAGCCAAATCACTCACTTTTAGACCCGACCCCTTTCGATTTATTTTATTTTTGGATATGTTTTAGTATTTATTAAATGCAACTTGGACACCAATTTTCAGCTTTTTATTTCAAGATGGTGTTGAGTAATCAATTTTTCAAAATGGCGATTTTCTCAAAAACATTACAAAATTAAAATTTTTAATTAATTTTGACCATTAAAAATATAGATATTTAAAAAAAAGTTGGATAACGTTTTGTTGGTATTTAAATGTAGTTTTAGGAAAAAAATATGAAAAAATTATTCGAAGTAATTATCACTTAGTTTTTGACGTTTAAAAATTATAATCGACTTTTTGAAAAAGTTCGAAACCTTCGAATTTTTTGTAAAAAACTATGAAAATTCTACTCTTAATTACGCAACTTTTGAGCCATAATTCAAGATGTGATCACAATTCTTTCTATTTTTTTAAAAATTTTTAAAATTGCAACTTTTATTTTTTGGCTCTGATTTATTTAATATGTTGATCCAAAAAAAATAAATTGGTAGATACTGACCGTAACTTACCCTAGATATATTCACTTCGAGGTAAAAATACGTCTCACAAAAATTTAGGACGATCGAAAATGGGTAAGGTGTTTAGCATGGCCTTAAAGTTTTAAAAACGATTTACAAGGAAATATATGAATTTTTTTCTGTTTTCTCAATTTTTTTGGTATTTTAAGTTAAGTTTTAATTTAAGTGATTAAAGAATTATGATGTAGAGTAAAATGCCATTAAAATAAGGTACTAAAAACTAAAATCGGTTGAAAGTCAGCCAAGTTATTACAACTTCCCCAGGCATCTAGCGCGTGTCATACCACTTGATTAATGAATACGAGTCCCTTTTTTTAAATTTATTTAAATTTTCTACTGTAATAACATTTTTTCATTATTCATGTTTCAGTGTAATATTTTTTTGGTTTTTCCAAATTTTAAACCAAAAAAAAAAAATAAATTTTTAAATAGATATTTCAAAAGGGTGTTGAAAATGCAGGCATTTTTAGCAATAATTTAAAAAATGTTAGCAAAACACAATATGAAAAATACTTGTCATCTAAATACATTCGAACTTGAAGAATAAAAAAATGTTATTACAGTACGAAATTTCAATGAATTTCAAAAATCGGATTGTATTGCTTAATCAAGTGGCCTGCCATACGTTAGATGCCTGGGGAAGTTGTAATAACTTGGCTGATTTTCAACCGATTTCAGTTTTTGGTACCTTATTAGAGAGGCATTTTACTCCTTATTATAATTCTGTAACCACTTGAATTTAAACTTAACTTAAAATAGCAAACAAATTTAGAAAACAGAAAAAAAATCAATATTTTTCCTTGTAATCCGCTTTCTAAACTTCAAGGCCAATGCGGAACGTCTTACCAATGTCCGATCGTTGTTAATTTTTGTGAGACGTATTTTTACCTCGAAATGAATATATCTAGGGTAAGTTAGGGTCAGTATCTACCAATTTAATTTTTTTTAAGGACATTACAAAATAAATCAGAGTCAAAAAATATAAGGGGCAATTTTCAAAATTTAAAAAAAAAATAGAACGAATTGCGATCACATCTCGATTTATGGCTTAAAAGTTGCATAATTTAGAGTAGAAATTTTTGACTTTTTAAAAAAAAAATCGAAGGTTTCGGACTTTTTCAAAAAGTCGATTTTAATTTTAAAACGTTAAAAAATAAGTGATAGTTACTTCAAATAATTTTTTAATATTTATTTTCTAAAACTACATTTAAATACCAACAAAACGTTGTCCAACTTTTTTTAAGATATCTAAAGTTTTAACTGGTTCAAATTAATTGAAAATTCCAAGATTTTAATTTTTTTGAAAAAAATCGCCATTTTGAAAAATTGATTACTCAACACCATCTTGGAATAAAAGGCTGAAAATTGGTGTTCATGTTGCATTAAATAAGTACTAAAACATATCCAAAAATAAAATAAATCGAAAGGAGTCGGGTCTAAAAGTGATTGATTTGGCTTGGAAAGCCCCATATATAAAAAAAATATATTTTTTATTTCATAATAGCACTCAAATGGTGCATAAGGCCGATTTAAGAACATGAATGATAAAAATAAAAAAATTGCGGGTATTTATAGCAATCCACAAGTGCAAAAAATTCGCAAATTACAAAAAAATTAGAAACGGGTGTCAAAATTTTGGTAAAATAAAGCGTTTTAAGAAAATGATAAAAAAACAAAACAAATTGGCGCCTATTTACAACAATCCGCAAGTGCAAAAAATTCGCAAGTACAAAAAAAAATTAAAAAATGGAAAAATGGGTATCAACTTTTTGGTAAAATAAAGCGTTTTCAGAAAAAAAATATATAAGAGTAGCTCGAGCTACTCGAGTAGCTCGAGTAGTAAAACACACATATTTTTATATTTAAACTCCTGTAAAACAAAAACTATTATAGCTATTTTCAAAATTTTTACATTTTTGGAATGCTATGCTTCCAAAGAATATACATAATAAATATCAAATTAATAGGATTATCGTAGTGGCTTTGATAAACTACTACTCGAAAAAGATCGGCGAGTTTTCATACAAATGTATGAAAATCCGCCCTCCTTTAAACTTTAATATCAAATTATGAGAATATTTTCAAAAAAACATGTCATTATTTTTTACCAATTATGATCGCATATACGATTAGAATACTTCCTCGAAATTTCAACTCATTTCTACAAAAAATGTGGCATTGGCGATCTACTACTCGAAAAAGATCGGACGCTTTCCATACAAATTTATGAAAATCAGTAGAATTTAGTTTTTTGAGTAGTAAAACACACAGTTTTTATCTTTGAACTCCTATAAAACAAAAACTATTATACCGATTTTACAAGTTTTTACATTTTTGAAATGGTATGGTTTCAAAGAATAAAAATAATAATTATCAAATTAATAGGATTATCGTAGTGGCTTTGCCACACTACTACTCGAAAAAGATCGGCGAGTTTCTATACAAATGTATGAAAATCCGACCACCTTTGAACTTTAATCTCAATTTGTAAAAAAAAAATCAAAATAACATTAAATTATTTTTTTTCACTTATGATCGCATATATGATAAGAATACTTCCTTAAAATTTCAACTCATTTTTAACAAAAATGTGTCTTTGGCGAACTACTACTCGAAAAAGATCGGCCCATTTCAATACAACTGTATTGAAATCAGCCTACTTTTGAACTTTGACGTCACTTTATGAAAATGTTTTCAAGAAAACATAACGTTATTTTTTGCCAATTATGATCGTATATATGATGAGAATTCCTCCTCAAAATTTTAATTCATTTCTACAAGAAATGTGGCATTGGCGAACTACTACTCGAAAAAGATCGGCCGATTTCCATAATAATGTATGAAAATCTGCCCTTATTCCAATTTAAATGTTAAATTATGAAAATATTTTCAAAAAACCATGCATTATTTTTTACCAATTATGATCGCATATACGATAAGAATACTTCCTCGAAATTTCAACTCATTTCTACCAAAAATTTGGCATTGGCGAACTACTACTCGAAACAGATAAGCCGCTTTTTATACAAATGTTTGAAAACCAGCACTTGTTTGAAGTTTAATTTCATTTGTGAAAATCTTTTTAGACCACTAAATTTATTTTTTACATATTATAATTGCAATGATAATATCACTTCTTAAATCATTATTTTAATTTTGACATAATTTACCTGTTGTGAATTTTTTAACCCAAATTCTTTTATTACCTAAAATTTCCCATTTATAATGTACCGTACATTTTTTTTCATTTTACCTTTTAGTGCAATATTTATAGGTAGTGTTTTAAAAAAGGCACAGCAAAAGATTTTACAACCTAATAAAAGAACACGTGGTCTCAGCAAATTTTACTGCCATGGATTTTCCAAATATTTGTTTATGACTCCTTTCATAAAAAAACAATTATCTTTAACATGTTTACGTAATTTATTTAATTTTTTTTTTGTTTAAATTTTACTGAAGTTATCTAGTCTATGAATGGAAAGCGGCCGATCTTTTTCGAGTAGTAGGTCGATAATGCCACATTTTTTGTACAAATGAATTTAAATTTTGAGAAAGTATTCTTATCATTTATGCGATCATATTTGGCAAAAAAATAACTTTATGTTTTCGTGAAAACATTTTTACAAATTGACATTAAAGTTCAAATGAGGGCATATTTTCATACATTTGCATGAAAATGGGCCGATCTTTTTCGAGTAGTAGTTCGCCAATACCACATTTTTGGTAGAAATGAGTTGAAATTTCGATGAAGTGTTCTTATCATATATGCGATCATAATTGGTAAAAAATTATTTCATCTTTTCTTGAAAATTTTGTCACAATTTGACATTAAAATTCACAGGAGGTCGGATTTTCATTCATTTGTATAGAAACTCGCCGATCTTTTTCGAGTAGTAGCGTGGCAAAGCCACTATGATAATCCTATTAACTTGATATTTATCATGTTTATTCTTTGGAACCATACCATTTCAAAAATGTAAAAATTGTAAAAATCGGTATAATAGTTTTTGTTTTACAGGAGCTCAAAGATAAAAACTGTGTGTTTTACTACTCAAAGAAATAAATTCTACTGATTTTCAAAAATTTGTATGGAAAGCGTCCGATCTTTTTCGAGTAGTAGATCGCCAATGCCACATTTTTTTAGAAATGAGTTGAAATTTCGAGGAAGTATTCTTATCGTATATGCGATCATAATTGGTAAAAAATAATGACATGTTTTTTTGAAAATATTCTCATAATTTGATATTAAAGTTTAAAGTAGGGCGGATTTTCATACATTTGTATGAAAACTCGCCGATCTTTTTCGAGTAGTAGTTTAGCAAAGCCACTACGATAATCCTATTAATTTGATATTTATTATGTATATTCTTTGGAAGCATAGCATTCCAAAAATGTAAAAATTTTGAAAATAGCTATAATAGTTTTTGTTTTACAGGAGTTTAAATATAAAAAAATGTGTGTTTTACTACTCGAGCTACTCGAGTAGCTCGAGCTACTCGAGCTGCTCGAGTAATTGACGAGCTACTCGAGCTGTTCGAGTAACGAGCTACTCGATTACTCGAGCTACTCGAGTAAAAGCGTAGGCTCTGATTTAAACGTTTATTTACAATTAATGTTTGTCCACATGTGTTTCAAAACAACTTATCACTTACCTTTTTATTCGTCGAAAAACTTAATCTTTAAACGTTTAAATATTAAACAAAAAAAAAAACATCAGATTTTCAAAATGCATCCATGGACCATATTGATCCTCTAATACAGCGGTTACCAACCTATGGTACGCGTACCACTAGGGGGTACGCGAAATTGTCCGCGGGGGTACGCAAAATTTTAGTAATTTGGACATTTGTTTTAGATTAACCTTCCAATGCTGGTTCCGCATCTGGCTTCCAAAGTTTTCCATAACGTTAGGTTTTTAAGAAAGTTGAGGTCAAAGTTTACAAAAAAAGTATTTTGTGCAATTTAGAGAGCATTTTTGCGATATTTGAGATCTGACCACTTGTTTTTGATTAATTTTTTGATCCTGATTCCGAATATGGTTCCCAAATTTTTCTAAGATGTCTGGTTTTTGAGAAAATATATGTCAAAATTTTTTGGGCATTTTTGAGACGGTTTCTGATAGAGTGGAAATTTTGGTACCATTTTGTTAAGCTCAAAATGTCCTTTTATTGTACATATATACGGGGGTGTTTCATTCGAAAAGTCACGGAATTGTTGATCTGCCCTTGTATTAAAAACAAAAAACATCAAAAACATTTTATTTCCGCCCTCTGTGTTGTGTTTTTGGAATTTTTTTAAGAGTTAAAAAACGTCCGTTGTTTTAAATTTTGGTGTAGAATCGACTGGTGAAATCAGATTTGCAATATTTTCAGCTGTTTTTGCTCTGCAGAAAAATCAGCTCAAAATCCGCGTTTTCAGATGCGTTGAACCACCCCAAGAAGCGAAAATTTTTCCCAAAAAATACCACCATTGTTTTGATCTCCCCTAAAGCCTTCAAAAAAATGAAAATACCCGCAGATCAGAAATTTCAAAATTAACTCTAATATTTATATGAGAATTTTTTTAACGAAAACAAAGTACTCGTTAGGGGGTACGCGGCTGACAAAATTTAAAATTAGTGGTACGCGAGCCAAAAAGGTTGGTAACCACTGCTCTAATATATTTTTTTGTTTTTTTCTGAAAACGCTTTATTTTATCAAAAATTTGATACCCATTTTTCCTTTTTTTTAATTTTTTTTGGTACTTGCGAATTTTTTGCACATGCGGATTGTTATAAATAGCCTCCAATTTGTTTTGTTTTTTTATCATTTTCTTAAAACGCTTTATTTTACCAAAATTTTGATACCCATTTTTAATTTTTTTGTAATTTGCGAATTTTTTGCACTTGTGGATTGCTATAAATACCCGCAATTTTTTTATTTTTATCATTCATGTTCTTAAATCGGCCTTATGCACCATTTGAGTGCTATTATAAAATAAAAAATATTTTTTTTTATATATATAAATCGAACTTTCCTGGGTATAAAAATGCATCCACGGGCTAAATTGGCGAGATAATTTTTTTTTGGAACTTGTTTCGTAATAAGCATTATTTTACTTAATTTTTAAAATATTTTTAAAAAATTAAAAAAAATATTTTTTTTCCAAAAACCGCGAACTAAAACCGCTTGTAGAGGCCTAAAAGTACCCTCCTAAAATTTTTTCATGATTTTTCCCGTTATCAGCTCGAAAATGCGCGTCAAGTTTTTGCTATTAGTTAACGAGATTCGCAATATGCATTTCATCGACCCACCCTAATGTGCATCTTGGAAATAAAAATGCATATACAAACATAAAAATTTACTTACTGTAAATATGAAACACATATAAGTAGAACTAATGATTTCTTAGTAAGGAACTCAAAAATGTTTATACCCATGAACACATCATACAGTTACTGTCACATTTAAATGTACTTCCCCGCCAAATATTATAGCAGTATTTACAGTTTTATTTTCCAGGCAGTTTTTTTTTTGTCGCATTATCAGGATAATGGATTCAAATTTGATTTAGCGGTGAGCGTTTGTCTGCCTGTCATTTCAAATCATCCCAGCAAAAAAAGAGCTTACCATTCACTACAAAATTCACCACAACTTATGAACCAGATGTACTTCTTCTTCAACTGAAACATTGATGAATTTAATATGGGCGTGACACACAAAGTATGTTCTTTTTATCGCCACTTTTCAGTGGCGAAAGATTGACACTTAAGTATAACATATATCACTAGTGTTTTTATCACAACTTCTGAAGTAGTGATCCGGATGTTAATATAACTTGACCTTTTGGAAGCACATTTTTCGTAACTTCTTTAGAAGTACATATTTCTTGGCATTTTGGGTGTGATTATGTCATTTTTATTTGGTGATTTAGAACTTCTAAATTAGAAGTTCTTTTTTCACTTATTTTTGTAAGATTAATTGAAAGAGTATTTTTTTGCAGGGTTGGCAACCGATACCCACCTAGAATAACGGTATTTGGCTATTGTATCGCAACCAATAAAGATAACGACATTTTCAACAGCGATTATGAAAGCTGATGATATTTCTAGTATTTTAAATGTTTCTATTCGTGTTTCTACCGGTTCGTTTTCGAAATAAAGGTCAATACCTTTATAATACCGTTTGAAACGGTATTATAACGGTATTGGCCTATATAACTAAAACTAACCGGTAGAAACACGAAGTGACATATTTAAAATACTAGAAATTTCACCAGCTTTCATAAATGCTTTTGAAAATGTCCATATCTTTATTGGTTGCGGTACAATACCCAAATACCGTTATTCTATGTGGGTATCGGTTGCCAACCCTGTTTTTTTGTAATATTTACACTAAAAACACTGTTCGACAGCAAAAACCTCCCAGTGAAATTTCTAACTTATAGATTTTGGTCTCCTGCTTCCAAATCTACCGTCCAAATTTTTCTAGCACGTACCGTTTTTGAGATATTCGCTGTTAATAATTAAAAAAGCACTTTTATGGGTCCACTGTTAAGTATTCTTACGTTGCTTCCACGAAATAGGACTTGATTTCATATAAAATGGACCTCCTGATTCCAAAACTGCAATCCACAATTTTGAAGCATGTTCTGTTTTTGAGATATTCGCTTTTAAAAATTTTAGTGTGATTTATAAAGAATATAAGTGCGTAACAGTAGAGTTTGAGTTTTTCAAACGCCAATATTTCAAAAACAGTACGCGATAGGAAAGTTTAGATGCCAGATTTGGAATAAAGATCCCTTATTTTTACTAAATCGAGTTCTATTGAGTTTGAGCATCTTAAGAATACGTTACAGAGGAGACCCAAATATTTCAATATTAAAACGCGAATATCTTAAAAACCTTACGTGATAGAAAAATTAATTTCATTGATAATCTAACGTTTATACTTCGAATTAAAAAAAGGAGTAATTATAGAGATCACAAAACTATAAAAATTCACGGCGAATTGATTCACAAGTTTGTTTTGACCACAAGCCTATACCTCAATTTCCTAAAAAGCTTAAACAATCTTTAATAATGTGATGCAGCAACATCCGATTTAGTTCGTAAATGTATTTATTTAATTTAGGACCAACTTTTTTTGATATAAGTTATGATATATATAAAAATGGATGTGTGTATGTATGTATGTATGTTCCGTATGGACTCGAAAACGGCTGGACCGATCTTGATGAAATTTTCAGGGAGTATTCAGAATAGCCTGGGGAGTAACACTGTGCGGTCAGATTTTTGGTTTTCTGTCGGTGGGCGGAGGGGCGTGGCAAAATCAAATTTTTACATTCCACCACTAATGACATCCATATATAAAAAACGAATGAACCGATTTTGATGAAATTTTAACCAATGATAGTACTAACCGAGTACTTAATATGTGCCAAATTTTAGCATTATCGGATAAAGGGCCGTCAAATGCCACGCCCCTTTTTATTGGATTGAAAGTTAATTCTGCATGCTCCGCAATAACTCAAAAACGGCTGTATGTATGTTTATTATGGACGCGAAATCGGCTGGACCGATCTTGATGAAATAATCGGGGCAAATTTAGAATAGCCTATGGGAGTAACACTGTGTGGTCAGATTTTTGATTCTCTGTCTGTGGGCGGAGGGTCGTGGCAAAATCGAATTTTTACATTGCACCAGTTTTGACATCTGTATATAAAAAAGGAATAAACCGATTTTGATGAAATTTAAACTAATCGAGTACTAACTATGTGCCAAATCAGAGCGTTATTGGACAAAGGGGCGTTAAATGCCACGCCCCTTTGTATTGAATTGAAAATATTTCTGCATGCTTTGCAATAATGCCAAAACGGCTCATACAATTTTAATTAAACTTTTAGCACTGATAGTACCTACGGAGTGCGGAACAATAGGCCATGTTACACTAATAATTACGCAAAAACAGTTGAACCGATTCTCTTGGCGTTTTTAATCAAGATAGTGCTAATCAATTGCAAATGTAGGCCATATAAGATTATAATTGTAAAAAGGCGTGTTTTCGCGGGACATCACCTGAGCGTTGGTCAAACAAACAAAAAAATATATTCCTGCCACTTCCGCCTTCAATCAAAAACGACTACGCCGATCCAAATGCAATTTCCTGCTCAGATAGTGCGTAAAAAAGGGTGGAACTACAGGACATATAAGAACACGATTCGACAAAGAGGCGTAAGTTTCCTCGCCCCTTTATGCTATACTCAACGTTATTTTATCTTTTACTACTGATAGTAATAATCGAGCTGGAAGTTCATGCGCAATTCGGCCTCTTCCGCAATCACACAAAAACGGCTAAACCGATTTCATTGAAATTTGCAGTATAGATAGAACTTACCCAGGACGCAACTTGGAACTTTAGCTGTATTAAAAGTTACGATTCGATAAGAATGCGTAAAATGACATGCCGCTATAATAAACGTAAGTCTGTATGTTTCTCTATAGATTTCTCTATAGATAGTGCTAACCAAATGTGGAACACTACTTCTGGACACAGTCCCGTGCTTTAGTTTTGCCCAAAACTGTATGTTAAGATCGGGATGCAATAGAAAAAAGAATCGTTTTTTAGGGCCAGCAACGCGGACCGGGTCAGCTAGTAAGTTATGAAATTTGAAAAATTCATCAATAATCGATTTTCGTCTTTTCGATTTTTTAAGCTCTAAATAAAGAGAAATGAAATGCCATTACCAAATTTTGTCACCATTTTTGCAAAACCTAAATCTATTTGAAGATGGACGTAGAAAAAATTACATACTTCGTGTATCACCCTCATTCTAATTGTTTCAGTTGAAAAAGAAGTTCATATGTTGTGGTGATTTGATTCCTAATAACATATGAAAAAGTTACTTCAAAATCATTAAGCAAAGAACTGTTGAAAGATGTTTTTATTGTTATTTTGTAGCATTTTTGGAAGTGATTTTAAAAGTACTTCCCGAGTAAAAATGAATACATATAATTTTACATTATTTGATGTATGTATATATAGCCATATGAAATAATGTGTTTTCATATCAAACAAAGTATATAATTATATCTCGCGTTGAGTTTTTCCAAATTTTTTAAATGGAGTTATATAAAATTACATCTAATGATAACCATATTAATATATAAATACATGTGGGAGACATAATCATATGTGACACATATAGCTTAATCTGATTGCATACATATTTATATGTGACTTAATATCAAATAACGTATATGAGCATATTTAAAAAAAATCCAATATCATTATATATATAATTATATATGACTTACAAGAAACCACCCGAGTAAAAAAGATCTGATATAATCATATATGCTATTATATAATTATTTATATTTATATATGGTTATGCATGAACTTTGATATGGACATATAAGTTTATATATAGCATTGTATTTTTCCTTATTTTTTAATATGATAACATACATATTCATATTTATTTACATACCGATCTATATGAAATTAGATATGACATATAAGGTGGAGGATTTTTAGATATGGCAGATAAAAAGATATATGATTTTATTTATAATTATATCCTGAAAAAAATTTTCCAAATTTTCTAAGTCCCGGAAAATTAAAAAAAAAAGATTAAAAAATTTTCAAGTCCTAAAAAATTTTATTAAAATTTTCCAAAGTCCCGGACACAAAATTTTTTTTTGGGTAAAAAAATCATTGAAAATGTTTTTAGGAGACATTTTATTTTTTTGAAAAATTTCTAAGTTCCAAAAAAAATGTTTTTAAATTTTCTAAGACACACAAATTTTTGGAATTTTTAAGTGCCTTAAAAATGATTTTAGAAAAAAAAAATTGACAAATTTTTAATAATTTGCTAAGTCCCGAAAAAGTTCCGAAGAATGCAATAAAAACTCTTCTAATTGATAATCTATCCAATTTAATAAAATAATTTCTAATTTCACGTTTGAAATTCCAAAAAATTTTACCAGATTTCATCTAATTATATAAAAATATATCTAATTTTAACAGATAAGATATGATTTAATACAATTAGATAGACCCATTTTTGGGATCAAACTTAATCAAATTTGATATTATTTTATCAAAAATAATAGAATTTGATATAATCGTATAATATTCGATCCGCCAATTTCCGGATCAAAATTAATATGGATTTACATAAAACCATATCTGTTCATATATAATTAAATATTGCGTCATATAACTTTTTTTTACTCGGGCATTTAAAATTATATATGACTTACAAGAAACCATTTAAAACTATATATGGTTCCATCTTAAAAAACGAAAAATATTTTTTTCAAATATAATTATATATGGTCGCACATATAACTCTATATACAGTTATATAAAACTATACATGGCATCATACATTTATTTTTTTAATATTATCAAAGATATAATTATAAATGGCTTATGAGATACCGTATATAGTTTTGTAAGGTACCATATAAATACAATTTTTTTTTAACTCTATATATAATTTTAAATGGTGGCACATGTAACGCCATATAAAATGTTATACAATTGTATAAGGTAAAAAATATTTTTTTCTTTCACAATATTTTATATATAATTATGCATACTTTTATATGACAGTATTTCAATATTTTTTTTTTAATGTTGCATCATATATATTTTTATTTAAGTATACAAGAGAGCTTGTATAATTATATATGATTCTCAAAGCACCTAAAATCAGTCAAAAAAAAATATATATAAATTCTATAAATTTTTAAATAGAAAAAAAATCTGTTTAATCCATTGTATTTTAAAACTTAAAAAAATTCATATTGGATTTTAAAAGTTAAATTTTTAAAAAATGCATGTTACTTAAATAGTTGTGTGAAACTTTATATAAGATCATATAAGATAATATATGATGCTTGGGGACCCCGAGTTCGATTCCCGGCTCAACCCAGAAAAAAACTATTTTTTTTTTAATTTTTTAAAAAAGAAAATATGTTTTTAAAGCTTCTTGTTTTTTCTAAACTTAAAAATATTGAATAATTAAATTTTTATGGTAAAATCTAAAAATAAATATTATTTATTTATAATTATATAATTTTATATATTACATCATATAAGTTAATATATGGTTCCTAGGGACCCTGGGTTCGATCCCCGGCTGAGCTAAGAAAAAATGTTGTTTTTTTTAATTTTTTTTTTAAAGAAAATATGTTTTAGAAGCTTTAATTTTTTACTAAATTTAAAAATATTGATTAATTTATTTTTTATGATAATATTTAGAAATAAATATTATTTATATATAGTAATATAACTTTCTATATTGCATCATATATGATAATATATAATTCTTGAGGACCCTGAGTTCGATTCCCGACTAAGTCAAGAAAAAAAAGATTTTTTTTTTAATTTTTTTTAATCTAAATGATTTTTTAATGCGTTTTCGTTTTTCAAATTTAAAAAAAAATAAAATCCCTGAATTTTAACAAAAATATTTCAAAAATAATTATATTTTGATATAATTATATATTATTTAATCCGAAGAAAAAAATATTTTAAAACTTTAATGTTTAACCATCAATATCTCTGGTTTTAAGAGAGCTAAAGTCCTCAGATCAAGCTCAAATTAAAGCTTTATTTGTTGCCAATAATTAAAAGTGTATTTGGTTCGAACTTATGTTAGCAATATTTTCAGATAAAATTATTTTTGTCTGAAAAAACTTCCGAAAAAAACTTAAAACTCATTATTTGGCCGTTTGTGAGTAAAAAAGTTTATACATGTTTTATACCAATTTAAAGGTATTTTTATTAAATATACAACGGCAGAAAGAAAATTTGGATCCGATGAAAAATGTGAAGCTCATAAGCCAGAAACCGTTTTTCTTTAAAGCTTTATAACTTGGAAAGTTAAGAGCATTGGAAGATGAAAATCATGTTGTTGAACTCAGTATTAAACCCGCTATTAGCTCAGCAAATAAACTAAAAAAAAAAAAATCACAAATTTTAGCAAAAATTTTCTAAGTCTTTTATAAAATTTTGTTCAAATTCAAATCGAATATAATTTTATGCAATCATATACACAATAAGATAAACTGGATTTAATTATATATAAGTTAAACTTGATATAATTATATATGATAAACTATTTTCAAAAATTTTCTAAGTTTTTTTAAAACATAGTCTTTTAAAGTTGTCATTTATTAACAACGTCCGCTGGGTCAGAGGGTAGAGATTGCGATTACAAAACAGTTGGTAGCTGTTCGATTCCCCCGCCGCTCGAAGTTTTTTTTTTTTTAAATAAATTTTAATTATATATATTTATATCTTAATATTGAAAAAAATTGTTTGGATAAAACTTTATCAGTTCTAAAAATAGATTTTATTGTTCGGATTAAATTATATATAGTTCTAAAAATAGATTTTTTTTTTCGGATAAAATTTTATCTAAAGTTTTTTGTAATATTTTTTTTTTCTTTCGTATGAAATTTTATCTTTTTTTATCCAGCTAAAAAAATCTTTTTTTTTTGTCTTGGTCCAATAAGATCCAACCATTTTTCGGATGAAATTGTATCCCACCGATTAAAACTGATCTAATTAGATAAACCCACTTTTCGGATCAAATTGTATCCGTCCGGTTAAAACTGATCTAATCTTAGCGATCCATTTTTCGGATCAGTGCTGATCTTTCAAATCTCGGATCTATCAACAGATCTGGAATAATATAAGAACATATATTGCTTCATACAAAAATTTTTACTCGGGTTTCTACGGAATATGAAGTTCGGCACCTATCGCTACTTTGTATGTAGTGAAACCACTAATTCTTTTTGAACCACTTCGTTTATTTTTTGCTGGGATGTTGCTGAAGAAACAAAAAAATTGTGGTGCTTGATTTTAAAAAATCTTTTTAACGTGTGCGTTCAATAAGTTGAAGTGACTGTGTACATAATCACTTACATTATAAAATTGCTACATTCTAATAAATAGTAATCCAAATGAATTTGTGGATAGTGCAATTTTTGGAAAAGATCTTTTGCTTTATTACACAATAGGGTGACTCGTTTTTGGAATTTTCTCTCTGATCAAATTCTAATACCCTCCAAAAGAGTCGGTTCCCTAAGGGTGATTTATGTGTAAAATAACACTATGATCGCAGTTTATGTTCTGTCCCCACTTTAAGCCTCAAAATTGGGATTTTTGCATAAAAGAGGAAACATTAATTAATTTTTTTATACCCCCCAACCACAGTATGGGGTAGAGCACCCATATGTGCATAATTGTTTTTTTTATCGCTCCCCGCTCATTTTCGGTTGAGTTGGGAGTAAAAAATAATATCTATCCAGAACTTGGACTTCTAGGTTGCAAACAGGCCAAGCGGTTTGAACTTTTGACCTCAAAAATGGGCTAAAAAACCTTTATAGATTAATTTGGCTGTAACTCTTAAAATAAAAGTTTTTCGCAATTAACTTTCATAACAATTATTTTGTAGAATCAAAATGCAAAGATTTTTCTCTCATACTGTTTTGACCTAAATATGTCCGATCGCGGTGTTTTGAGCGTTTGAAGTCGAAATTTGGGGGAGAACTTTTTTTTAAAAAATTGTTGTAAATTTCTAAATTAGGGAAAATTTGAGCTCTTTGCATAATTTAATAGGGTATTGAATGTAGTTTTCCAAAAAATTTTTTTTTCAAAAATATATCGACCCTTCCATGAAAAATTGCCAAAATCCTACCCTGAACCACAATTTTTTGACCTCCAACCACGTTATGGGGGTGTACTGACCTTGTCATTGCGTGTTTTACGCATCGAAAGATGAGTCTAGGATTCCACATAGTATATATGGGGTATTCCATGCCAAATCGGACGCTTTGAAAATTTTTAATTTTATATTTTTTCAATTTTTTAGTACCCTTCAAAAACCCATTCCAAGTAAATTTTGTCATCTTTTTTGATAATCCGTTCAAAAAATATCGAATTCAAAAAAAAAAAACGCTTTTTTCTGTTTTTTAGTATCACTTCTTTTAAAATGGTCCAAATTCGAAATAATTTGTTGAAATTTTAGTATTTTCTTCAAAGTATTTTAATAAAGATCGGAAAACAACAAAAAAAAAAGAAATCAAAAACCGCTGAATATATTAATTACCATAATCCCACGATCTACTTAAGCTTAAAATTTTAACAAAACATTAAGTTTACCACGAAAAATTAAAAAAAAAATTAAAAAAAAACAAATAAAAAATTTTAAGAAAAAATTAAATAAAAGAAAAGTGCAATAATTTAAAAATCACATAGTAGAACACTTTAAGAAATTTTTAATATAAAAACAAAAATTAAAAAAAAAAAATGTTGACCATTTTTGAATTTGTTATGATAAAAAAAAGAAAACGATATTTTTTTTTGAAAATTCCATATCTTTGGAACGGGTAATTTAAAAAAATTGAAAAATAACTTGGATGGGGGTTTTAATTGGTTTTAAAAATTGTAAAAATAATTAAAAAATCTAAAATACAAATTATCAAAGTGTCCAATTTGGCACTGAATACCCCATATATATTTAGGGAAATCCTAGACAGACGTTTCGGTGCGGAATTCACGGAATTATGTATGAGTATTCGCCTATATTGAGGTTGAATAGTAAAAAAATTAGATTCAGAGTAGAACTTTGGAATTTTTTCATGGAAGGGTCGATATATTTTTGCAAAAAAAAATTTTTTTGGAAAACTACATTCAATACCCTAGTAAATTGTGCAAAGAGCTCAAATTTTCCCCAATTCAAAAATTTACGAGAATTTTTTAAAAAAAAGTTCTGACCCAAATTTCGTCTTTAACCGCTTAAAACACCACGATCGGGCATATTTAGGTCAAAACAGTATGAGAGAAAAATCTTTGCAATTTGATTCTACAAAAAAATTGTTATGAAAGTTAATTGCGAAAAACTTTTATTTTAAGAGTTACAGCCAATTTAATCTATAAAGGTTTTTTAGCCCATTTTTGAGGTCAAAAGTTCAAACCGCTTGGCCTGTTTGCAACCTAGAAGTCCAGTTTCTGGATAGATATTATTTTTTACTCCCAACTCAACCGAAAATGAGCGGGGAGCGATAAAAAATACACTTTTGCACATCCCATACATTTTGTGGGTGCTCTAGTATGGGGGTATACTCACTTTGTCATTCCATGTGTAACATAAAGAAATATCGGTCGGGGACCCCACAAAGTATATATAATATTGATCCATGATTGAATCTTAGACATTTTAGCGATGTCCGTCCGTCCGTCCGTAGAAATAACGATGAAGTCCAAACCAAAAGAGCTAGACCTGAAATTGGGCAAGAATATCTCCTATGTTACTGGTAAGGTTAAGTTCGAAGATAGGCAAAATCGGACCAGGGGAAAAAAAGTTTCCCCTTGAAGAACTAAAACGACCCCTGAAAAATACGACATTTTTACGAGTTTTTTTTAATTTTTGCTCAACAAATGTAACATTTGTATGCCATATTATGTTCATAGACCTGCGCTTGGACCATGGGGGTTAGGAAATTCGATTTTATTTCAGGCCGCCCCCTTTGGGGGCGTGGTTATAGAAATTAATTAAAAATAACGATAAAAATTTATTATTTAAGCGTAAATATCATAAACAAATAATTTGTGAACATATAAAGCGGGGGTACTTTTTAAAAACTTTAGGGCTAACAATAAGTCCAAAAAAAGTGCTTGATCTACCACTAAAAGTGCTAGATCAATGGCATTACTGCACATAATCAAACATTAGGATGTGAGAGAGAGCTTTTCTATAAATGTGTAGTAGGGTGGAGCAATTATAGTTTTTTTTTTCGAACTTCGAAAACGTCGGGGTGTTGGAAGTTGGCTTGTTTTGCAAAAAAAAATATTTTTAATTAGTTTTTAACTTAAAAAATATATCATAATATTAACTCAGTATTTAAAAGATGTATATTTTTTATTCTTTTATTATATTGTTGGCCTTTTAAAATTATTGACCAAAAAAAAAAATTCTACCATAAAAACATTTTTTCAGTAATGTACAAATATAAAGTACATAATATTTTAAGTAAAAAAAAAATTGTTTTCACTTTGTTCGGGACTTTCCGATTTTCAAGTCATAAAAGGAACCCAAAGCCATTGCCCTACAGGTCCAATATTTTTGTAGGTTAATATCGACCCCAAAAGGCAACTATCCCAAACCCGACGTTTTCGAAATTCGAAAAAAGCTATATTTGCTCGACCCTAAAAGTGGAGGTTCGAGGCCAGCACCGCGGCCTCATAACACAAAGTAGTGAATAAATAGTAGTGTAGCGAGTTTTTTAGCGATATCTCGAAGAATTGAGCAGCTAAAATTTAAATGTTAACAGCCTTATCTCCTTTAATCAATAGCAAATCAAACTGCATTTCGTGTTTTTCAACAATGTTAAAGAAACTTATTTTATTAATCAAAACAAGAAATACCCCCAAAAAGCTATTTTCGCTATTTCTCGCGAAAGTGAGCAGCTATTATTTTATTGTGGATAGTTTTAATTTCTTCCAACATGCTCAAATCAAACTGCATACCACTTTTTTTTATTATTTCTAAAGAACCGGTTTTAAAATATAATTAAGGGCCTAATTTTGTAAAACGCAACGCGCCTTTTATCTCGCGTTGGACAATTTTCTATTTTGTAAAACGCGAGCACTGAACAGCTGTTTTTTTCGCGTTGACTTACGTGTTTGTAGAACAAATTGTATGGAAAATGGAATTTTGTAAAACGCAAGAGAGTGTTTTTTCATCACTTGAAGTGTCAAAATGATCACTTGAAATTTTGGGGCGTTGATGTAACAAATATGCTTTTAAATAGTAAAAAATAAATAAATAATGTTGGAATATGTAAATATACAACAAAAAAGTAATAAATGTGTAAAAAAATCTTCTCCGGCAGAAGGAAAACATTGAAAATGGCAAAGCGTCTCGTTGTGATTTTTATTGCTTTTTTCAACTAATTTTTGTTACTTTTTCTTTGTTCTCTTTTTTCTCAAATATTCTCTTTGCAGGTGTTGCCTTATCATATATATGTGTTTCCCCACGATAATGGGTGTGTATCCCTTACAAAATGGGTGGCCAATTTTATTAATTTTAGAATGTCTGGCAACACTGATTCAAATATAATTGACATTTCAAGTGATGACGTAAAAATTGAACGCAATAACGTAGTGATTTACAAAATTGCACTTTTTGAGCTTCGCGTTCACGTTAACGTTGGTGATGCGTTCAACGCGAGTGATTTACAAAATTAGGCCCTAAATAATAAAAAAAAAATACATAATTTCGATGTCAACAGCTGTTTGACCTTTGAGCAAGCACAAGTAAAACTGCATACCATGTTTTTACGAAATTTTAAAGAGACCTATCTAAAGATAAAAAACAAAAACAATAACAGCAAAAAATTAATTTCGCGATTTCTCGCGAGCTAAAGAAGATAGGATTTTGATGTTTACTGTTTTGTGACCTTTAAATAAGAACAATTAAAACTGTATACCCAGTTTTTGAAAATATTTAAAAAACTTCAATGTCAAAATTTTAAAAAATACAATATCTCGTTACGTTATCGCGCGAGTGCAAGCAGCTACGATTTCGCTGTTGACAGTTTTGTGACATTTTATCTTGTAGAACTGCGCTTACAATTTTCGTCGACACTAAAGTTCAACCTAAACATCGCTGAGGCTCACTACGAGAAAGGCTTTTAAGAAAAAGAAAAAAAATATTTAAGTTGAGATTATTCGAAAAAACTTTTGAATTTTTAATCTGCATATGAATGCGCATTATTTTTGTTCCGTGAAAATTTTTAAAATCCCGCCATTTTTGTAATTTTTTGTGTTTGTCTCGCTTTTTGAAAATAAATTTCTGGCAACCCTAATCGTCGAACTATATTCAATAAATGCCAACTCTAAAAAGCTTACTTTTCGGGAGAGATAAAAAACTAGTTATTTCGTATATTATTGAAAAAATAAACTATGTACCTTCCGTAAGATTGTTAAAATATTCTAAATAATTTTTACCTATGCCAAAAATTTCATATTTTGCACTTGTTTGCGTATTTTTCAGAGATGGCATTTATTACTATATCAAAAAACAAATATTTTTTTAGAGTTGGCATATTTTGTCGAAAAATAAAAAAACACTTTTTTTTGGAAAAAATTTATTATTATTATACCCTCCACTCTGGTGATAGAGGGTATATATAAGTTTGTCATTCCGTATGTAACACATTGAAATATTGGTTTAGGACCCCATAAAGTATATATATTCATGATCCTTGATCGATTTTAAGTCGATCTAGTCATGTCCGTCTGTCTGTCTGTCTGTCTGTCTGTCTGTCTGTCTGTCTGTCTGTCTGTCTGCCTGTCTGTCCGTCCGTCTGTCTGTCTGTCTGTCTGTTGAAATCACGTTTTTGGCAATACTCCGAAACCGATTTAAACGCGTGGGGTACCAAAAGTTGCGTAATTTTCCCAGGCAAAAACTGATGTATTTTTTTTAAATCGGTTAAGTATTTTAAAAGTTATGAGCGAATTACTAAAAAACACATAGTTTTTTTCAACATAACCCTAAATTAACTCATATTTTGTGTGATACATAAGAAAGAAAACGGAAATGAAAAAAAAAAACTGAGAAAAAGGAAAAAAATCTTTACAAAAAAGCTTTAAAATATGTAAAACAAAATCTAAATTTAATTAAAAAAAAGTTCGTTAAGTAATAATAAAAAAATTAATAGTTATTTTTATATACTTACCATGTGTGTGTGTGTCCATTATTTGCTTCGTCATATTAACGGGGTTGCCAGACTTTTTTTGGCTTTGTCGCCAAATCGGATGTAAAATATCGCCAAAATTCAATTTTTTTCAGATTTCTTAAAAAAAAAAAATATTTTCATTTAAAAAAATAAATTTTGTTAAATGATAAAAGACAGAAATAAACTTTATGGCAAAAATCGCCCAAATACGGAAAATTTATATATATAACAGAGTAATATGACTGACTGACATACTCATTCATCATCGCCCAGCCAAAACCGCTGAAGTTAGAGACTTTAAATTTGGACTGTAGTTTGACCTTCCGGAATAAAGATCCACCAGTGTTGATTCTAAGTGGGTAAAAAGGGTAAAAAACTGTACTTTTGGTACTTTTTATATCTCCCGATATAATGGTCATAGAGACTTAAAATTTGGACTGTATGTTACCCTCCCGCAATATAGATCCACTATGCACTGTGGTTCCGATTCCAAAACTAGGTGGACAAAAGTATTTAACCATTATATTTTATGTTTTTGGAGTCGCTGATTTCAAAAAAAATATTTAAAAAATGGTAGCTCTAGTATTTTTGAAAATACAGTGGGTTTCACTATAATAACTACAACTAAAGTGGACTTTTCGCTACAACTAAAAAAGTTAAATGCATTTTGCTGCTTTAGGTATCTAAATTTAATGGAATTATTAAAAAAAAGATATAAAAAGCCATTCTGAGCTTTACAGTAAAGTCCAGCTATGTCGAACTACTTTTAATATGTACTTTTTTTCTAGAATTGTCGAATTTAATCATTTTTTTGCTTCTGGAGTTGCGGGAAAAGAAAAATGTGTGATGTAGCTATTGTAGAAAATACTGTTAAGTTATTTGTTAGAAAAATAGTATGTGCAGAAGATCTTGAATATTAGTCCCATTTTTTGGTGAGTTCTAAAAATTGCATAAAAAAATCGCTTGTTTAAAAGCGCTATAAAAAATGCAGCTGGACGCCGCTGGATGAGATGACTGATAAAAAATACTCTCTGATAGTTACTTTAAGAGATGTATAAAGTGGCTTGCCCGCATCTTGGAGCGGTTTTTTCGGCAAGCTTTGAAAGTTTAATAATCTATTTGTTTTTTTTTTTTTACTTATGACCCTAACTTTAAAAACCGATATCAAGATAACACGAAAGAATTACGAACCAGTGAAAATTTTTTAAATAAGTATGTACCCATGGCTATATTAAATATAATCCACGGCAATCTCCTGGAAATAATTCACTTGTTATAAGCTACTTAGTTTTGTATTGATTTCCTTAATTTTCAAATACAAAAATTTCGGTGAACAAACATTGATGTTCTAGTGCGGCTGAGACAAAGCTAAAGACCTTATATAATGAAATTATTTTGCGTTTAGTCTAGGCATGTTGTTAGCTATTTAAAACATATACCTTTTTTAATTTAAAGTTTCAAACTTTTTAGACTTTTGTCCACCTAGATTTGGATTTGCAACCACAGTGCTATGGCTGGAGTTTAGCCAATGGTAAAAATTTAAATTAAAATTAAATTTTAAATTTAAATTAAATTTTTTTAAATTAAAAAATTTAATTTAAAATGGTAAAAAACTGTACTTTTGGTGCTTTTTATATCTCCTGAAATAATGGTCATAGAAACTTGAAATTTGGACAGTATGTTCACATCCTAGAATATAGATCCAGTACGGCTGGATTATTGCCAATGTTGATTCTAAGAGTGGAAAAAGGGGAAAAAATCTGTACTTATGGCACCTTTTATATTTCCTTAAAAAATTGTCACATAGACTTGAAATTTGGAATGTATGTTCACCTCCCGGAATATAGATCCCCTAAGGCTGGGTTTTTGCCAATGATT
Source organism: Pegoplata infirma (assembly GCA_963921195.1). Taxonomy (NCBI): domain Eukaryota; kingdom Metazoa; phylum Arthropoda; class Insecta; order Diptera; family Anthomyiidae; genus Pegoplata; species Pegoplata infirma. Next base: position 161,023,893 of record OY992538.1, read on the forward strand.
TTTCTAATAGGGTAAAAAGGGTAAAAATATATACTTTTGTTACATTTTATATTTCCTTAACCCTTTAACGACCACAGGCAAGTATACTTGCCAAAGCGTTTTTGGCGTTTAGTTTTGTTCGGGTGAAAGATAGAGAAAATGTGATGAAAGGTGAATTGTAGAGTGGTGTTCGGGCAACAAAAGTCTAGTTGTTAGTAAGTCTCTAATTTGATTCACTTACTCAATGTAAGCCCTCAAAGTTTGTAAAATAATAATCTCTTTTTTAGAGACAAACGGATCTTTACTTGTCGAGAAATGAGGGGAAATGAGGGGCAAGAAGGAGGCGTAGAAGTCCAAATTATTGTAGAGTAACTATTATTGAGTTGCAGATCTTAAAAATTACAGCGAATAGCAAATAGCTTTGGCCAGAACTGCGTAATCGTAAAAGGCCAAATTTTTTCACCAAGGAAAATAAGGGGGAAGGAGAGGGGTTAGGGGTCCAATTTTTTATTTCGTAACTATTATTAGGTCATAGATCACGACAACGAACAGAAACTAAAAATCGCTTCGGCAGAAAATGTATGGTCGTCAAAGGGTTAAATAATGGTACTAGAAAATGGAAATTTGCAATGTCGGTTCACCTTCCGGAAAAAAGATTCACTAAGGCTCAGGTTTTACCAATGTTGATTCTACTGAGGTAAAATGGGTAAAAAAGTACTTTTGGTACTTTTTTTTATTTGCTGAAATTTTATTCAAACTTGAAATTTAGAATGTAGGATCCTTTAGTGAAATAAAACATTCTGGAACAAGTACTTTCCGAAAATTCTTTACCGTTTTCAAAAAGTACTTTTTATAAAAAGTACCTTTTATAAAAGGTTCCTTTATAAAAAGTACCTTTTATAAAAAGTACCTTTTATAAAAAGTACCTTTTATAAAAATTACCTTTTATAAAAAGTACCTTTTATAAAAAGTACCTTTTATAAAAAGTACCTTTTATAAAAAGTACCTTTTATAAAAAGTACCTTTTATAAAAAGTACCTTTTATAAAAAGTACCTTTTATAAAAAGTACCTTTTATAAAAAGTACCTTTTATAAAAAGTACATTTTATAAAAAGTACCTTTTATAAAAAGTACCTTTTATTAAAAGTACCTTTTATAAAAAGTACCTTTTATAAAAATTACCTTTAATAAAAAGTACCTTTTATAAAAAGTACCTTTAATAAAAAGTATCTTTTATAAAAAGTACCTTTTATTCAAAGTACCTTTTATAAAAAGTATCTTTACCCAAAGTACACTTTTTGGTACTTTTTTATTTCCCGAGGTATAAATAAAACAAACTTTTTTGTTTTTTAAATCATCACATTGGTGGAGGGTATTTAAAGATTCGGCACAGCCGAATATAGCTTTCTTACTTGTTTTTTTTTTTTTGGATTTTGTTATCCTTAGTACGGTTATTGTAAAAACTAAAAAAAAATAAAAATCTTTGCATACTTTAGGCCTTAAAGAGCGGGGCCTTAAAAATCATTTCTCCATATAAACCAAAAAAAAAATTTTTTGATTTTTAATTTTTTTGTTATAAATTATTATATAACTTGGTTATCTTATTTACAAAAAAAAAATTGATTTTGGTGGGATAAGGCTTTCAGCTCTATAAAAATTTTCGAAAAAAAAAAAATTTGAGCCGTTGGGGTCCTACGGTAAAAAATTTTTAAATAATATTATTTTTTTTTAGTTTTGACAAAGCAACGGCTTTAGTTGTTATGTTGTTTTTAATGATATATATTCATAAAAAATATTATTCATATCTGTGACATCTTTATCTTTCTCGAAAAAAAATTATGAGCCTTTGGGGTCCTACGGTAAAAAATTTTTAAAAAATATTTTTTTTTTTAGTTTTGACAAGCAACGGATTTAGTTGTTATGTTGTTTTTAATGATATATATTAAAACAAATAATATTCATATCTGTACAGTGGCGGGTACAGCTTTTGGGTCTGGGGGGGAAAAATTTTTTTTACTTCGAAAAAAATCATCAATTCTCCTTTGTTGACGAGCAAAAAAAGGGATCCGTTTTTTTACAAAAAAAAGTGATGGAAAAGCTATAAAATCATCAAATTTATTAGTTTTTGCCGAATAAGGTTTGTTTTTCATGATCATATTTCGTTTAGATCATTTTTGTTTTAATTTTTTTTAAAAGAAAATTGTATATTTTTCGTATACATAAGAAGAGAATTTTTTAATAGAAGAAATTCTCCCTACATACTTAGAAAACATCAGATGTTGAGACATTTTTCGTGAAAAAATTATTTTTTATAGGGAAAATGTCTCAGAATATAAGACTAAATGTCTAAGAATCTGAAACTATTTTCGTATAGAAAAATTTTCGGATTATTAAAAGAAATTTAAAAGAAAATTGTATATTTTTCGTATACATAAGAAGAGTCTAAATCTGAGAATTTAATATAAGAAATTCTACGTACATAGAAAATATCAGATTTTGAGACATTTTTCGTGATTTTTTTTTTTATAGGGAACATGTCTAAGAATATAAGAATTCTTCTTAACGAAAAATGTCTCAGAATCTGAGACTATTTTCGTATAGAAAAATTTTCAGATTCTAAGAATTTTTTTCCACAGAAAAAGTCTCAGATTCTGAGACATTTTACTAGAGAAAAAGTCTCATATTATAAAGCATTACTGAGACATTTTTCCTATAGAGAGGTCTCTGATTATTAGATTTGTTTCGTACTGAAAAAAATTTTAGATTCTGAGACCTTTTTTCTATAGAAAAAGTCTTAGATTCTTTGACCTTTTTCCAATAGAATAAGTCTCAGATTCTAAGACCTTTTTCCTAAAGAAAAAGTTTCAAATTCTGAGATCTTATTCCTAAAGAATAAGGCTCAGACCTTCTACCAATTTTTCCTAAAGAAAAAGTCTCAGATTCTGAAAGCTTTTTCTTATATAGAAAAAGTTTAAAATTCTGGCACTTTTTCTCAAAGGAAGAAGTGACAGATTCTGAGACCTTTTTATGATTCTGAAATCTTTTCCGATTCCAAGACACTTTTCCTATAGAAAAAGTCCTAGATTCGGAAATGTTTTTCCTATACAAAACGTCTCAGACTTTAAGACCTTTTTCCTATAGAAAGGTCATAGATTCTGAGACCTGTTTCCTATAGAAAAAGTTTAAGATTCTGAGATATTTTTCTGAGATTCTGAGACCTTATTCCTATAAAAAAAAGTCTTAGATTCTAAGACCTTTTTCCCGTTGAAAAAGTCTCAGATTCTGCGACCTTCTACCAATTCAGTTAGTTTCACCTTCTGAGACTATTTTTCAACAATAAAAAGTGTCAGTCTTTGAGACCTTTTTCTTCTTAAAAAAGACTCATATTCTGAGACAATTTTCCTTAAAATAAATCTCAAATTCAGAAATTCTGAGACTTTTTTCCCATAGAAAAATTCTTCTGCGACCTTTTTCCTATAAATAAGTTTTGAGACCTTTTTCAAATAAAAAAGTCTCAGATTCTGAAAATTTTTTCTTTAGAAAAAGTTTATTCTTTAGAAAAAAAAAATTTAAAATAATATTACAAATGTAAGTTCGACTATCATTTGCTATGTAGAAAACAAACACTTTTTATATAAGCCAAATTAAGATCCTGTAACATTTTTCTAAACAAAAAAAGCATATTCTAAGTAATTTGTTTATGCGAAAAGTCATAATAAGATTGACATATATTTTTCACAGAAAATTTTCAGATTGATTCACTTTTTGCTTAAAAAATTTTCCGTTTCAAAATTTTCAGATTTTTTTCTATGAAAAATTTTTGGACTTCGAAATTTTTTAGAAAATTTCCTTCTTTTTTTCTTCTTTTTTTTCTTTCCTTTTCTTTCTTTTTTCTTTTTCTTCTTCTTTTTTTCTTTTTTTTTCCTTTTTTTTCTTCTCTTCGAAATTTGGTCTGGGGGGCGGGGAAATTTCCCCTTTCCCCCCCCCCCCCTTGTACCCGCGCATGTATCTGTAACATCTTTATCGTGTATCGAAAAACATCAACAATGCATTTTTTACCGTTTTTTTAGAACACGATAAAGATGTCACGGCTCTATTTTTTTTTTCGAAAAATTTTATAGAGCTGAAAGCCTTATCCCACTAAAATCAAATTTTTTGTCGTAAATAAGCTAACCAAGTTATATGATAATTTATAACAAAAAAATAAAAATCAAAAAAAAAATTTTTTGGTTTGTATGGAAAAATGATTTTTTAGGCCCCGTCGCGTAGGGAAGGCGCACAGTGAGACAACCCTATAGTAACCGCGGCAAAAATTGTGTTTTGGTGTGTCGTCCAATTTGGATGAAATTTTCACAGTATATTAACAGATATATGAGTAACAATTCCCCGAAATTTCAGCCTCATAACTTCATTACTTTTTGGTCTAGAGCAAGTCAAAGTTGAGGTATGCCAAAGCGCTTGAAATATGTTAGTTCAATATGTAACATTCAAAAGCTTATTAAATAAAAAATACATAATAAATATAACTTTAAAGTATTTTTTTAATTAATTTAGTTGTTGTTGAATGAGTAGATGAAAAAATAAATTTAAAAAAAAAAACAAAACAAAAAAATTTCTTAACAACAGAATTGTGGTGTAAAAATTGAACATTTTGCATTTTCAACGGACTAGGAAATATAGAGCAGCCCCTCGCCCTAGGTGAAGACTTATATCAAATGAAAGATTGAAGGCTCAGCTTTCATTTAAAGTAAAGGAACTATAGCAAAAGTTTGCAAAAGTACTTTAAACATACAAAAAAATACAAAAAAATACAAAAAATATGCAACGCGCACATTCTGTCGCTATACGTATGTTAGCATGCAATAGCATGTTATATTTTTAATTGTTTACACATATTCCCTTATTGTTTATTATTATTTTATTTACATTATTCATTTGATTGATAATTTTTTTGAAGGCCATTGACTTTGGGTTAGATAGTTGCATAATTTTTAATTTAAATTGATAGAGCAAGCTGTTGTTCTTATCGAAGTTGTGTTATGATCACTTTCTAATGTGGTTAGTTTAATTGTTATATATTGAATTTAGGTGTTGCATTATTTATTGGGTTAAGTAATAATGAGTGTTTTTGTAATGATCTCTTTTGATAAGAGATTAGCATTTCTCTAACATATTGAAAAAATTAGAATACCATGATGATATTGAAAAATTATTGATAGAATGAAAAAAAAAATTGTTCTTTTTTATTGCATTTCCATGGGAGGTGGGCGTAATAGTGGGCGTATTATTTTTGTTTTTGCATGAAACATTTGAAATGATATAAATTACAGTAATATCAAATTTGAAGGTTGTACCTAAAATATTTTAGAAAATATGGCACTTTTTATGTTGGGGTTGTATGGGTGGTGGGGGTAAAAGTGGGCCAAAGTTCAAAATTTTTTCCGATAATGTTTGTAACAATATAACATTCAAGTATACCAAAATTGAAAGTTATACCTTAAGTATTACGGACAATACGGCATTTTACAAATTTCGATTGTATGGGAGGTGGGCGTAAAAGTGGGCGTATTTTCATAATTTTTTTTTCAAAAAACTGGAATTGTCTCAAAAGTAACCTGTGCAAAATTTCAGAGCTCTACAATGACTCCTTGTATTTAATGCCGGCGTTGTCTCACTGTGAGGCGTGGTCGTAGGGTCGTAAAATTTTTCCTCAGTTATTTTTAAGTCAAAAGGAAAAAAATAAGCGGATACCGTCTCAACATTTCCAAAATAAGGGACACTCTTATATATATGAGGCATTCCACACCAAATGTCCCGCTACAGAAAAACATATGTCCCGTAAACTTCTGAATAGGTTGGTTGGATAGCCCTATATGGAACTAAGAAAATTTCGTTTTTGGTTTTTCTAATTTTCAAAAACTGGGCTTAGAAGGCATGGTCAAATATTGGAAAAATGGTCAAATTTGTGGCGAGTTGCCTTGATTAAATATTTATCACATTAAAACGGAATGCACCACAATCTTAAAAATTTACATTCTTATATAGTTTTGTATGGGCTATCGAATAAAATTTTTTTCTTTAGAAAATTTTCAGAACCCGTTCTGAAATTTTCCATTTGTTAAAAAAGTCAATTTATCAAAAATCCGGCCACTTTTTTTTCTTTTTTTTAAATTTTTTTTTTAAAGTTTAGATGTTTGTCCATCCACACAAAAAAAAATCAGAAATGTATTTTTCGTTTTTTTCGAGAAAATTGCATTTGAATTTTAAATTTCATAACAATTTTGTAATTTGCTTGTATTTTCTTGTTTTAACGTGTCGAATGAGTAATATTTATGCAATTAATATTACTCATTCGCAACTTTAAAACAAGAAAATACAAGCAAATTGCAAAATTGTTATGAAATTTAAAATTCAAATGCGATTTTCTCGAAAAAAACGAAAAATACATTTCTGATTTTTTTTGTGTGGATGGAAAAACATCTAAACTTAAAAAAAAAAAAAAAATTAAAAAAAAGAAAAAAAGTGGCCGGATTTTTGATAAATTGACTTTTTTAAAAAATGGAAAATTTCAGAACGGGTTCTGAAAATTTTTCAAGGAAAAAAATTTATTCGATAGCCCATACGAAACTATATAAGAATGTAAATTTTTAAGATTGTGGTGCATTCCGTTTTAATGTGATAAATATTTAATCAAGGCAGCTCGCCACAAATTTGACCATTTTTCCAATATATATTTGACCACGCCTCCTAAGCCAAGTTTTTGAAAAATTGAAAACCCGAAAACGCAATTTTCTAAGTTTCATATAGGGCTATCCATCCAAGCTATTCAGAAGTGTATGGTACACGTGCTTTTTTTCCCTGGACATTTGGTGTGGAATGCCTCATATAAGCAATTTGTTTTTGCAAACACTATTTACCGATATTTTTAAAATGGTAATATCTCGAAAACTACACACAGGGAAACATCGGTTGGAAATTGATTATAACTGCTTAAATTCGATTACAATCTAAAAATTTATATTACAACTCCTAAAAATTTGTATTCCTAACATATTTTCATTTTCAGTAATAATCTGAGAGAAAATATCATTAATAAATAATTCGATTATGTCTAACAATATCAAATTTTTATAGTCAAACTAAAAATTAGTATCAATATTGGTTGATCCTTACTAAATGTAAGGTACAATTAGAAGTGCTCAATAGAAAATTCGTTTCTTCTTACCAATATTAGTCATATTAAGCATTAATAACAGTTTCAGTAGATCCAACTATCTTTAAAAAGATACTTAAAATAAATCACCAATAAGTTGGTTGTCACAATTATTTCAAATCTATTCTAACAACCGAATATAAAAAAAAATTGATATAAACGTCGCACAGTGGTGCCTTTTGACTTTTTTCGTTGCAAAAATCATAACTTTTGAACTAATGAAGATATTTTAAAAATTTAAAGAGCATTCGAAAGAAGACTCCCCTAGCTTCAAAATATATGATCCGCAAGGTAATAGGCCAGCCGCGGCACTGTGCACAGTGTCGTATTTTGACTTTTTTCGTTATAAGCATTATAAATTTTAAAGTAATAAAGATATTATAAAGATTTATAAAGCATTTGAAAGAAACCCCTTCAGCTTAAAAATAAGAAGCCCACATGGCCATTGGCCCACTGCAGCACAGTGCCTCGTTTTGACTTTTTTTCGTTGCAAAAATCACAAGTTTTAAAGTTTTCAAGGCATTTTTAATGTTTAAAACGCACTTGAATTTTATCTCCTTTAGCTTCAAGAAAAGCGCATCCACATTGTAATAGGCCCGCTTCGGCACAGTGACCAATGACACCTTTTGACCTATTTTGTTGCAAAAATCCTATCTTTTAAAGTAATGATATTTCCAAATCTAAAAATCATTTAAAATATAACTTCTTGTGCGTCAAATTAGGTCAGTCCGCACGCTGATATTCTCGTGAATACATATTAAAAGTCTCGAAAAAATACCACTCTTATATGACGGAGAAAAATAATAAAACATTAGAAATTTTTAACGGTATTGAGTAAAATATTACTCAATTTTGCACCAGAAAACCATTTGATATTTAAAATTTAATACATGTTTACCAACAAATTTTAGTAAATTTTCAATTTATAAAACTAAAATTTTACTAGAATTTTTTTTTGTTTTTTTTTTTTTAAGTAATTTTTTAATTATGTCAAGTAAAAGTTTACTTAAAACTTATATATTTAAATAAAGTTTCACCTTTTAAACTAACCAAGTATATTTATGTCTTAAAGACATAGGCAAATTTTAAAAATATGATTGGAAACTTTCAAATATATAAAAAAGAACTATTAACTCAATGAGAATTTAAAACACTAATTTTATTTTTTTATAATTAGCTATAGGTTCAATTTTAACAGATCATTCACTAGGGTTAACAAAATTTAATACTTTTTTAATTAAAAACTTATTAAAAATCTTGTTGGACAACGTTTGTTTCTTTCTTTGTACACAAACCTTTGTCTATTTAAAAAATTCTTAAAAATTCCGAGATAAAACGTAAGTTTTTCGCAATTTTTATGTTTGACTTTGTTTTATTAAAAATAAAAAATTTTAACTTTTAAAATATCTTAATTCGTTCAGGAGTTACAGCTTGTCAAAGTGGTTACTTATTGAAAAAAAATTCCGCTAGGGGGCGTTATAAGCAAATAAAAAAGCCAAAAAAAAAAAACAAAATAATAAATTAAAGACCATTACATCTACTAAGCTTGGTAAAAAATTCCAGCGGATCTCAAAATTGCCCAAAATCTGTTAGGATATTTTAAAAATATCTCCTTTTCGTAGTAAAAGTTGTTACAGTTTCTTTGTTTTTTCATGTACACGGGCAAGTACGGGCACCCAATTTTTATTGAATAAGTTAGAGTATTAAATACTAAACATCCTCTGTTTAATAGTTCCCGTCACAAACCGTCACTTTTTTAGTTTTATTCTATCAAATATAAAAAAAGTTCGAAATATGGTGTGTTTGCAAAACTGCGCCTAAAAACAAAGTATTCGACCAAATTACCCGTTTTCTATATCGTTTCATTTGAATTAATATACCTTTCAAACGACACCAAAAATATAATGATCGGTTGCATAGTTTGCCTGAAATTCAATTTAAAAGATGATATATTTTTTTTAAGTTTTAACTTTTTTCGGCAGACTGAAAAATTGCCAACTTTGGGTGGCTCTATAATTCATAATTTTCATCCGATTTAAAAAATGTTTTTGGATTCTTAATCAGTGATGAGTTTTCAATCAGACGTAATCATTCATTTTATCAAATTCACACAGTGTGTCGTTAAAGAAAAAATTTTTTGCATTTCTTCTACAAATTACAAAAACACAAAGAAATTGTGAGAAAAATTGCGTTTATGAATAAAAACAAAAATAAAACTAAGTATATTTTGACCGCAAATAGATACAAAACTGAGATATCCAGAATTACGTAAGTACTATTGTATAAAGCGAATATGCAATATATTTTTAATAATTGTATATTTTAATAGTTTTGTTGGTGGCATCCAAACGGCACAAGCACTGTGTATGCAGATTAACCAAACATAAAACCTCAATCTGAAATCCGTGAATGGAAAACGAATAAACGTCTGATACTTTTTCACAGGTAAAGTCTTAAAAAAATTCAAGATCTTCTAGCATCCTACCTATAGTAAGTATGAAAGAAAATAATTTTTCAAGTAAAAAGTCTCTGCGTGTCTTAGAATCGGAACAATTTTACATAGACAAATGTCTCGGAGAAGTGTCACATAATCTGATATCAGAATCTGAGGGTTTTTCTACAGAAAAAATGAATCCGGGAAAATTTTTGTTCAATAGAAAAACTCTCAGATTAGAAGACATTTTTTCTATAGAAAACATTAAAAATTCAGATAACTTTTTTTTTATAGAAAAAGTCTCAAACTCACAATCGCTCAAATTATTTTCTTGTCTATAAAAAAAATGTCTCGGAATCTGAGACTTTTTCTAAAGAAAAAATGTTACAGAATCTGAGACTTTTTCTATAGAAAAAATGTCTCAGATTCTGAGACTTTTTCTATAGAAAAAATGTCTCAGATTCTGAGACTTTTTCTATAAAAAAAATGTCTCAGATTCTGAGACTTTTTCTATAGAAAAAATGTCTCAGATTCTGAGACTTTTTCTATAGAAAAAATGTCTCAGATTCTGAGACTTTTTCTATAAAAAAAATGTCTCAGATTCTGAGACTTTTTCTATAGAAAAAATGTCTCAGATTCTGAGACTTTTTCTATAGAAAAAATGTCTCAGATTCTGAGACTTTTTCTATAGAAAAAATGTCTCAGATTCTGAGACTTTTTCTATAGAAAAAATGTCTCAGATTCTGAGACTTTTTCTATAGAAAAAATGTCTCAGATTCTGAGACTTTTTCTATAGAAAAAATGTCTCAGATTCTGAGACTTTTTCTATAGAAAAAATGTCTCAGATTCTGAGACTTTTTCTATAGAAAAAATGTCTCAGATTCTGAGACTTTTTCTATAGAAAAAATGTCTCAGATTCTGAGACTTTTTCTATAGAAAAAATGTCTCAGATTCTGAGACTTTTTCTATAGAAAAAATGTCTCAGATTCTGAGACTTTTTCTATAGAAAAAATGTCTCAGATTCTGAGACTTTTTCTATAGAAAAAATGTCTCAGATTCTGAGACTTTTTCTATAGAAAAAATGTCTCAGATTCTGAGACTTTTTCTATAGAAAAAATGTCTCTGATTCTGAGACTTTTTCTATAGAAAAAATGTCTCAGATTCCGAGACTTTTTCTATAGAAAAAATGTCTCAGATTCTGAGACTTTTTCTATAGAAAAAATGTCTCAGATTCTGAGACTTTTTCTATAGAAAAAATGTCTCAGATTCTGAGACTTTTTCTATAGAAAAAATGTCTCAGATTCTGAGACTTTTTCTATAGAAAAAATGTCTCAGATTCTGAGACTTTTTCTATAGAAAAAATGTCTCAGATTCTGAGACTTTTTCTATAGAAAAAATGTCTCAGATTCTGAGACTTTTTCTATAGAAAAAATGTCTCAGATTCTGAGACTTTTTCTATAGAAAAAATGTCTCAGATTCTGAGACTTTTTCTATAGAAAAAATGTCTCAGATTCTGAGACTTTTTCTATAGAAAAAATGTCTCAGATTCTGAGACTTTTTCTATAGAAAAAATGTCTCAGATTCTGAGACTTTTTCTATAGAAAAAATGTCTCAGATTCTGAGACTTTTTCTATAGAAAAAATGTCTCAGATTCTGAGACTTTTTCTATAGAAAAAATGTCTCAGATTCTGAGACTTTTTCTATAGAAAAAAATGTCTCAGAATCTTACACTTTTTCTATAGAATACATGCTTCAGTATCTGAGACAAAAATGTTTTTTCTATAGAAATAATTTCTCAGAATCTGTGACTTTTTCTACACCCAAAAAAAACGTGGGTATTCAATACTAAAAATTTAACTAAATTTTAGTCCAAAAGGACCTAGTGCAGAAATTGGTAACCAATACTAAAATTTTTTACTAATATTATTCAAAACCAGTAAAAATTACTAATTTTAATACTTTGAAGGTACTAAAAATTGTAACCAATTAGTAGATTTTTGTACAACATCACTTACTAAACCCTTTACTGTAGAATTATTTTGAGTGTATAAAAAAAATCTAAAAATCTGAGACTTTATCTATTAAACAAATGTATCAGAATCGGAGACGTTTTTTATCTGAGATTTTTCTACAGAAAGTTTTTCTTAGAATCTTAGACTTTTTAAAGCAAAAAATTTCTGAAAATCTAAGACTTTTTCTGTACAAAAATTGTCTCAGATTCTGAAATTTTTCTATACAAAAAATGTCTCAAATTCTGAGACTTTTCTATAGAAAAAATGTCCCATAATCTGAGACTTCTTTTATAGAAAAATAATGTGTCAGAATCTGATGAAAAAATAACTCTGAATCTTCTGTAGAAAAAGTCTCAGAATCTGAAATGTCTCAGAATCTGAGACATTTTTCTATAAAAAAAGATGCTGATTCTGAAACATGATTTTTATGGAAAAAGTCTAAGATTCTGAGACATTTTTTCTATAGAAAAAGTCTCAGATTCTTAAACATTTTTTTTATTTAAAAATGTCTCAAATTCTGTGTTATTTTTTCTATATTATTACTTTCAGATCTGAGATATTTGTTCGATGAAAAACTCTCTGATTCCGAGACTTTTTGCTTTAGAAAACATAAAAAATTCTAACAATTTTTTTTTTATAAAAAAGTCTCAAATTCAGAGACATTTTTGTTTAGGATTATTTTGTTATTTTCTTATTAATTTTGATGTATTTTTGGTTTTCTTTATCGATTTTAATAAAAATTTTATGAAAAATAAAAAAAATATTTTTTTGGAAACGGTGTAGTATTAATTAAATAAATTTAGTAAGTAAAGTATACTAATAAATCCGTAGGGGTAACCAAAGCCGTAATTAACAACTAGTTATTTCAATCGAATATCTATACCAACAATCGAATTTAAACACAATATTAAAATTGGTTGGTGTGACCGCATGAATTCGATTGGCGACAAATTCGATTGTCGCAACGGATCTGTTCTCTGTGTGTAGCTATTCGATATAAAAATCTTTACCAGAAGCGTGTTCAGCATGCCAATTGCAATAAGATAGGTGGTCTATAAATATAAAGAAAATTTTGAAAAATTTTTGGAAATTTACAATGGGAGTAGGCATTTATTTTCAATAAAAAAAATATATACTTTGAGATAGCAAAATAACAAAAGTGGATGTAAAATGACAACAAATTATATTTTTGTTATGAAATTTTTATCACAGATGGATATAGCATAGAGGAGATATTTGCCATCGAAAAATTCATTTCGGTCAAATCTGAGTTGGCATATTTTGAATATAGATTCACGATATGCAAGTATATCAGAATTTGAAATTTTAGCATAAATTTTTAAAGCTTTTCTGTCAGCTCTTAAGAACCGAAAAAATGTTCTATTGAGATAATGTCTCAGAATCATAAACTTTCTTCTTAATCAAATGACTCAGAAAAATTTCAAAATCAAAAAAAAAAATTTAATAAATATGTCTCAAACTTTACTTATTTTCTATTGGAAAATTGTGTCAGAATCTGGTTCTTTTGCTATCACAAAAATGCTTAAGAACCTGAAAATTTTTTAAAGAGACATTTTTCAAAATATCAAACATTTCTTATGTTTTATTTGATTTTTTCTGTAAGTACAGATCGAGCACGGGCTCTAATTATATTTGTTATAAGGGTTCAAGTTGAAAAAATGCAGAAGAAAAATTGAATTTCTAAAAATTATAGACATTCCCGAGTAAAAATAAACATATATAACAATATATAACTTGATGCAAACATAATAAATCATATATGATTATACATCGCGTGAGATATTTTCAAAATTTTTTAAATGCAGTCATATGTAGTTATAAATAACTGAATCATGATTCGGACTAAAAGGTGTACGGTTGATATAATTATATAAAATTATATGAGGGTCAATACAAAATTTGTTTTTCTGTATAATTTAATATAAAATTATATATATCCCATTCTGTTCCATATATAACACTATATGTTTCCATTTAACCAACAATTTTCTAAGTTTTTAAGGCAAAGTATAAGAAACTTTTTAAAATGTTCCTACACATTTCCTTGTTAGGGTTATGTATATCACCTATCTGGTTCGAAGCGTACCCGAACATTTTTTTGTTTAAGAAAATTATATGTTTGGTGAATGTACCGTTGACCTGTGGTGTAACTCAACCCAAACCAAAAAACACCAGGATTTTACATGTTTTTATGCAATTAGATCTAATTAGATCCACTAATATATGGCAATGTCTGGTCAAAACTCGGATGAAATCAAATCATATTTTATACAAGTTGATCTTTTTTAATGCAAAAACATCCACCATTATTCGGATCAAATTGCGTATAAATATATATTGTGTTACATCTCATTATATATTGTATCATATAAAAATTTTTACTCGGGTTTCTGGTATTTCCTTTACTGGTTTCAAACACCCCAGTTAGTGTCATCATCAGTAGGATTATAAATGTCGGTTTGTTAATGAAAACAGTTTTTTATATATGTGAATATTTATAGTTTTTACAAAATAAATTTTGACAATTCCCAACACTACAATTCTATTTCTAGCAATCTCAACCTCACTTCATACATTCTTTATGTTTTCTTTATAGGAATAAATGTTGAAATTTTGAAAATGTTTCTATAAAAAAAATCATAATAAACAATAGTTGAATACAAAAAACCTTAACTAATGATTCAAATCCTACCTGAGGTTCCCTGCAAAAAAAAAAATTTGAAAAAAAATGTTCCTCTCCCCCCCAAAACCAAGGGCTGGATACGCGCCAGTGATAATTGGTTATATAATCAAAACCCATTACCAAAGTATTGTTGAGTATGAACTATTTACATGTATATGAATTATGTTTTTTTCTTCATAGTTAGGAAAATTTCCAATAATTCATTAACTATTTTCAAAGAAATTTTTTTTAAATTTTAGTTATGTGTTATTTTTTCAGTGTACCCGTCCTGTTCTATTAAGAATAATCGCATTTTTAACATACAAATTTTCAGACAGACTTTGCTTGCTATTTTGGTTTAAATATATGTTTATATTGTAAAACAACATTTGTAAAAGATCAAATGATATTTTATTAAAACTTGTAATAATTTCCTTTTAAAATGTTGCAAAAGATAACAGTTGAGAATGTTACATGATGACTCTTTTGTTTAATAACAAACACGTTACCACCACCCCTCTCTTGGATATTCTGTTCAATCCAAAGTCTTGTAAAAGGATACATTTAAATTTTCTAAAAATATGCAATATTAGATGGAGATATAAAGAGAATAAGAAAATATTTTAATTTACATGCTATTATCATTTACTTAAACAAGCAAAACTTAACACTAACATGGACATGAAATAGCATGCACAAGGGAATTTTCCAAAGGATACAAAGTCAAATTTAAATTTAACTTGTTATAAGGTCAAAATTGTAAAAAGGTCTAAGGACTGTTACACACACACACACATGTTGCACACATAAACACGCAAAACCACACACTTAACAAACTACACACACATACACACACACACACATGTACAATAACACAACTAAATTCAAATATGTATTAATCTTTAAATGTCTTACAGCATTTACAATTTAACTATTTTAGTTTAGTTTGCATGTATGTTTAAGTTTGCATCTATGTTTGACTTCACCATTTACAGGTGTATTTTATAGTTTTGCTAATACTACTAAAATTTTTGCAACTTCCAAAACTACAGTTTTTTTTGCTAATTTTAACCATTTTTTTCTAGTTTTACAATTTTTTTTTTTTTGAGTGTACTCTAAAAATGTTTCTTAAAGGGAAATTCAGGACGGATTTGCCTCATTAATTTAGATTTTGAAGGGTATACCTCTTATTCAGTACGATTCTATTTTATAAAAACATTTCCAAATATAAAAAAAAATATTAATGTAGCAAAGATTTCTTAAGAAAACTTTTGAAATTTTTAAAAAATTTCCGATTTTAAAGCATTTTTCTAAAAGTAAAAGTCCCATAAAAATTATTTTCCGAATAATTTTCCAAGAGAAAATATATCAGATTTGAGACACGTTTCATCTAGAAAGTTTGCTAAAAAACGTCAAATCTCTGACATTTTCTCAATAGAAAAATTCAGAGGTTCTTAAGTATTTTGCCCATAAAAAAGGTATTTTTACCTATAAAAAAAATATGTGAAATTCTTGCTAAAGAAAATTTCTTAGACTCCAATACACTTTCATAGAAATTATCGAATACTGAGCCGTTTTCCCACCAAAAATTGTAATAAATATATAGAAAAATTCTTCGTATAAGTAGAAAAATTTCCACATTTAGAGGCATAGAAAACTTTTCAGGTTCTGAGTTTTTTTTTCTTGATGAAAAAATGGCCATATAAGAAGATCTGTAAATAACAACCAGCTGATGTCAACTGAAAACTATGCTGATTTTTGCCGAAAAATCTGCTAATTTTTACAAAAAAAAAATTGGCCGATTTTAGATAAACAATCTAAAATGTATTTCATTTATGTAAAAAAAACTTAAGAAAGATTTTGAGCATAATTTTTCAAAACTTATTAAAAATCGATTGTAATTTTTTGTTAATAAATTTTTTTATTTTTTTTTTTAGATGATAATTTTTAAACATGTATTTTTTTTAATAAAATTTAAAGTAGGACCCCAAAGAGTATGACCCCTATTTTGACCCCTATTTTTTTTTAAGTCAATTTTTAAGCGTAAGTTTTTATCCCACTAAAATTAAATTTATAGTCGTTAATAAGTTAATCAAGTAAAATATTAATTAAAAAAAAAATAGAAAAAATTTTTTGGTTTCTATGGGAAATAATTTTTTTGAGCAAAACTTTGACCCCCATGGGCTCGAATTAATTTGGTTTCAACATAGAGTTTTTAGAACAAAACGAACGAAAATTTGCCCGACAATCGACGAAATTTGAGAAAAAAGTCATTATTTGTGCCACCCTAATGAGTACACTCAAATTAATATCTCTGTAAAATAATTTGTGAGATGACTGAAATCTCAATTCAACAGACATTTGACAGAGTTTTCTGTTTGATGTTTTTTTTTTGGACTTACAATTAGTCGCATATTCAAATTAACAACAAGAAGACTATTTCAATCAAATTTGCTTTTTGCGTGTTTTCTATAGTAATTAAAGATCGAATTTTTGGGAAACACTGGGTTGGCAATTATGTGGACGATCTAAACCGGCTATAATTATTTTCGATTTACAAATTATCTTTTTGAATTGCAATTGATAATTTTCGAATTATATCTGCAAACAGTGTAAAATGTACGGGAGAATTTTTAACTTTGTATTTTATATGAATGTTAGTGTATGTGTTTGTGTGATTGTCCTATTGCATATATGTATGTAATACGTATGCTATAGTAAGCATTTTAATATGCATTTAAATGTAATTACCACTAACAATCATGAACTCTACTATTAGTAGGAACAACAACTACTATTGAATAGTATCACAAACACTCTCTCATAGTTTAACTCACACACACAATCACACTTAAATTACTTTTAAATATAAAGTCCACTTTCTTATATACCTACATACAAAAACGTAAGGGTGTGGTAAAATAACTAGCATCAGAGACATTTTCTTTAGTTTTATGGTCATGGTTATTTTTATAAACGACAGAAAAATAGTCCAACATCAAGTTCGAAAAAGATCAATTGAACAGTTCATGCGAATATACTATTTGAAAAATTTTACAAATGACGATAAAAACGCACTAAACGGTTAAAAACTAATATTTTTTTCTACTTTTTTTGCATAATGCATTAATCCATGAATGAAAAAAAGTTCACAATAAAATTAATATTTGACCGTTTCCTGTGTTTTTATCGTCATTTGTAAAATTATTCAAATGATCTATTCGTCCTTATTCGCATGAACTGTTCAATTGTAATTTTATGAAGATTAACTGAAGGGATTACTGCAAGAACTTGATAAGCAACATTTTGTTTTTTCCTGTTTTTCGCCTTCTGCTGATGTTCTATTGACAGATTTTTGGCAGAAGTCTAGCTTTAACCCTTCGTACAAGTATATTGAGAATAAAAGTTTTGCAAAAGTTCTATTTTCTACATTATTTTAAAAGTCTTAAGGAAAAAAACACCATAAAATGAAATCTTGCTTATCGAGTTTTTACAATAAGCCCTTCAATTAATAGGTTGGTTAAAATTCAGTTAATAATTTCGATTTGATAGTTTTCGAATTACAATTGATAATTTTTGAATAAGAATTTTAATCTTAAGATAACAAATGATATTTTTCGTTAATAATTTTTTTCGAATAACAATTGATCTTATTTGAACTACAATTGATCTTTTTCGAATTATAACACCGACAGCCAATATTAAACATGAACCGCATGATATACGTCTGAAAGTTATGATAAAATGGGGCAAAACCGCATTTACAGTTTTTCATTTCGTGATCCTGTTTTTTTTTAAAAAGACTACACAATTTTAAAGGATACATTTTGTAAAATATTTCTGAAATATTTGTACTTATGCCACTGGTGATGGCAAATGAAAGAGAAGGACCTCCCCTAGTTTTTCCATTTTTTTTATTTTGGCATATTAGGAATCCTAATTTAGGATAAAAGGATGCGAATAAAGTCCTTAAAAACTTTATCAAAATATTTTGTTAAAAATTTTGAGTGATATTTAAGGATACAGTTTTGAAAGGTTGTAGGTTAGGTTAGGTTAGGTTGTAAGTGGCTGCTGACGTTTTACGTCAACACACGTAGACTCTGAGGTCCATTGTGATACCACGGGATCGTAATAGGTTTCCCTACTAGTCCCTGTCGTTAAACCAGTTTGAGCTTCTTATGAAACTCCTTAGATGTTGAATTTTGACATCCGACAAATCAGAAAGATCGTACAGCTCCCTAGATCCCAGTGAAGCAAGTCGCTGACCAGAAAGTGCCGGGCAATGGCAAATAAAGTGTTCGATAGTTTCCAACTCCTCTTCATCCATGCAACTTCGGCAAAAGTCATTCGACGGCACATTTAACCGCTCTGCGTGCTTCCCTATAAGACAGTGTCCGGTAATTATAGAAACCACCGTCGAAATCTCTCCTCTTGGAAGCGATATCAGCTCACTTGTGCGCCCCTGATTAAGAGAAGGCCAAATCAGTCGTGTTGTCTCACACGTCCATCCATTTGCCCATCTTTGATTAGTCTCCGTCGCAGAACAAAGCCGTAGGTTTTGCTTGCAAGTTTCTAGAGGCATACCAACACATTCCAATTCTGTTGGAACCTGTAAGGTAGTTCCTAGTCTTGCAAGCTCATCGGCTTTGCAATTCCCTGGAATGTCTCTGTGCCCTGGGACCCATATGAGTTGTATGTTAAACTGCTTGGCCATCTCATTTAAAGACGTGCGGCAGTTAAGGGCAGATCTTGTTTTCAGAAACATTGAATCCAGGGACTTGACCGCGGCTTGACTGTCAGTATAGATGTTGACTGCGGTTGAAGACAAGACATTGCAGCTCAACCAGTCAGCCACTTCCTTTATTGCCAGCATCTCTGCCTGGTAAACACTGCAATGATCTGGCAATCTACGAGCCAGGCTCAACCCAAGCTCTTCCGAATAGACTCCAAAGCCCACTTGTTCGTGCAGCCCCGATCCATCTGTGTAAAAATTTATGGTAGCTCCACTACCCGGAGTATCCCCCATCCAAGACTCCCTGGATGGTATCATAGTGGTAAAGTGGCGCTCAAAGAGGCTCAAAGAGGGAGCACAATCCACATTTTGTGGTATTGTTATCTTTTTTAAGATCGCGCTATGGCCACAATCGCTGCTCCTCCATTGCAGCGTGCTAATAAGTCGAATTGCCGACGCAGCTGCATACTGCCTACCCAATATGTCCAGGGGTATCAGGTGAAGGAGGATTTCTAATGCAGCCGTAGGTGTAGTACGAAGAGCACCAGTGATGCACATTGACGCCATTCTCTGTACCTTCGTGATAAAGACACAGTTCGCTTTTGTTTCTAAAGCAGGCCACCAGACAATGATCCATACAGCAAAATTGGACGCACCACTGCTGTATAGATCCAATGAACGACTTGAGGGCTAAAACCCCATCGTTTTCCAATGGCCCTTTTACAGGAATACAAAGCAATCGTTGCTGTTCTCACCCGTTCCTCAATATTACGCCTGAAATTCAGCTTCCTATCTAGAAATACTCCAAGATACTTGGCTCCATCTGAGAAGGTGATTTCAGTACCGTCCAGAGAAATAGGATCGAAAGCAGGAATCTTATTTTTCCTTGTAAATAAAACAAGCTCTGTTTTATTAGGATTAACTCCTAGACCATAGTCTCTTGCCCATTTAGACAGATCTTTCAGAGAACCCTGAAGAATGTCCCGCAATGTTGGCAGATGCTTCCCCTTTACCGCTATCGCGACATCGTCAGCATATGCGACAACATGACAACCACGTGCTTCTAGAGATAGTAGCATTGAATTCAGTGCCAGGTTCCAAAGAAGCGGCGAAAGAACACCTCCTTGTGGTGTGCCCGGACGCTCCCAATTCAGACGTTATACGTCTACTGGCAAGTAGGCTTTCCACCATTAAAACGATTTCACGCTTTACTCCCAGACCAGACAATGCCAATATTATCGATTCTGGGATGACATTATTAAGAGCCCCCTCAATATCAAGAAAGGCCACCATAGTGTACTCCTTTACCGAAAGCGATCTCTCGATGGTACCAACGAGCTCATGAAGAGCTGTTTCCGTTGATCGTCCCTTGCTGTATGCATGTTGCTTTGTCAAAAGCAACCTCGGGTCAATCACTCTACGCAAATATGAGTCTATCATTCGTTCCATTGTCTTTAACAAAAAAGAAGACAGACTAATTGGTCTGGAATCCTTCGGAGCTGTGTGGGAACTTTTCCCAGCCTTCGGGATAAATACGACTCTGGTATCCCTCCATTTTAAAGGAATATACGACCAGTTGATGCATGCTGTGTATAGATTATACAGCAACGGGGCTATATAGTCCGACACTTGCTGCAACTCAGCCGGGATTATACCATCAGGTCCCGGGGATTTATAGGGCCTGAAGCTTTTTATCGCCCAGATTAATGTTGGCATATTTATTATTTCCGAAGCAATTTCAGATGCTTGGGCGTCAGAACGTTCCAAAGCTTGAATCGGCGTCATGGAATTGCCCGGAAAATGCGTGTTTAAAAGGAGATCCAGCGACTCTCCACTGGAGGAAGACCACACCCCATTAGGATCTTTCAGGTATCCCAGGGTGCAAGGAGAAGAAGCCAGAACCTTGCGCAGCCTGGATGCCTCAGAAACGTCTTCTGAGGTCTTCTGAAGGTTGTAACTTACCTCCTTTTCCTGACATGTAAAAACAATAAAATAGGAAAATTAGGAAAGACCCTCCGCTTTGTTTTTGCTATCACGAGTGGCATTCTAGCACAAGTATAAATATTAAAAAAATGTTTTATAAATTTCACGAAATGATTACTACTCTAGTTTCAAATGTATATTCTCCAGTTCGTGTTTAATGACTCTTTTTCATTTCTGTCAGACGGTGTAATATATCACTTTCGAAGCACATTTGAAATACAATTGAAATTTTTTAATTATTAAACAATCAAACTGTTCATGTGATTAAGGCCAAATAGACAATTTGTAGAATTTTATAGGGGACGATAAAAAATCAAGAAATGGTTAAAAGCTAGGGGACCTTAAACGTCACATATTGTATTTTTTTGGTAGTGTGAGTGATCAAAAATCTGTAACTTTTGAACGGCTCAATATTTTGGCACGCGGTTTTTTGCATTTGGTTCTTCAATAATATAGCTATAAACCAACCACATAAAATAGGGTAGCACCCTTACAAAACACGTGGATAAAAGCTAACAAAAGTTCAGAAAAAAATTTGTTTTTAAAAGATCTTCTGAATCTTTTCGTAATTCTTTTTTATACCTTCTTTTTAACAGAATAAAGTAGAAATGGTATCAGAAAGTCAGATGATATCATTAAAAAATTACCAAATCTGTGTTTTGCGGCATTCGGCTGCATTTTCAAGATGGTCTTAATCTAAATTCCCTATACTCCTTAGTTTTGCTCATAATATTGCTCATAATTTTGGTCATAATATACGTTTAATTTTCTTAAAGCAAGTTCTTCAAAAATTTTTAAAGTGATGATTTCGCGACAGTTTATGGCGTTTAAAATTTTGTTGAATAATTGCAGATGATGCGCAATAATTTTTGTAATTGATTGAATAATTTTAACATACTCGAAAATCGCCTTGATCTTTTACATTTGTTAGTACTGCCAAATTATTGGTTTAAGCAGTCATCCTCATACCAGTTATTTTTAAAGCATTACTATAAGCTAAAATTTGATTTTAATAGATAATTTGACGATGGCATATTTTAAAAGTTTTTAACAGCCCGAGTAAAAAAGTTCCTATATAGTTGTTTATAATTTTATAAACATCATATATGATTAAATAGAATTATATAGAATTTCATGCGAAAAATGAGTCGATAAAACTATATAAAATTTGATCAATGTTTCTTATCCCTATTAATATTATAAATCTGATTGTTGGTTTGTCTGTCTGTCTGTCTTTCTGTCTGTCTATCTGTCTGTCTGTCTGTTCCGCAATAAGTAAAGAACGGCTTAACCGATTTTCATGAAATTTTCACCACAGATAGTACTAACCGAGGCGGGAACTATAGGCCATAAGCGACCGCGATCGGACAAAGGGGCGTAAAATGCCACGCCCCTTTGTACCATGCTAAAGCTATATCTGCCTGTACGGAAATAACAGAAAAACGGCTGACCGATTTTCATGAAATTTTCACCACAGATAGTACTAACCGAGGCGGGAACTATAGGCCATAAGCGACCGCGATCGGACAAAGGGGCGTAAAATGCCACGCCTCTATGTACCATGCTAAAGCTATATCTGCCTGTCCGGCAATAACAGAAAAACGGCTGAACCGATTTTCATGAAATTTTCACCACGGATAGTACTAACCGAGGCGGGAACTATAGAAAATAAGCGACCGCGATCGGACAAAGGGGCGTAAAATGCCACGCCCCTTTGTACCATCCTAAAGCTATATCTGCAGGTACGGCAATAACAGAAAAACGGCTGAAACGGTTTTCATGAAATTTTCACCACAGATAGTACTAACCGAGGCGGAAACTATAGGCCATAAGCGACCGCAATCGGACAAAGGGGCGTAAAATGCCACGCCCCTATGTACCATGCTGAAGCTATATCTGCCTGTCCGGCAATAATGGAAAAACGGCTGAACCGATTTTCATGAAATTTTCACCACGGATAGTACTAACCGAGCCGGGAACTATAGGCCATAAGCGACCGCGATCGGACAAAGGGGCGTAAAATGCCACGCCCCTTTGTACCATGCTAAAGCTGAACCAGTTTTCATGAAATTTTCACCAAAGATAGTACTAACCGAGGCGGGAACTATGGGCCATAAGCGACCGCAATCGGACAAAGGGGCGTAAAATTACGCTTCAACGGCTGAACTGATTTTCATGTATTGTTCACCACACATAGTATTAACCGAAGCGAAAACTATGAGCCACAATAGAGGGCGATAGAAAAAAGTGTCGTAAAATGCCATGCCCCTTTGTAGTACATTAAAAGTTATTTCTTCCTGTTCCGTTATCACGTATAAATGGCTGAACCGATTTTAATGACATTTTTATCAAAGATAGCACTAACAGAGGCGGAAACTGTAGATTATAATAGAGCGCGTATGGACAAAGGGGCGGAAAATGCCACGCCCCTTTGTACTATACTGAAAGTTTTTTCTGCATGTTCCGTAATCATGCTTAAACGACTATACCGATTTTAATAAAAAATAAAATAGCGCGCTCCTCTTTATTTTATTGAACGCTATTTCTGTCTAAAATTAAATGAAATATTTACCACTGAGGCGGGAACTATAGATTAAAATAGAGCGCTTTTGGACAAAGGGGCGTAAATTGACACGCGCCTTTGTACTATACTGAAAGTGTTTCTGCATGTTCCTTAATAACGCTTAAACGACTAAACCGGTTTTAACAAAATTCTTTGCATAGATGTACTAACAGAGGCGGGAACTTTAGTATGGTATCAACTGCCACGCCTTTTGCAATGTACTGAAAGTTCATTCTGCCTTTCCGTAATCACGCTTAAACGGTGAACCTGATGTTATTATAATTTTCACCACAGTTAGTTAGTACTTATTGAGGCGGAAACTATAGACACGACCAGACAAAGGTGTGAATTGCCACGTCCCTTTGTAATACATTGAAATTTATTTCTGTCTGATCCGTACTCACGCGTTAACGGTTAAACCAATTTTAATCAAATTTTCACCACAGATGGTATTTACCATGGCGATCGGGAAAAGGTGCTTCAAAAGCCGCATCCCTTTGTATTAAATTAAAAAAATATATTTTCCTGTTTCCTGTTGAACGATATGCCATATTAGCCCGCGATTAGACAAATGGAAGTAACGCTATTTCTGGCTTATTTTCTATCATGCAAAAACGGCTTAACCAACTCCTTTAAATACTACTGTTAGAATTAACTGAGCGCGAACCATTTCAATGAAATCTTCAACATAAATAAATAGTGCTATAGATAATATTAAACTGCGATTTATAAAAAGACATATAATGGCACGCCCCTTTGTACTTTAGTGAGAGTTGAGCAAATTTAATTGCAAATTTCTTCACGTGCTAACCAATAGGGGAACTATAGGTCACATGAGACCAAAATTTAACAAAATGCGTTAAATGCCACACCCACTTGAACTACAGTGAAAGTTATGTCTTTATTGATGTTTTCACTACATAAAGTGCTAACCGAGGAGGGAACTATAGGTTCCTTTTAAAAGCCATTTAAGAAATACATTAATATTAGGTTTGTTCCCATGACGGAGGAACACGTATAACCATGTTCCCGACGCTAAGCAAAATCGAAAAAAATTTACTAAACCTCATGAATAGGTTTATATTCACCAGTGAAAAGCCACGAAGAAGTAGATAAACTGACGAATAAAAAACTCATTCATTACATAATCTTTTTTTTTTAACCCGGGCAACGCCGGGTGCAAAACAGCTAGTATTTTAATAAATTTTTTATATAATTTTATGCGAAATTTGGACCCCTATTTTTTTTATAATAACCCGAGTAAAAAAGTTCCTATATAGTTGTATATAATTTTATAAACATCATATATGATTAAATAGAATTACCCGGCTAAAAATGTTGTATATTATCATATATGATATCATATCGCTCCTTTACTTGTATAGTGTCACAACTCAAAATATTTGATTTTGCAGAAAACACGTTTAAAGTTTACTATTGAAACTGGCTTTTAATTGAAAAAGGCCGGTACATAGAAAATGTAATAATGGCGTGTACTCTTCTCAAACGGTGAGTTTAAAAGATATTAATACGAATTTTTGACACAATATAAAGCATGATATAACGAATAATTCTGCATCATTAACTCAAAAAACGCATTTTTTGAGTTATGACACTATACAAGTAAAGGAGCGATATATGAGACCATATACAGTATCATATATAGTGTCAAATATGGTCTCATATATGAACATATTCCAAAATTGGCGCTTATATAAGACACGATCATATATGATCCAATATATGTTATCATATATTGTATCACATATTGGGTCATATATTGGATCATATATTGGATCATATATGATCTTGTTTTCAATTTGTTTTACATTCTTTTTCTTATTTTTAATTATTTTTTTCGTCTTAAACTATATGTAACAGATTATTATATTCACCAGAATTGCAAACGGTGTACATAAGTATAGAAGAATTCCAAAATTTTTGACTACAAAAAAACACTTTTTCGGCCTTACCTATTTTAATTGTCTTAAAAATTGGTATGTATGTTCTTCTGATTTTTGTTGAATTTCGGTTTTTGTTATTTAGTAAAAATTGTGAATGGTTCGCGTTTTATCGCTGTTCAAAGTTGGTGTTTTGCAACAATTGTATGATAAATACACAATGTTTAAATGATCATATCTTTGGAACGCATCATCCGATTGCCACGAAATAAAGCGCAAAATAATGGTTATGTCCTGTACTTAAAATAGAATTTTGAAAAAGGATAGGATGCTTGGCAAAAAGGATATTGAATTTAAAAAAATTTCCTTAATTTGCAAATATCTCAAAATGCGTATCTTTAATTTTCCTATATTTTTTTGCACATATAGCCCTAAATGTACTTAACAACATATGCAAATCCCAAATTGGGGTGATAAGCGGTTTGTTTATAAACGTGGTTACATGAAACGACTTATTGATTTTTGTTAATAATTCTTGTTTACAAATGAAAAACAATTTCTGCGCACTAACCGCGAATAATTTTTTTGTATGTATTTTGGATCGCTAAACTCAAAAATTTCATTAAAACGGCATTTCGCGAATACATTTTTGTTTAATTATTTTTTTAGCGTTTTTTTTAGGTATTTTTACTATTTTGCTTATATCTTAAGTTCTGTTTATCTGATCTTCTCGCAATAAAAACCAAACAAAAGACAATCAAATTTCCAACAAATCCTACATTCATAATTTTTTCATTAGTTCATAGCTTTACGCGCAAACAAATTTTTTAGCGTTATTTGGAGGTATTTTGACTATTTTTCTTATATCTTGAGTTCCGTTTATCTGATCCTTCCGAAATAAGAACCAAATTAAAGACAAATTAATTTCCAACAAATCCTACATTCATCATTTATCAGTTTAAAGCTTTCCGTTCAATGGGCAAACATATGACTTAAATAAGTTTTTTGAATAACAAATCATTTAAAAAAAAGTTTAAGAAATAGAAATCTTTGTAATAAATTACATCTTTTTGTTTATCTGCAAAGCCTGAACATTTAGAAATATAATAAAGTTGATT
Organism: Pegoplata infirma; assembly: GCA_963921195.1. Lineage (NCBI taxonomy): Eukaryota > Metazoa > Arthropoda > Insecta > Diptera > Anthomyiidae > Pegoplata > Pegoplata infirma. Next base: position 161,050,511 of record OY992538.1, read on the forward strand.
TGATGAAAAATTATAGGTTTACTCCGAAGTTATCACAAATTTTATGAATATACATGATAAAATACAAAAAAAAATTATAATTTTTTACAATTTCTGTTCCCGGCTAAAAATGTTGTATATTATCATATATGATATCATATATGAGACCATATACAGTATCATATATAGTATCAAATATGGTCTCATATATGACCATATTCCAAAATTGGCGCTTATATAAGACACGATCATATATGATCCAATATATGTGATCATATATTAGATCATATATTGAATCATATATTGGATAATATATTGAATCATATATGGGATCATATATGATGTTGTTTTCAATTTGTTTTACATTTTTTTTTTTCATATTTTTTATTTATTTTTTTTATTTTAAACTATAAGGGTATTCATTTCAGAGAATGTAAAAGTGGAAAAATGAAAAATGTAAGATTCCACTCTCAATGATGTGAACGGGTAGATAAAAAAATTGTGATAAAAAGTTTCCAAAAATAATTAAATTATTCAACGAATGAACCAATTAACTTATAAATTACACTTTTTACTCATTTTGACAATTTTTTCTTGTTGTTTAATTCTTAATTTCTATTATTATAACCAAAATTATTTGTATAAATATTTTCTTCTAAGAAAAATTTCAAACACATGTTCAATAAGGGCTGCCGAGGTAGAAAAAACTTAAATAACAGTAGCATATTTTGGTACTTTTTCTTTAATTAGTAATGAATGGCAACGCTTTAATAATTGGAAAAATGTAACTTTTTACTCTGATAATTTTACACTTGGATATAGGTTGTTTAAATTGCAACTTTTAAGTGGAAAATTTTTTCATGTGTTTGTTGTAATAAAAAGTTACATTTTTCCAATTTTTCATTTTTACAACCAAAAAAAAGCTGAAATGAATACCCTTTATATGTAATAAATTATTATGTATATATTCACCAGAATTGCTAACGGTGTACATTAATATAATTTAAAATTAAAAATATTTTTTTTATTAATTTTGGTGTTTTCATATATTTAAATGAAGGGTTTCATTTAGTTTGATGATTTTCAATTTTTAGTTACTATCGTTTTCATTTTTGGTGACCATATAAAAATAAATAATTTAACTTATAGATATGAGAATATATTTTGATAGTCAACAAAATAAATTGAACATAAAAGATCTTATATATCAAGTTTTTCAATTGATATCAATTACGAAAGATGCGAACAAAGGGCTTATTAAAGGAACGTTGATTTCCTTTGTGTTTTATTGTTTTAGTGGTAATTCCGATTATCTTCAGACTTAGCGTTTTTGTTATGGTATAAGCCTCTTTTTTACAATATTTATAGTCAAAATCTAAAAAAGGATATAAAATAATATTAATATTTAAGATATTTCTAGAATTTTTATTGTATTAAAGTATTACTAACGATAGCATTTGGTGCTAATAGGTTAATAATAACACGGATGTCATTTAACGAAGCAACCATGTACCTTTAAAGATTGGCTAGATACTGCTAGTTACATACATACATGTTGGAGTGTATTTTGTTAAGACCATGGGATGCTTAAGTCCATTAGATGCTAAAGACTATGGAATGCTTTTCAAGGAAAGATATATTGTCTTTCAGAAATCCATCTGAAAAAATATTAAAAATTATTACACATTTCTTTTTTATACGAGCAAAAAAGAACTTGCTACTACTAAATGCATGCATCAAAATTCATAGCAAGCAAATAATTACTTAAGACTTAAAAGCAATATATTTAGTAGTATGTATTTTATCTTGCTGGGTTATGTTTGTAAGAATATTTGAAGGATAGGGATAAAAACTATTTCTACTTACATCATGTTTGTAAGGATATTTGAAGGACAGGGATAATAACTATTTCTACTTACATCATGGTGACAATGTGCCAGGTTGTCACTTTCGCTTATAGACAGCTTTCTTGTAATTGTATAAAAACGTTGTCCTTCCTAAATCGTTACTCAACCTTAAAACTGATCGTTCTTTTTATTTCGACTTGCTATGGCGATAGTAAGCGATTTCAAAATAGTTTGTAGTGTTGGAACCGTAGTGGTAACGTTATGGTCGTGCATATGCCCTCTGCTCCAAGTTAAGCGAGCTTAACGTATCTCCGCATGGTTGAGTTTTCTAGTAACTCGGCCTCAAAACTGCTTATACGATCTATCATTTCCAATTTGTTATGGCGACATTAAGGGATTTCAAAATAGTTTGGAGTATTGCAATCGCAGTGAAAACATAATGGTGGTGCATATGCCCTCTCCACGAAGTTGCACGAGATTAACGAAGCTGCGTAGTTTAATTTTCTTCAACATCAAAGCACTCTATATTATTGTATTTGCGACATATGTTCATTTACTCATTTTGAATATGATCTTGTTTTGGAATAAAATTTCCACGCTTATACTTGTTATGACGATGAACTGGAAAAAATAATACATATGATTTTAAAATTCTAAATTCATTTAAAATTCTAATAAAAACTTACCTTTTCCATTTTCTTTATGTAAAAGTAACTTTTTTAATCAGAATATTTTGCAACTAGGAAACAATATTTTTTAAATTATTGATACGAATCGGTATTAAGATATAAATATGGTAATAAAATATAATTTCAATCGTACAAAACTTTTATTTTGTAATTCCGGTTAATGTTTTCATACACATGCACTAAAATTTAACATTTTATGATAACATATATGTTTCCATATATGATATCATATATGGCACATATTTTATATACGGCCACATATATGGGATCGTTTCTTGCATATATGGTCACATATATGTTTCCATATATTTCATATATGATCATATAAAGATCTATATATAAGCATATATGAACATACACATTTATTTTTAGCCGGGTTTTTAAAATTTTTAAAAAATTAGCTTTGTTAATAAAAAATAGCTTTTCCTTGTTTGCCTATTGCGCGTAAAGTTATGAACTGATATAAAAATAATGAATGAAGGATTTGTTGGAAATTTGATTGTCTTTAATTTGGTTCTTATTGCGAAAAGATCAGATGAACGGAACTCAATATATAAGAAAAATAGTCAAAATACCTCCAAATAACGCTAAAAAAATTATTTGCACGTAAAGCTATGAACTGATGAAAAAATGATGAATGTGGGATTTGTTGGAAATTTGATTATCTTTAGTTTGGTTTTTATTGCGAGAAGATCAGATAAACAGAACTTAAGATATAAGCAAAATAGTTAAAATAACTCCAAAAAACGCTAAAAAATTCATTTGACAAAAATGAATTCGCGAAATGTTGTTTTAATGAAATTTTTGAGTTTAGCGATCAAAAATACATATAAAAAAATTATTCGCGGTTAGTGCGCAGAAATTGTTTTTCATTTGTAAACGAGAGTTATTAACAAAAATCAATAAGGCGTTTAATGAAACCGCGTTTACAATTAAACCGCTTATCACCCCAATTTGGGATTTGCATATGTTGTTAAGTACATTTTGGGCTATATGTGCAAAAAAATAAAGGAAAATTAAAGATACGCATTTTGAGATATTTGCAAATCAAGGACATTTTTTTAATTTCAATATCCCTTTTGCAAAGCATCCTATCCTTTTTCAAAATTCTATTTTAAGTACAGGACATAACCATTATTTTGCGCTTTATTTCGTGATAATCGGATGATGCGTTCCAAAGATACGATCATTTAAACATTATGTATTTCTCATAAAATTGTGGCAAAATACCAACTTTGAACAGCGATAAAACGCGAACCATTCACAATTTCGACTAAATAACAAAAACCGAAATTCAATAAAAATCAGAAGAATTGATATGTTAATTTTTGGATAAATTGAACCACCATCAGCTGATTGCCTATGCTATTTTAAATGGAACCAGTCTATAATTAAAAATAAAAAATATTTTTTTTATTCACTATGGGGTTTTTCATAAATCTCAATAAAAACCTTTAGTTTGATGATTTTGATTTTTTACTTACTCCGTTTGCATTTTTGGTGACCATATAAAAATATATAATTTAACTTATAGATATTAGGTCTATTCGATTACCTTACTACAATCTACTATTTTTTACTCATTTTACTACAGCTGGAAATTTTTAATACAAAAAGTAAACAAGACTTTCCAGTTGTAGTAAAAAATAGTAAAAAATTTGGGTAATCGAATAGACCTATTAGAACACATTTTGATAGTAAAAAAATAGTAAAGGATTTAAAATATCAAGAAGCGAGCAAAGGGCTTATTAAAGGAAGGATGATTTCCTTGTTGTTTTCTTGTGTTATTGTTAAATTAGAGTTTCTTCAGACTTAGCGTTTTTGTTATGCTATAAACTTCATTTTAGCATATTTAAAGTCAAAATCTATAAAAAAAAAGATATAAAATATTAATAAGGTATTTCTAGAAATTTTATTGTATTAAAGGGCATGTCACAGGCTTAATTCCGTTTGGAATTGTAATAAGTGGTTTACTCGTAAAACCCAAAACGAATATTTTTTTTTTTGGAATGAAATCACTTCAATCACTTCATCAAAAATCAAAGTGGGATTCAATTGCATAGGAGTGGATTTATTCCGAAAAAATATTTTGTTTTACGTTTTTAGAGAAAAACTTTCAAACCACTTTGTTAAGACCATGGGATGCTTAAGACCATCGAATACTTTTTATGGAATTTCAAGTGAAAAAATATTAAAAATAATTCCACATTTCTTTTTTATTCCAGCAAAAAATAACTTGCTACTACTAAAAGAATTTTTTACTCATAATAAGCAAATGAGTACTTAAAACTTTTATTAAAAGCAATATATTTAGTAGTATGTATATTATCTTACTGGGTTATGTTTGTTAGGATATTTGAAGGACAGGGATAAATAAACTATTAATACTTACATCATGCCGACAATATTTTCCATGTAGGTAAGGTAATTGTTAGTAAAAACGTTGTCCTTTCCAAATCGTAACTCAACATCAAAACTGATTATACGTTCTTTTCATTTCCGACAGTAAGGGATGTCAAAAGTTTGTAGTGTTGAAATCTTAGTGATAACGTTATGGTGGTACATATGATTTTCCCCAAGTTGAGTGAGCTGAACGTTGCTGTAACTCGTAACTCGACCTTCAAACTGCATATATGTTCTTTCCATTTCCAATTTGCTTTTGCGACAGTAAGGGATTTCAAAATAGTTTGTAGTGTTGAAATCGTAGTGATAACGTTATGGTGGCGCATATGTTCTCTCTTCCAAGTAGAAGAGCTTTCTTCAACTCGTAACTCGGTATCAAAACTGCTTATACGATCTTTTTATTTCCAATTTGATATGGCGACATTAAGGGATTTGTAAAAAGTTTGTAATATTGAAATCGTAATGATAACATTATGGTGGTGCATATGCCTTCTCCACCATGTTGCGAAAGCTTAACGTAGCTGCGTAGTTTAATTTTCTTCAACATCAGAGAACTCAAGAATATTGTTTTTTCGACATTTTGAATACGAAAATTTCCAGTTCATATTGTTTTGTAATAAAATGTCCACGCTTATAATGGAAAAAAATGAAAACATGATTTTAGAATTCTTTATATGGGGGTTTTCGTGTCAACTGACACAACTTTTGAAACCGATGTCTTCCAATCGGGATGAAACTTGCACCAAGGTTAGTCCTATTGGATAGTAGTTCAGACACAATTTTTCAGCGAGATCGGTCAAGGACTCTCTGAGTTAGAGGGGGTCGAAATTTGACATTTTGGCCAAAGAGGTGTTTATTCTGATCCATGTAACTTCTTACCTATTGTTTTTAGCAAAATGTGTCCCAAAGAGTTTAGATAGCTATTTCTTCAGTCTTTCGAAAAAAAATTATAAAAAAAATAAAAAAAAAGTTTTTGATTTTTTTTCTTAAAAATCTAAAACTTTTTTGACTTTTTCCTCAAATTGGGCCCTTTTTTTTTTTTTTTGATTCAAAAGAAAGCTTAGGTCTTTTCCTTTAAGAGCTATGGGGTCGCTTAGTGGGATGCGAGTGGGATATCTATGAAAAAATTATTTTTTTAACTTTGGAACACGAAAAACGGTTCTTCAATTTGCACTATTAGGCGTGGGATAGCTAACCAGTTTTCGATTTCGATCCGCGATACCCTCTAATTTTTATAGGTTCGAAAAAGAAAGCACGAGCCAAAAAATGAGGGCGGTGGGGTTGGGCCACATGGCTCCTCATCGGGGTCAAAATTGGGCGTAAAGAGGTTACAATCCTCAAAAGCCCCACAACTGCCCTAGAACTGCCCACGGAGGGGTGCAATGTGAGACCGACCTCTATTAATTTTCTGCCCCCAACGTTTTTCTTATATATATCTAACCTCTATTTCCACTTCCTAAGGGGGCTCCCATACAAAATGACATTTTTATATAATTTGCTCCTACCGCTCTAACTGTCCATAGGGTGCCCCTAGAGAAGTAAAATATATGACCGACCCCCAATATTTTTTCATCTCCAACATTTTCTCAGAATATACCTACCCTTTATTTTCAATTCTTAAGGGGGTCCCCATACATTTTTTTTATTTTTTTTATTAGTTTTTAAAAATACATGTTTTTATAACGTATGGGAGCCCCTTAAGGAGTGGAGATAGGGTGTTATTATGTTCGGGCAAAATGTTGGTAACTAAAAAATAATGGGGGTTGGTCATAAATTTTGCCTCTCTAGGAGGCACGGTAGTGGCGGTAGGAGCTGGTTTAATAAAACAAATTTATAAAAAATAAAAGAAATGCATCTTAAGGGTTAAAGATACATTGTAGCTGTGTTCGCAAAAAATGTTGGAATTAATAAAATAATGGGGGTCGGTCATACATTTGGCTCCACTTGGGGCACTTTAGGGTAAGTTAGAATGGTATGATCATCCATAGGAAGTGGAAATAGGGGTAAGGTATGTTCAAGAAAAATGTTGGGGGCAGAAAATTATTGGAGGTTCGTCTCACATTGCACCCCTCCAGGGGCGTTTCTAGGGCAGTTTTGGGGCTTTTTGAGGATTTTACCCCTTTACGCCCAACTTTGACCCCGATGAGGGGCCATATGGCCCCACCCCACCGCCCTTATTTTTTGGCTCGTGCTTTCTTTTTCGAACCTATAAAAATTAGAGGGTATCGCGGATCGAAATCGAAAACTGGTTAGCTTTCCCACGCCTAATAGTGCAAATTGAAGAACCGTTTTTTGTGTTCCAAAGTTAAAAAAACAATTTTTTTATAGATATCCCACTCGCATCCCACTAAGCGACCCCATAGCTCTTAAAGGAAAAGACCTAAGCTTTCTTTTGAATCAAAACAAAAAAAAAAAAAAAGGGCCCAATTTGAGGAAAAAGTCAAAAAAGTTTTAGATTTTTAAGAAAAAAAATCAAAATTTTTTTTTTTATTTTTTTTTAAATTTTTTTTCGAAAGACTGAAGAAATAGCTATCTAAACTCTTTGGAACACATTTTTCTAAAAACAATAGGTAAGAAGTTACATGGATGAGAATAAACACCTCTTTGGCCAAAATGTCAAATTTCGACCCCCTCTAACTCAGAGAGTCCTTGACCGATCTCGCTAAAAAATTGTGTCTAAACTACTATCCAATAGGACTAACCTTGGTGCAAATTTCATCCCGATCGGAAGACATCGGTTTCAAAAGTTGTGTCAGTTGACACGAAAACCCCCATATATATTAATGAAAACTTACCTTTTCCAACATTTTTCTATGTAAAAGTAATTTTTTAAGCAGAATATTTTGCAAGTAGGACAATAGTTGTTAAATTATTTATATGCACCGGTATTGCAGTTATGTTTATGTTTATATAAGTTAATCGATGGTAATAAAATAAAATTTTATTCGTAAAAAACTTTTTTTTGTAATTCTGATTCAAATTTGCAACATATATGGTTCCATATATGATATCATATATGGTACATAGTTTACATACGACCTCATATATGGAATCGATTTTTGCATATATGGGCACATATATGCTTCCTTATATGTCATATATGATCATATAAAGATCAATACATAGCCATATATGAACATACACATTTATTTTTAGCCGGGTATATAGAATTTGATGCGAAAAATGAGTCGATAAAACTATATAAAATTTGATCAATGTTTCAAGTATTTTGATAAATTTTTTATATAATTTTATGCGAAATTTGGACCTCTATTTTTATATAATAACAGCAAAATATATAAAATTGTACAAAACTGTATAAAACTATATAAAGTTACATAAAATTATATATAATTTTATATAATTAAAACAAAATTTTTTGATTTATATAAAACTTGATATAATTTTATATAACTTTATAAAATTATATATTGTTTTATATAATTTGATATAGTTGTATATAATTATATCTGGTTATACAGATTTGCTGTTGTTATATAAAAATAGGGGTCCAAATTTCGCATAAAATTATATACAAAATTTATCAAAACATAAGTAACATTGATAAAATTTTATATGGTTTTATCGACTAATTTTTCGCATCAAATTCTATATAATTCTATTTAATCATATATAATGTTTATAAAATTATATACAACTATATAGAACTTTTTTACTCGGGAATAGCAAAATTATATAATCAGATGTAATTATATAAAAATATATAAAATTGTATAAAACTGTATAAAACTGTATAAAGTTACATAAAATTATATATAATTTTATATAATTAAAACAAAATTTTATGATTTATATAAAACTTGATATAATTTTATATAACTTTATAAAATTATATATTGTTGTATATAATTTGATATAGTTGTATATAACTATATCTGAAAATTTGCTGTTGTTATATAAATTTGCTGTTCCCGAGTAAAAAAGTTCCTATATAGTTGTATATAATTTTATAAACATCATATATGACTAAATAGAATTATATAGAATTTGATGCGAAAAATGAGTCGATAAAACTACCCGAGTAAAAAAGTTCCTATATAATTGTATATAATTTTATAAACATCATATATGATTAAATAGAATTCCCGAGTAAAAAAATTGATATGACACAATATATAATTTAATATGGGTTCGTGTCTATTTTGATATAATCTTATATGAAAAATGGTTTCATAAGATTTGATCGAATAATATCTAATAATATCAGTTTATATAACTTTATATCGACTTTGATACGAGTTTTGGTCTAATCCAATGATATAAAATTATATTAAAATTTATACAATTTTATAAATCGGATGTTTTTTTTAGTTTTTAATAAAAAGTTGAAAAATTAAAATAATAAAAATAAGTTGTTCTTTGAAAAAAACTTGGAAAAATTTAAAAAAATGGAGTCATGTTAAATTTTATATAAAACACTTAGAAAATATTTTCAAAAAAATTTGTCCTTGGAAAAAACTTAGAAAAATTTGAAAAAATGGAGTTATATAAAATTTTATATAAAACACTTAGAAAATATTTGCGATAAAAAAATGTTCCTTGAAAAAACTTAGAAAAAATTTAAAAGATGGAGTCATATAAAATTTTATATAAAACACTTAGAAAATATTCGTGAAAAATCTTAGAAAAATAAAAAAATATGAAGTCATATGAAATTTTATATAAAACACTTTGAAAATATTTGCGATAAAAATATGTTCTTGGAAAACACTTAAAAAAATTAAAAAATAATGGAGGCATATAAAATTTTATATAAAACACTTAGAAATTTGAAATGATGCATGGGACCAGATGTTAAAACATATAGTTATGTATGGCGATATCTTAAAAAAATCCCACATCAAAATTTATTATATAAATTTATCTTGCAAAACATAGTGTCACACATGATCATATATGAAATAATATGACTATATAAAAGTATATAAGTTCATATTAAATTATTTTTACTCGGGTTATATAGAATTTGATGCGAAAAATGAGTCGATAAAACTATATAAAATTTGATCAATGTTTCATATATTTTGATAAATTTTTTATATAATTTTATGCGAAATTTGGACCCCTATTTTTATATAATAATAGCAAAATTATATAATTAGATATAATTATATAAAAATATATAAAATTGTATAAAACTGTATAAAACTATATAAAGTTACATAAAATTATATATAATTATATATAATTAAAACAAAATTTTATGATTTATATAAAACTTGATATAATTTTATATAACTTTATAAAATTATATATTGTTTTATATAATTTGATATAGTTATTATATCTGATTATATAAATTTGCTTATGTTATATAAAAATAGGGGTCCAAATTTCGCATAAAATTATATAAAAAATTTATCAAAACACAAGTAACATTGATAAAATTTTATATGGTTTTATCGACTCATTTTTCGTATCAAATTCTATATAATTCTATTTAATCATATATGATGTTTATAAAATTATATACAATTATATAGGAACTTTTTTACTCAGGTATATAAAATTTAATCAATGTTTCATATATTTTGATAAATTTTTTATATAATTTTATGCGAAATTTGGACCCCTATTTTTATATAATAATAGCAAAATTATATAATTAGATATAATTATATAAAAATATACAAAATTGTATAAAAGTGTATAAAACTATATAAAGTTACATAAAATTATATCAAGTTTTATATAAATCATAAAATTTTGTTTTAGTTATATATAATTATATATAATTTTATGTAACTTTATATAGTATTATACAGTTTTATACAATTTTATATATTTTTATATAATTATATATAATTACATAATTTTGCTATTATCACCCGAGTAAAAAAGATCATATATAATTATATATAGTTTTATATATACATATATTATTTTGTAAAATTATATGTATTTTTTGTTGCATCATATGTGATTTTATATATTTGCACGTCTAATTTGTTTCTTATATAAAATTATATAACAGAAAATATTGACTTCCCGAGTAAAAAAGTTCCTATATAGTTGTATATAATTTTATAAACATCATATATGATTAAATAGAATTATATAGAATTTGATGCGAAAAATGAGTCGATAAAACTATATAAAATTTGATCAATGTTTCATACATTTTGATAAATTTTTTATATAATTTTATGCGAAATTTGGACCCCTATTTTTATATAATAATAGCAAAATTATATAATTAGATATAATTATATAAAAATATATAAAATTGTATAAAACTGTATAAAACTATATAAAGTTACATAAAATTATATATAATTATATATAATTAAAACAAAATTTTTTGATTTATATAAAACTTGATATAATTTTATATAACTTTATAAAATTATATATTGTTTTATATAATTTGATATAGTTGTATATAATTATATCTGATTATATAAATTTGCTTTTGTTATATAAAAATAGGGGTCCAAATTTCGCATAAAATTATATAAAAAATTTATCAAAACACAAGTAACATTGATAAAATTTTATATGGTTTTATCGACTCATTTTTCGCATCAAATTCTATATAATTCTATATAATCATATATGATGTTTATAAAATTATATACAACTATATAAAAACTTTTTTACTCGGGTTTTATATAATAACATATGATTTAAAGTTCGTTTATATAATTACATATGAACTTTAAAATTCTGTCTTCTTTTTTATAAAAAGAAAAAAAAAAATTCTTCAAAATATTTGAAGATTTTTTTATATAAAACTTTATGCGACTGTTTTTAAATTATATGTTATCTTATATGAGTAAAATTTAAAAAAAAAAATCTAAGTCCTTTACATATAATTTAATATAACTTTTGATAAATTTTCTAAGTCCAAAAAAAAATTAAAATTTTCTAAGTCCCAAAATTTTAGGACTGATGCAAAATTGAAAAAAAAAATACAAAAAATTTTCTAAGTCCAGATGTTTTTTTTTTTTTGAAAATTTTCAAAGTCCTAAAAATATTTTTGAAAATTTTTAAGTCCTGGAAACAAATTTTTTTGTAAATTTTTTGCGTTTTGGGGGAAAACATTTTTTTCTTATATATAAATACATTTAATTATATATAATTGCATCAATTTTATACAAAAAAGGGTCCAATTTTATATAAAAATAGGGGTCCAAATTTCGCATAAAATTATATAAAAAATTTATCAAAACATAAGTAACATTGATAAAATTTTATATGATTTTATCGACTCATTTTTCGCATCAAATTCTATATAATTCTATATAATCATATATGATGTTTATAAAATTATATACTACTATATAAAAACTTTTTTACTCGAAAGTTCACTTCCCGAGTAAAAAAGTTTTTATATAATTATATACAATTTGATAAAATTATATCAAATTATATATAATTATATAAAATTGTATAAAGAGGTAAAATTTTCCAAAAAGTAGGATAAAATTATATATAATTTGATAAAATTATATCTAATTATATATAATTTTATTAAATTTTATAAAATTTTATCAAATTAGATATAATTTGATATAATTTTATATTATTATATCCACCAAATCCTGGATATAATTATATATATATATATATATATATATGTCCTTTACTTATTTAAATACAATATAGATACAGCGATGTAACATAAAAATACTTAAATAAATTGTTCACGAAGAACATAGGGCGTTATATATAATATTATTAAATTATATATAATTTTATGTAATTTTATCCAATTTTTTGGAAATTTTACCTCTTTATATAATTTTATATAATTATATATTATTTGATATAATTTTATGAAATTATATATAATTATATCAAAAACTTTTTTACTCGGGTTATTACTTTTTTTAATACACAAAATCGATATTAAAACAATAATTTTAGAGATTTTAATGCATTCAAACACCTAAAGTTAGTTTATTTTGCAGGAGTTTGCAGCTGGAATGCTAAAATTATTGCTGGGAATATATCAGAGAATATCTTGTTGTGCCAAAGTTTGCCTCACAGTTAAAAGCTTAGGTAAAGTCGAAAAATATAATAAAACAAGTTTTAAAAAACAATAAAAAATAAGAATAAACCTCGACTGAAATTTCCCATAAATTATAATATGAATTACGAATAAATGTAGCTTTCAAACAAAAAAAAAAAAATTGGAAATATGTCAAACCGTTTGGTTTTAGCACGTCCTGGAACTTTAAACTTTAAAAACAAAAAAAAAGGAAAGGAAACGAAACTATGAAATTTTTTCTCACTTTCGACAAGTATATCTTTTTAACCACAACATATACAGAAAAATCAATATCAGATTTAGAAAATTCAGACATTTTTCTATTAGAATAAATTTTTTAAATTCAAAAATTGAACAAGAAATTTTCAACTTTTTCCTGTTTTTGATCACTCAACCAGTTTAAAAAACACACTGTGCGTCATCAAACGTTGAAAAAGATATCAGTCATCGGAGGGTTAAATATGTTACATTGAAAATTTTGTTGTGTAACTGTAGAATGTATTCAAGAATCTGTTGTAATCGGAACCTGTACGAATTTATTTTGGGATTTTTGAATAACAATTGATCTATTTCAAATTACACTCGATTTTTTTCGAATCACAATTAATCTTTTTTGAATTTAAAAAAAATGCAGATGGAATATTCCAATTTTAAATAGAATCTTCAAATTATAAATTGAATATTTAAATTTCAAATGGTATCTTCAAATTCGGCCAAAATGAGGGTTCCAAATTAAATATTCCTAATAACAAGTAGTTTTTTTCTATTAACGTTTTCGAGTGTTTTGTCTACAAAGACTTATGTTGTAAACCCATTATTTTACACCTTTCGACACTTTTTGGATTTTTAAATTAAATAAATTTAAATAAAAATAAATAAACTGCGGTGCTATTTTTTTGAACGTGACAGTACATAAAATTTACAGTCACTCAAATAATTAAAGAAGACTAAAATGTAAAACACAGGATAAACAAGTATGAAAATTATAGTTGGTCAAGTCCGACCACATACCAGTGTTTTCCGGTAAATGTGATATCTCCCTACTAATAAACTATTCGACAAATAAAAATTTTCTGAATAACCTCCTTCTGGAGTCTTTTTTTTAACTTATTTTTGCTCGTTGAACACGAATCTGGCTGTATTTTTTGAAGATAGTGTTTGCCGTTTTCGAGATATTGGCAGTTTGAGTTTTTGACGAAAATAGCAATTTTTTAGTAAATTTCATGTCTTGTCAGAATGTTGAAAATTACAATCAATTTTTTTGTTTACATATAGCGAAAGAACATAAAATTATTTTTGAATTGAGTTTAAAAGTTCTCCCAATTTAGTTTTTGTTTTATCACTTTTGCATTTCTTAATGGATTTTGTTGTTGTAAACTAGACACTTTTAAAAAGAAAACGAAATTATAAACTTGTTATACTTCCAGAGTTATTTGAAAAACAAAACGAAATTTCAGTTAAATTTTGAGATACTCCTACAGAGATATATTTAATGTATTTGTTAACACCGCACTAAGAAAATTATGTCATTAATTGCTTGTAGGTTATTTTAAAAAGTAATCAGTCAAGTTATTTTAAAATTAAAATCACTTATTTTATAAAGAATTTAATTTTTTTACTTCTTAAAAATGAATTTTCTTTTACATTTATTTTCGGTAGTAAAAAATGTCTTATATAGGTTTATTGTTTTTAAATACAAAATAAGTGAATATTCAGTAGTTTTTTAATGTTTTGGTTAGTTATTATTAATTAACATTTAAAATTAACTGTAATGTGTTTTATTTTAAATGAAAAAACAGTGGAATGGTTTTTAAATAAAATTTCATTTGTTTTAAGTGGATATTCCCTGGAATTTACCTACATAATTTTTTGAGTGCGGTGGTCCGAGACAGTTTTAAGCTAAAAGTTCGAATACCATATTTTTTTTTAATATGTATTTGGGATGTCTTAAAATAATTTAGCAACAAAAACCAAAATTTCCGATCGAGCACTTTTTGCAAAAATCGCGGTTGAATTGGAAAAAATAACAATATTCGAATTTTCTCGAAAACTAAACTCAAAATATTTTGTAGACAAAAACAAAAGAAAAACACATTTAAAACCATTGAATAAACAATTGAAAACCATCCCAGTAATTATTAATTTGTTTTAACAAATATCAGCATATATTTTTTACTGTTCTTCAATTTTAAACAACAAATTCGAAAAAAAAACGAAATCATTAAAAATTAATGATAGTTCTGTTATTTTTACCAACAAATTCCAAAAAAATAACCTACGAAATCATTAATTTTTAATGTTTTCGTAGGTTATTTTTTTGGAATTTATTTTTTACAATTTTCTATTGAAATATTTTTTAAACATTTATAATAAAATTTTGGGGTATCGATCCCGCAATCAACTACATTCTGGCCAGACACTCTACCCATAGTGCCAAAGTCACTTGATACAAATATGAGGCATTCCACGCCAAATGTCCAGCTAGAGAAAAACATGTGTCCCACAAATTTCTGAATAGGTTGTTTGGATAGCCCTATATGAAACTAAGAAAATTGCGTTTTTGGTTTTTCAAATTTTCAAAAACTGGGCTTAGGAGGCGTGGTCAAATATTGGAAAAATTTATAAATATTTATCACATTAAAACGGAATGCACCACAATCTCAAAAATTTACATTTTTATATAGCTTTGTACGGGCTATCGATTTAATTTTTTTTTGGAAAATTTTCAGAACGCGTTCTGAAATTTTCCATTTTTTAAACAAGTCAATTTATCAAAAATCCGACCACTTTTTTTTAGTTTTTTTTTTTAAGTTTAGATGTTTGTCCATCCACACAAAAAATTTCAGACACGCGTTTTTCGTTTTTTTTTCGAGAAAATCGCATTTGAATTTTAAATTTCATAACAATTTTGTAATTTGCTTGTATTTTCTTGTTCTAACGTTGCGAATGAGTATTATTAATTGCATAAATATTACTCATACGATCTGTTGCAACATGAAAATACAAGCAAATTACTTAATTGTTATGAAATTTAAAATTCAAATGCGATTTTCTCGAAGAAAAACGAAAAACGCGTGTCTGATTTTTTTTTGTGTGGATGGACAAATATCTAAACTTAAAAAAAAGTGGCCGGATTTTTGATAAATTGACTTTTTTTAAAAAATCTAAAATTTTAGAACGAGTTCTGAAAATTTTCCACAAAAAAAAAAAAATAATCAATAGCCCATACAAGACTGGGTAAGACCAGTTTTTGAAAAATTGAAAAACCAAAAACGAAATTTTCTAAGTTCCATATAGGGCTATCCATACAACCTATTCAGAAGTTTACGGTACACGTTTTTGTTTTCGCTGGACATTTGATCTAGAATGCCTCATATGTTATAATATTTCTAAAAATAAAAACTAATGATATCTCATTAAAAAATACCAATAATTAAAAAAAAAAAATACTTACACAAATCATTAAAAATTTAAAGAATAATCATTAGTTTTTACTTACAGAACAAAAATAAATGACTTTAAAAATTTAATGTTAATGAAAGTCTTTATTTTTTAGTGTTTTATTTTTGAAACAAAGGACAGAAGTAGTCATTAATAAAAACTGAACATCAAACAAATGCTTTTTCTTTTAAAAACGACTAAACGTAAAACTTTTTAAATAAACTACAAACAGTTAATGACATAATTTTTTGAGTGGTGTTTCGGAGATATTTTAGTTTAAGTAAAACCACTTTTTAAAAAGATAAATATTTTAAAAGCTTGCAATATCTCGAAAACTTTTCTACTTTAAATTTTTCGGATTCAGCGTAATATTTTACATAAAAAATGAGTGCAAAATGTTGTGGATGGCTACATTTTTTTTTAATTTGTAAACTAGTATTATAAAGACAGATACACTCAAAATATTGTGTCATTAACTGTTTGTAGTTTATTTAATAAGTTTTACGTTTTGTCGTTTTTTAAATAAAAAACATTTATTCAATGTTTAGTTTTTTAAATGACTATTTCTGTTCTTTCTTTCAAAAATAACAACATTAAAAATAAAGACTTTCGTTGGCATTAAATTTTTCAAGTCATTTACTCTTGTTCTATAAGTAAAAATAAGTGATTCTTCTTTAATTTTTAATGATTTGTTTACGTTATTTTTTTTTTTAAATTGTTGGCATTTTTTTAAAGAGAAGTCATTAGTTTTTACCTTGTGTTAGTAATTTTTTTGTAGACACAAAATTAAAAAAATTTATAGAAATATAAAAACATGTTTTTATTAAGTGACTTTGGTACGATGGGAAGAGTGTCTTGACTGAATGTAGTTGATTGTGGGATCGATTCCCCAAAAATTTTTTTTAAAATAAAGTCAATAGAAAAATTGTAAAAATAACCTACGAAATCATTAATTTTTAATGTTTTCGTAGGTAATTTTTTTTTAATTTGTTGTTAAAAATAACACAAAAATCATTAATTTTTAATGTTTTCGTAGGTTATTTTTTTTTGGAATTTTTGGTAAAAAAAATGAAAGTGCCATTATTTTTAAATATTCAATGTTGTTTATTATAGAAAATTTTATTAACAGTAATAAATAAATGTTTATGTTTGTAAAAACAAATGAATAATTACTGGGGTGGTTTTCAAATGCTTTATCATTTGTTTTAAATATGTTTTTCATTTGTTTTTGCCTACAAAATATTTTGAGCGTATTTAGCAAACCGCGCCTGCTAAACTGCAGATTTCTCATATGGCTCAAAATGGTATTGGTCAGTAAATTTATTTTAAGTAAAGAAGTAGTAATTTTAGCCTAAAACTTAAACTGGCAATATCTTCAAAAAAGATTCGTGTTCCGCGAGAAAAATTAAGTAAAGCAAGTTTACTCCAGAAGGAGGTTATTTAGGCTATCGAATCGTTTTATAATTATCTTACTGAATGTATACTTTAGTTATTTCCAAGTGTGTGATAAATATATAATTTTTTTTTTTTTTTTAGAAAAAAGTAAAATTTAACTTCACAAAGCTAAGCCTTAAAGACAAGATTATGTCTTTCGTATGTACTCTTATCAGGCAAAATTATCTACATACTTTTAGAATCCAATGTATGTATGTTCAGGCTCTTTATTTTTAGATAACAAATGACACCAACACTTGTAGATACTAGTAGATTAAGACAAAGTAATTTGAAATATGTTTTTGTAAATTAGAAATAAGAGACAATTGAAACGTTTTTTGTTTACATTAACTTTATTTAATTAGAATTGTGGATGATAAAACAGTTAGTTTTATTAGGTATTAAGCCACACAGTGAGGAATTCATATCCCATATACAATGATATACACTCCGCATCATAACTATAGCCGCATTGCATTTTTCGGTTTATTTAATGTTCAGGAAGTATTTTTATGAAACCTATTATGGTATATTACAGTGTTATAACAGTTCTCTTGTTTTTGTAAATTTGAGCCATCAGCTGTTTGAATTGAGAAAACGGCGACCTATAACTGTATTTCTCAGTGTTTCATAACTATAGCCGCATTTCAATAAAATCAGTTGAAATGAGTTCAAGTCAAAGTTTCGTGGCCAAATAATTTTTTTTTTTTGGTAAAATTCGTTCCTCTATTAATTTTTAAATAAAATGCCACATGGTAAATTTTTAAATGAAGTCGAAAAAGGCAAAATTTTAGACTTTTTAGAAAGTGGTTTAATTTATCGCGAAATTAGGCGATAAATTAAGCGATCTGACAAAGTTATCCGAAATTTTGTAAAAAATAAAAGTCTTGTTATCGTTCCAGACTCCTTTAAGACTCTACTTTTTGTAGAATTGGACACATTCAAGCCGCATTCATTACCAATCTGCGAAAGTGTTTTCATAGAATTGCTAGCAGCGTTGATAATACGGCGTTGATCTCTCTCAGATAGCATTTTTTTCGACCCCCTGTTTTGTTCATCCCGTATCCTTTTTTATTTTTTACAAAATTTCGGATAACTTTGTCAGATCGCTTAATTTTTCGTCCAATTTCGCGATAACTTAAACCACTTTCTAAAAAGACTAAAATTTTGACTTTTTATACCCTCCAATCACAGTATGGGGGTACACTCACTTTGTCATTCCGTATGTAACGCATCGAAATATCGGTCTAGGCCCCATAAAGTATACATTTTATTGATCAGTGATCGATTCTAAGACATTCTAGCGACGTCCGTCCGTCCGTCTGTCCGTCTTTCCGTCTGTCCGTGTGTAGAGGACACGATACAGTCCAATATAAAAGAGCTAGACTTCCGAAGTTTGGCACGAATATGTCTTATATTCCTAGGCAGGTTAAGTTCGGAAATGGGCAAAATCGGACCAAGGGGAAAAAAGTTCCCCCTTGAAGAACTAAACCAACCCAAGAAAAAACGCATTTTTTGCAGAGTTTTTTGTACTTTTGGTAAGCAAATTCAACATTCTTATCTCAGAAGAAGTTCAAAATCGTAAGGGGAAGGTGCCCCCTAAAGTCTCCCACGAACCCCCCTCCCAAAAAAAAACGCCCCTGGATTTTTTTTTTACATTTCGGAGGGTATAAAAGATTCGGCACAGCCGAATGTAACACTCTCACTTGTTCGACTTCATTTAAAAATTTACCACGTGGCATTTTGTTAAAAAATTATTAGAGGAACGAATTTTACCAAAAAAAAAAATAATTTGGCCACGAAACTTTGACTTGAACTCATTTCAACTGACTTTATTGAAATGCGGCTATAGTTATGAAACACTGACAAATACAGTTATTGGTCGCCGTTTTCTGAATTCAAACAGCTGATGGCTCAAATTTACAAAAACAAGAGAACTGTTATAACACTGTAATATACCATAATAGGTTTCATAAAAATACTTCTTGAACATTAAACAAACCGAAAAATGCAATGCGGCTATAGTTATGATGCGGAGTGTATAATACAACATAGAAAGAATTGAAAACGAATTTCAATCATTAAAAACGCGGACTCAATTAATTTTTTAATTGAAACTCCTCCGACGAAGAAAATTGTTATATCAATCATCAAATTGTAGGTGATGAATTGATAAAAAATATGCTAATTTTTTTGTTCAAAGTCAATTAAAATTGGTTTAACAAATGAATTTTAAGCTTATGACAAAATTATGAAGAAATTCATATTTTTTGCTTTTCAATATGTTGCCGACAGTAGAAAAAAGTAAAACCCGAGTATAAAGCATATTTTTTAATTTATTTATTCAAATAAATTGAATCGAAAAAAAATCTGGTATGTTGAAAATTTGTAATTTGATAGTTAAAGAAAGTAACAAAAATTATGATTAAAATAATAACACTGTGCTACACCAAAAATATGCACTGTTACTTCTTAAACAAAAAAAAATATTGAGAATCGGTTGAATATAGGCAAAGGTGCGCTCGTTTAAGTAAAAAACCTTTTTTGAATAGTTATACCTGCAACATTTTTATGACAGAAAAAGTTGTGCGCTTGCAAACATGTTTTTTAAAACGAAATTGGTAAAATTGTGGGATCATTTGATGGAAATTTTACCTATTTGTAAATATACATATGAGGCATTCCACACCAAATGTTCAGTGGAAAAAAAACATGTGTACCATAAATTTTTCAATGGGTCCCGAGTAAAAAAGTTTTTTTTATATAATTATATATAATTAGATAAAATTATATATAATTATATAGAATTATATAGAGTCAAAATTTTCCAAAAAAAATTGTATAAAATTATATAAAATTATATCCAGGATTTGGTGGATATAATTATATAAAATTATATCAAATTATATATAATTTGATAAAATTTTATCAAATTTTATATTGTTGAAACAAGCGCTTTGAAAGCGCTTTAAAAACAAAAAAATATGGTACTAAGTATTATAGCACTTTTAAAACAAAAAATGGGAAGTTTCTAAATTGTATAAGACACAACATTTTTTTTCGGAGTTTATTTGAATAAAGAAATTTATTAAATTAGGATAAAAAATTTATCGAATAATTTATTAGGATAACAAATTTTGGACAAACTTTAAAATATTTTCTAAGTCCCGGAAAAATTTGTTTGCAGTTTCCTTTGCGTTTTGGAATAAAAAATTTATTTAAAATGCTTTTAGGAAAAATGTTGGAAAAGTACCGAAAAAAAGTGGTGTATTGAACCGAAACGGGTAGTGTTCCAAAGGGATAGGCCCAGTGACATTTGACATGTGATGTATCTTGAGTTTAAAACACTTCCTCACGAAAGAAACAGGTGTTTTTATATAAAAGGTGTCAAGTTTTTTTAATATGCAGGTCATTGTGTCTAAGTGACATATCACGAGAACTATCAAGGACCGGCCACTTATCTTGCAGAGAAATAAAAAAATATTCCAATTGTTATGAAAATTAATAAATTTTAATAAAAAAATTATAATTTGAATGGATCTAAATAATAAAAACATTGGCAAAGCACTTTCAAAGCACATTTTCGAATTCATACTACCTTTTACACAAAAAATAAAGTGCTTTGCCGAGACTCTTTCTTTGGAACGGTTGGCAGTTTTTGCCTGGGTAGGTTTGTTTGTATAATATTGGAGATAAACGCAAAAAACTGAAAAAATATCCTTTCTTACCCCCTCATTTTCACCCCCTAAATATCAATTTGGGTCGCTAAAAAATATACATATCCCTTTATTTTTTCTGCTCTACAAAATAAAACCAATTCCATAACGATCTGCGGGTGCCACCAGGGAGACCTTTCTTGTAAGTAATTAGTTGACAAATTTCTTTAGTGCACTTGCTTCAGCAAATGTTATATTTGACAGCTACGCGAATATTTAAAGCAAAACAAAAGTAAAAACTAATATTTTGAATGTAAAACATTTATCGATTTAAAAATTTTAATTTTTGACTTAAGCGCCGCTATATCAGTGATTTCGGCCACTATATCAGTGATTTCGGCAAAATATTAAATTTATTTTTAATATATTTTTTTTAATCATTCAATACCACTGTCTATAGCATAGTATGAGATGTAGGATTTCCGGAATTGAATAATTGTGATTGAGATTGCGGTTAAGATAAATGTTTAATGAACAGGAAAATAAGAGTATGAAAATAAAAACGATTAAGAAAGAAATTGAAAAATCAGAAAATATTTATTTCACATACATTTAGGTAATTACAACATGTAACAAAGAACAAATTCAATAAAAAAACAATAAATATAAATTTAAGTAAGAAATTATTGCTGATAGTTAATAAATACATTTTTAAGAAAAACAGAAGAAGGGAAAAGAAAAAAAGTATGGCTTATATATTACTTTTGGGATTAAAGTCCCAGGATAAAAATAAAATATCTTAAGGAGAAAGGTCTTAAAGCTTCTCTAAAAGGGAAATACTTTGAATCAAAATATTAAAACTTGACTACAACGCCAATGAGCTTAGGAGTTTTAACCTTTAACTGTAGAGGTGAATTTTTGGAATACAGCAAAATTTAATTTTTTTAAATTTCGTTTTTTTGCCTCAATGTTTTTGAGCCTTAATTTTTTTACATTTTTAGAAAACAAAACAGTTATTTTAAATTTTAAATAAAAATGGAGTCGAATTATTTTTTTAACAAAAGAATTTGAAAATTTATGCAACTTTTCTTTAAAAATTTCTCAAACATACTTTACGTGTAAAACTGTGGTGCACCATTTTGAATTGTTCATATACTTTTAAAAAGTTTTTGGATAATAAACCAAATATTTATGCAGAAATCTTCTAAGAGCATTTTTGGTATAGTAAATTCTCGATTCTAAGATACATATTAACTTAAAAAACCAACGATTTTGCGGGAATTTTTTTTTAGTTTTACAGATTTTAAACAAAAAAAAAATTAAATTCCATAACCTACACTCAATAAATAATGACGGTAGATTCCACTACAAAAGACAATTAAAACTACTTCATTTGTTGTTGTTTAGGCGTACACTACATTGAACGGTAAAATCAACCAAAAATTGTTGTTATTTTCAACTATTGATTAACAACTACAAAAAACTGTAAAAACTAATTCAAATTACAGTTGTTTTTACTGTTACTCAAATTTGTCTGAATTTTTTTATTAGCAAAAATAAATTTCTAGTCGTCTAAAACAGTTTAAATTATTTGTAAATAATTCCTGCACATCCGTTTTTCTAAAAATTTCTAGAAAATTATAAGTTTTATTATAGACTAAAACAACTGCTACTACAATGTATTAATTTTCTGTATTTGTTTTTTAAAAAGACTACAAAAAATAGTTGTTTGAGATTTTTCATACAAAAACAATTGAAATTGTAGTTGAAAACAACAACTACTACTTACTACACAAATGACTGTCATGTAGTAACTGCAATAATTTTCCAAGTGTAGAAAGATTTTTAATTTAGGTACTCACGATTTAAAAAAATTGTCGCATAGAAAATTCTCGAATTTTGAGACACTTTCTGTACAGAAAAACTCTGTAACTCGCAGAAATTTTTCGTGTAGAAAAATTCTCAGATTATAAGATATTGTTTTTATAGAAAAATTCTTAGATTCTGATACATTTTTCGTATAGAACAATTCAGATTCTAAGAAAAAGTTGTTTGATTCTGATACACCTTTCGTATTGATTTATCCTATTCTGAGTCATTTTTCGAAAAGAAAATACTCTGATTATAATACGTTCTGTGTATAGACAAATTCTTTGATACTAGAATATTTTTCGTTTAGAAAAAGTCTGAAAAAATTATTATAATCTTAAAAATCCTTTAACCATTTATAAAATGAGAAAATTTAAAGATTCTGAGAAATTTTTGTAAAAAAAAGTTCTTAAATTCACAATATTTTTTGTCGAAAAAAATGTTCCAGTTTTATTTTGAAAAAAAAAACTAACACTTTGATTAATTTTTTGTGTAAAAAAGTTTCAGATTCAAAGAAGATTTTTCGATGTAAAAAACTAACATGCTAAAATGAAATTAACGAATACGCACAATTCTTTTTTTTTTTTTTTTTAAAACTTTTATTTAACTTTTATTAAATATTTTAATATAATAAGTTTTACAAAAGAAAAGAAAACATTTTCTACAACTGGTCAATGTTGACCAACGAGCAGATTACTTCTATGAAATTGTACAAAATAAAAACTACATTTTGAATGTAATTTATACAGCTGTCACCAGATCAGAAGGCTTCCTTCTTTGTAGGCGCCTTGGATGGTCGTCAGTGTCGAGAAGATTACTAGCTTCTACGTTTACATGACTTATTAGTCTCATATGGTGGGAATTTGCTATAGATGTTATGACATTGTTTACTGTTTCCACTTTCAGATCTCTGTGGAGGTCATTATTTCTAATGTACCAGGGTGCGTTAACAATATTTCGTAGTACTTTATTTTGGAATCTTTGTATGATATCAATAGTGTTTTGGGTTGCACATCCCCAAAGTTGAATACCATACATCCATATTGGTTTCAGAATTTGGTTATAAATTGTTAATTTGTTTTGAGTAGAAAGAGACGAATTCCTTCCTATGAGCCATTCGATGTTTTTGTATTTTATTTCGAGACATTGTTTTTTCTTTTTTACGTGTCCTTTCCATCTCAGTTTTACATCTAACGTCATTCCGAGATATTTGGCTGAGTTTGTTATTGGTATCAGTGAGTTATCAAAATAAATTGACATTGGAGTTATTATTCTATTGGTAAAATTGACGTGAGATGATTTTGTATTATTAACTTTTATTCGCCATTTTTTAGCCCATTCGGCTATTTCATTTACGGCACCTTGAAGTTTGTTTGTTGCTTCTTCGATGGTTTTTCCTGTAGAAAGTAGTGCCGTATCATCGGCAAATGTAGCTGTGAGTATATTCTGGTTTTGAGGTAAGTCACTTGTGAAAATTAGGTACAATAGGGGACCTAATATACTGCCTTGTGGTACACCCGCTTTGATGGGTTGTAACATTGAAAACTCATTTTTGCATTTGACACGAAAGTATCTGTCCATTAGGTAAGATTTAAAAATTGCATGATAGTTTGCTGGCAGATGTGAATTTAATTTAAGGAGCAGTCCTTCATGCCAAACTTTATCAAACGCTTGTGCCACATCGATAAAGACAGCTGAGCAGATTTCCTTTTTTTCGAGTGATTTTTCAATTACATTTGTGATACGGTGGGCCTGATCAATCGTTGAATGTTTTTGTCTGAATCCAAACTGGTGGTTTGGAATAATGTTCTGTCTTTCTATAACGACATTTAGTCTAGGTAATAGCAATTTTTCGAAAACTTTTGAAAGAATTGGTAGCAATGAAATTGGGCGATAAGATATGTTTGATGTGGAGGTTTATCTGGCTTAAGTATCATTATGACTTCAGCTTCTTTCCAAATAATTGGCACATGTTTTAAGATAAGACAATGATTCATTAACACTGTCAGTTCGCATAGAGCTTTGTAGGGCAGTTGTTTAAGAATTTCAGCTGTAATAAGATCAAATCCTGGGGCTTTCTTGTTCGGTAAATTTTTAATTACATTTTGAACTTCAGATAATTCTATGGGGATTAACGGTTCATCAGCAATCTGATTCATTGCTTCTTGATGTTCTTGTGGAAAATAATCTTCATTTGGTTTAAACGTGTTGGCTAAATGCTCTGCAAATGTTGTTGCTTTTTCTATAGAAGTTCGAAGCCATGTTCCATCTGATGTTTTGATTGGATACGATTGTGTTATAGGTTTTGTGTGTTTTTTGGTGCATTTCCAGAGAGAATGCATAGAATTTCTATCGCTTCCTAGGTTTGTCAGGTACTGGTGGAGTGATTCATCTTTTAAATCCTTGAGCTTACGTTTTAGATTTTGCGCTGCTCTATTGAGTCTTGTTTTGTCTTCAGGTGCGCGAGTTTCTTGCCATGTTCGCCGAAGTTTCCGTTTTTCGTTAAGTAGGATTTTAATATTGTTGGAATAATTATTACCTACTTCTTTTCTTTTGAAAGTTGGGGTACTGTACCAAGCAGCTCTTTGTATTGATTGAGTGAA
Organism: Pegoplata infirma; assembly: GCA_963921195.1. Taxonomy (NCBI): domain Eukaryota; kingdom Metazoa; phylum Arthropoda; class Insecta; order Diptera; family Anthomyiidae; genus Pegoplata; species Pegoplata infirma. Next base: position 161,076,446 of record OY992538.1, read on the forward strand.
AGACATGACACAGTTTTCTAATTCGTCTATTGTATGCAAATTTGTGGTTAGTATGATCGAGTTGATGTGTTGTTGGAAAAGATTCCAATTTGTGTGTTTGTTGGTTAGCTCTGGAGGATCTTCTTTGTACATTATATTATCACAAATAGTCAGATATATAGGTGAATGATCTGAATCTAAGTCAGCACCATCTTCTATTTTTAAAAAGTTTTTTGAAATTTTTTTAGTAACAAAAAAGTCAATAAGGTCTGGTAGCTTAGACCGGTCGGTTGGCCAATAAGTTGGCTTGCCGGTGGAAATAAACTCACAGCCGGTGATACGGGCAGCTTGGAATAACTCCCTTCCTCTTGTTGTTGTTAAACGGGATCCCCAATAGCAATTTTTTGCATTAAAGTCACCTCCAATTATGCATTTATGTTTATGTTTTTCAATAAGACATTTGTACTGATCCGCCGTGATCTTACAGCCCGGAGGACTATAAATGGCACTAATTTGTAAATGGTGTTTGGCAGTTTTAACTGTAGTCACTTGAAATTCAAGAGAGCTAAGTTTTTCCTCTTCATAATGAACAATGCTGTTTTTTATGATTATAGCGCTTCCGCCACGTGCAGTATTGGAAGGATGTATGGTGTGATAAACAGTATATCCATCAAATTGAATAATTTGTTGCTCAGTTAAATGTGTTTCCGATATCAAACAGATATCGATTTGTTTTTCATTTATAACAAGTTGTAAGTTTTGTTTATGTTTTATCAGACCATTTGCATTCCAGGCCATTATTTTTAAATTGTTTTTAGTTTGCATCATGAAAGATTGAGCTAACTTTATGTTCTAGACTGTCTAAGCGCTTTTCAACAGTATTATAAAAATGTTCTTGTTTTTCAAGCTTACTTAGAATCAAGGATAAATAATTTGAGTATTCATTCGCATTTGGCTGTTTAGGCATGGACCTTTCCTTGGATACGGAGGCGTATGAAGGGGTTTGGTTTGTTGTTTCGATATTACGTTGAGTAGCTTTAGTTTGTGGGTTATTTAAGTTTTTTCTTGCCAGGTTTGTTGTATTTTTTCTTGGCAAGTTTGGGTTATTGTTTTCTGGCAAGTATGGATATCGTTGAGTAGATTTAGGATGATTTAAATTTCTTTTTAGCAAGTTTGTATTTTTTTTTTCTTGGCAAGTTTGTATTATTGTTATCTGGCAAGTTTGAGTTAACAATTAAATCAGTTTGCTGATAAACAGCTGAATCCTCAGTCGCTTGCGGCTGATCAATTGCTGAATTCTCAGACTTGAGCGTTTTTCTTGATGAGTTTCTAATTTTTTGTAGTTCTTTAGCTACAACACATCCCCTGTAACTAGCAGGATGTGCTTCTCCGCAATTGCAGCATTTTGGGTGAGCAGTTATAGGTTTTTCGCATTGAAATGTTGTATGCTTTCCTGCACATTTGACACACTTGGTTGGCCACACCAAAAATTTTTGGTGTGGCCAAAAGATTGACAGTTTTTACACTGAACAACAAATTTCGATTGCCTAACTGCCTCGATTTTAACGATTAAGTTTAAGATTTTTTGAATAGAATATATTTTTTTAATAACCTCATTTGTATCAAAGGTTATTATAAACATATCCATTGGTTCTTTTGTTCTTTCACAATTCTAAAAACTACTTTTTTTTAAGAAAACACTAAAAAGAAAAGGTGCATCCCCATATGGTAAATCTTGGTGCATGTTGAAAACAAACCTAACGAAAAATTGATGTCGTACTATTTAACAATTAGAGTAGTTAAGTAAAGCACTCGGAAAAAATGAATTGGATACATTATATTTATTACAAAAACCAGTCACATAAAATTCTTCTATTCAATTATGATACGAAAAAAAAAAAAATTGTATAATTTAATTTTATTTTATACTGTTTACACTCAAAAAAAAAAAATGAACTAAAACATAGGAAAATTAACAAAATTTTTAGAAAAAATGGAAATGATTTTTTGCCAAAGATTTTTTCATGTTTTAGTTCATATTTTTCTTAAAAATTAGGAAAACAGTTTTACCCGTGTAAAAATGGATCTTATCTGATCTGTTTATATTTTTTTATATATGATTGTGTCTGATTATACATAGTTATGTCTGAAATGACCCAAATCGAGCTCTAATTATATCTCGGATTTGGCCAACTTTAGCACAAATTTGACATTTAACTATATGTGATGAGATACAAATATATATGTATATTTAGATGCAATCATATATTATCAGATCAAAGCAGATATGATTACACCAAATCTATTTTTACACGGGTAACGAGAAAATGGGAAATATTTTACTTTATTTTAGTTCATATACATTTGACTAGATAAGGTCCAGACCCCATTGAGTTCAGACCGATGGGTCCAGACGCGATTGGCTCGAGACCCCGTTAAGTTCTTTAAGGTTCGCCATTGATTTTAATCTAAAACTTTTGTCCGTTTATCTTTACCTTTTTTAGTTTTTGAGATTTAATTGGTATTGAGAATCTTATAAACTGGATAACTCAAAAACTATTACTCGGAGGCCTTTCGAGTATTTTATGTCAAATTTTATATCCGAAATTAGGGTCATGAGGCCCCGACAGATATGAAGAGCAAGGCTATTTCATACACTTAAATAAAAAAGACTTAAATTAAACTTTGGAAAAATTTTCTTCAAAATAGTTTATAAGTTTTCCCAAAATTTAGTAAAATTTAACCAAAAGTTGGAAAAGTTTATTAACTGTTAGAAAAAAATGTTAGTTCATGTACTTTTAACTAGTCCATTATTTTTCTTAAATGGTCAAAAGAAATTTCTCTAAATATATGAAAACAATCATTATTTTTAAGAAATATTCCTATTTTTTTAGTTTTAGGACGTAATTTTCTACTAATTAGTTCATCTTCTTAGATTTGAGGAAGTTTTTTCCACTATTTTAGTAAAATTTTTATAACTTGGGGAAATTTTTTCTTTCAAAAAACTTAAAATGGCGATGTCTCAAAAACAAAGCCAGTTAGAGCAAAATGGAGGCAATTTTTTGTTTTCTGAATCCCCATTGCATCGCAGATCCTTTTAACATGTGTTGAGCCCAATGGGTCCTAACTGTGGACTTAAAAAAGTTGGCATTCCCTAAAATTTTAAAATGCTCATATCTCGATAAATATTGCTAACACAACAAAGAGGTCAAAAGCATTTTTGAAGCTCTTCAAACGTAGAAATCTCTCCAAGAAATAGTTTTAAAGTAAACGAGTTTAAAAAATTCTCAAGACCCCAGTGGTAACCATAATTCACGTATCTTAAAAACTAAGAAAGGTGAAGCGAAATAGACAAACATTTTGGATCAACAACTATGACGATTCGTGAGGAAACCAACTGGGTCTGGGCCCATCTGGCTCTGAACGTATCGGATCCGAACCCAATGGAGTCTTCACACAATCGTGTCGTCAAATGTGTATGAACTAAATTAAAATAAAAAAAAAAGTTGGTAAAATTTTATATTTTTTATTGAAATTTAACTAAATTTTAGGAAAATTCATGAACTTGTTTCAAGGAAATTTTTTTTCTAAATTTTGGCCATTTTTTTCAGTGTAAACTATTTTTTTACTATTTATTTCTGAAATTTCAAATAATCAGTGTTGGCTACCGTTACCCTTTCAATACCGTTACCGATTAAAACCCCTTTAATATTGACTACCGTTACCGTTACCAATACCGAAATAAAAAATTTTAAAAACCGTTACCGATTAAAAACCATTACCTTTATTCGGATTTTTACCGGTATTATATCGGTTTTGTTTCGGTTGTCTAAATAATACTTATTTTAAATTTTTTGCACATAAAAAACAAAGTAAAATATTTTTAATGTACGTAAAATAAAAAAACAATTTTTTGGTGACTGTAAATCAGTGGTCGGCAGAAAGAGGCATATGAAAGTATTAGTGTTTTAATAAAAATATGCATGTGTTGCAGCGCTGCCAACTTTGACGATTTATCGTCATTTTGACGATTTTTGAAGTCAAATTTACTAAAATGACGATTGACGATTTTTCATTTTGGCAAGGAAGAAAAATGACGATTTTTTTTAAATGAGGAAAATATGGTAAACTTTGGTCAAAAAATTCAAATTTTGAAAGCAAATTCTTTGAAATTTACTTAATTGTTTGATAAGAAAAGAGAAAAACATATATTTTAAGAAAAAAGCTAAACAATTTGGGAAAAAGACAGGAAAAGGTAAAAATTCACAAAAAAACTTTAAAAAATAATTTTTTTTTTAATTGAAAAATGGATTAGTTTGATATTTAAAGTGTTTGTTTATTTAATGTAAATAAAAAAAAATATCGGAAGAAATTTTACTATGGGGCCTTAAGCTTTTCTTAAGTTTCAAACTTCAGGTCAATTAATTGTTAATTGCGACTTAAAGATATGTTTAGAACCAATATTTTTGATATTTACAAACATCAACAGAAACTCATTTCACCCTGGACCAAGGAGTGGTCTAGGTTATTAAGATTTTTAGTATTTATTAGCGTATTTTTGTCATGACGATTTTTTGACGATTAATTTTTTTTAACTTGACGATTTTTTTTTAAAAATTGACGATTTCCCCAAAAATAAGTTGGCAGCACTGATGTGTTGGTGTATTTATTCAACAAAGCGACATCAACCTGCTTTGAAGAAAGTAAGCTTGCTACTGAAGAAAATATTTGTTTTTTTGTATGCTCTTTGTTGATTTTTTGTTGACATTCGTGTAGTATACATGTGAATTACCGATCCAACCAATCTGTCCAACCAATGATCACATTCGCAATTTACTAAATTATGTGGGAATCGGTCCAACCAATGATCACATTCGCAATTTAACTTCAATTTTTTTTTGCATACGTGTTTGTCTATATCCTCACAAAAAAAATTTGACGCGTGTTTTTTGTTTTATTTTCGAGAAAATCGCATTTGAATATTAAATTTCATAAGAATTTTGTAATTTGCTTGTATTTTGTTAGTATAGCGGATGAGTAACAAATATTTTCATAAATAATACTTATACGCTATGTTGAAACAAGAGTATACAAGCAAATTACAGCATTCTTATGAAATTCAATATTCAAATGCGATTTTCTCAAAAAAAAAAGTTTAGATCTGAACATCTAAACTTAAAAAAAAAAAATTAAGAAAATAGTGGCCGGATTTATGATACTCGACACAAATTTTAGCATTTTTTTAATATTCAGCCACGCTTGCTAAGCCCATTCATAGCAAACCGCGTCAGCTAAAATTAGCAGATTTCTTAAATGGCTCAAAATGCAGATATTTCCGCTGATTGGACAGAGAAATCTTATAAACATGTAAAAATCAATAATTTATTTGTTGAATTTCAAAATTGCGTGAACATTTAAATTAAATTTAATAAAATATATAATTATATGTTGAGAATGCACTAAATTTATCAGTTTTTTAATTTTATTAAATAATTTTTTAATTTTTTACATTTACAGGCTGCACGAACAAGTGGGCTTTGGGGTATATTCGGAAGAGCTTGGATTGAGCCTGGCTCGTAGATTGCCAGATCATTGCAGTGTCTACCAGGCAGAAATGCTGGCAATAAAGGAAGTGGCTGACTGGTTGAGCTGCAATGTCTTGTCTACAACCGCAGTCAACATCTATACTGACAGTCAAGCCGCGGTCAAGTCCCTGGATTCAATGTTTCTGAAAACAAGATCTGCCCTTAACTGCCGCACGTCTTTAAATGAGATGGCCAAGCAGTTTAACATACGACTCATATGGGTCCCAGGGCACAGAGACATTCCAGGGAATTGCAAAGCCGATGAGCTTGCAAGACTAGGAACTACCTTACAGGTTCCAACAGAATTGGAATGTGTTGGTATGCCTCTAGAAACTTGCAAGCAAAACCTACGGCTTTGTTCTGCGACGGAGACTAATCAAAGATGGGCAAATGGATGGACGTGTGAGACAACACGACTGATTTGGCCTTCTCTTAATCAGGGGCGCACAAGTGAGCTGATATCGCTTCCAAGAGGAGAGATTTCAACGGTGGTTTCTATAATTACCGGACACTGTCTTATAGGGAAGCACGCAGAGCGGTTAAATGTGCCGTCGAATGACTTTTGCCGAAGTTGCATGAATGAAGAGGAGTTGGAAACTATCGAACACTTTATTTGCCATTGCCCGGCACTTTCTGGTCAGCGACTTGCTTCACTGGGATCTAGGGAGCTGTACGATCTTTCAGATTTGTCGGATGTCAAAATTCAACATCTAAGGAGTTTCATAAGAAGCTCAAACTGGTTTAACGACAGGGACTAGTAGGGAAAGCTATTACGATCCCGTGGTATCACAATGGACCTCAGAGTCTACGTGTGTTGACGTAAAACGTCAGCAGCCACTTACAACCTAACCTAACCTAACCTACATGTTTTTAACAAGATTAGGATTTTTTAACATGTTGGCTAAATTTTATTCATAATACCGGTACGTACCGGTATCGTTGTTTCGGTAACGGTTAACCGTTACCTAAATAATCGAAAATACCGGTACCGATATAAAAAATATGTAATACCAATACCGTTACCAACACCGTTATTCGTTTCGGTTGCCAACCCTGCAAATAATAGAATACTAATTGTAAACATTCATTTAAAAAGAAAAAATATGTAATTACCCAGCAACATTTTCGGAAGTTCTAGTCCAATAGGTTATTGGAGAGTTCAATTTATTTATAAATTTAAGATTTGTGTAAGACTTAAAATTAAACCACATTAAAAGCATGAAAGAAAATTATAATAGCTCAAGTCCGACCATATAATACCCTATATCAGTGCTAGCGGGAAATTTACTACCAATAAGTTCATCATTAGGGTGGTCCAAAATGACGCTTTTATTGAAATCTTGAGTTCCACAAGGCGGATATTTATCGCTATAGCGAAGTGCAAAAAATTAGCAATTTGAAAAAAAAATCAAATAAAAAAATGTTTAAGCGGATTTGTACACTGAAAAAAATATATATCAAGTTTAAACAATGTTGACCCTAATTTAAGAAAAGTCGGGTGGAGCCCTCGCATCTCCAAACAAATTACTTCTTATTCCGTATATTTTTTTCTAAAAAAAAATAGTAATGCATTTTCCTAAATATATCTTAAAAGTAAGTAAAACTGTACTTAATATAAGTTTAATTCTTTTTTTAAAGGAAAAATATTTTTTTAAATTAAATAAAAAATTTCTTAAAATTAAGGATTTTTTGGACCCAATGTGAGGCCCAAATACATGGGGTCCGTACATGAGTATGTGCGTACTATGGGTACTATTTGATCATGAAATAACTCGAAAACTATAAGTCGGAGGGCTTTTAGATCTTTAGCGGTCATTTTCTACGAGTAAAGGACTACAAAAATTTATTTGGAATTTTTTCGTATCTGCAGTATTTGCAGAAATTCGCAATTTGGATTTAAAATAAGGGTGTCACGGGGTCTTCAGATGGGGTCCCCAGATGTGGTCCCCAAAATACCTAAAGTATTATTACCTTAAGTTTAGTAAATTCTTTCTTAAACTGATGAAAATATGGATTCAAATAAAGTCAATGAAATTAATAAAATAGTAATCTCTATTTTCTATTCTTATATTAAAACAAAAATTGTTAAAATTAAAGAAAATGGAATTAAAGAATGATGTTTTTTTTTGATTTATGTTCTTGAAAATGTCTATACTATTTTTAAGTAAGTTACGTACTTCTTTTTTTTCATACAATTTTAATTATTTTCTTTTAAGTACACTAAAAAAAATAACTATACTGAAATTAAATAAACACTGTTATTAATTTAAGTAAGCAAATTTTTTTGAATTTATTTCAACTTATCTTAATATAAGGTGGTTGTACTTAAAACAAAGAAAATAAACTTGAAGATAGTACATGCAAATACTTAAAAAAACACAAAAGTTTTCCTTAATTTGTTTTTTTTAAATTAAGTTAAATATTCTTTACATTTATGGAGAATTGCTTGCATTTAAGAAAAAAAGGGTTTATTAAAAAATTTTGTATCAATTAAAAGAAAAAAAATTAAATTGTGAGCAAAAAAAATAAATAAGTATGTAACTTACTTAAAAATAGTATAGACATTTTCAAGACATTGAATCAAATAAGTACTAATCTTTAATTCCAAAACGCATTTTCTTTAATTTATTAAATTTTTGTTTTAATTTAAGAAAAAATTAGTCTTTATTTTATTGATTTCATTGACCATATTTGAATCCATATCTTCATCAGTTTAAGAAAGAATTTACTTAACTTAAGGAAAAAATACTTAAGGTATTTTGGGGACCCCATCTGAGGGCCCCAACTGTAGACCCCATGAGACCCTAACTTTTAATCCAAATTTGGATTTTCGCGGAATTTTCAAATGCCTATAACTCTGCAAATACTGCAGATACGAAAAAAATTCTAAAGACACTTTTGTAGTCCTTAACTTGTAGAATATAACCGCCGAAGACCCGAAAGCCCTCCGAGTTATAGTTTTCGAGTTATTCCATGATCAAATTTCTCAAGACCCCATTCCCATATCTCGAAAACTAAGCAAGATAGAGCGATTCTGACCAAAATTTTGGATCAAAATCAATAGTGACCCTATAATAGTGTACGCACATACTCGTGGGCGGACCCCATATATGGGGGCCCATAGGGTCCTCACATTGGGACTCCATTGGGTCAACAGAATCCGTAAGTTTAAGGAAATTTTTACTTATTTTAAAAAAATATTTTTCATCTGGATAAAAACAATTAAACTTATATTAAGTACAATTTTACTTACTTTTAAGATACATTTAAGTAAATGCATTACTATGTTTTAGGAAAAAATATACTTGGAAGAAGAATTAATATCTTTGGAGCCCTCGCATACCCTCCTTTTTTTAAATTAAGTTCAACATGCTTTAAAAATGGTAAATTTTTTTTTCAGTGTAGAACAACAATTTTAAATTAACGCTTTTTTTCTTAAATGCAATCAATTCGCCATAAATGTAAAGAATATTAATCTTAATTTAGGAATCAAAAAAAAGAAAATTTATATATTTTCCACTTATTAAATCGGCCTTATTCACCATTCGAGTGCTATTTTGAAATAAAATATGCTGGCTTTTAAAATGCTTGTATGGACCAAAATTGATCAGTTAATTATACCCTACACCAATCTGTGGTACAGGGTATAATGAGTTTGTGCTGATGTTTGTGACTACCCGAAATATTGGTTTTAGACCTACCTTCAAGTATACCGATCGACTCAAAATTACTTTTTGAGTCGATTCAGCGATGTCCGTCCGTCTGACCATCTATCGGTTTAAGCACGATACAGGTCGCAATTTTCAATCAATTGACTTGAAATTTGAAACTTAAGCATCTTTTGGACAAAAGCCTATTGAAATTGGAAAAAATCGTTCCATGTTAAGACCTAGCCCCCATTTGGATTCGGCTTAAACGACTCTAATAACCAGGGAAACCAAAAATATGCATTATCATGTTTTTTCCTGTGCATTTTATTGATAAATGGGCAAGGTGTTTATCCCTTTCAGAAGTTTTTGAGAAATCTAGCATCGATTTGTTAGAGCATATTTTTGCATTCAGCTCTGGGGCTGTGCGCAGAAGTCCAACATAAATATCATTCAACGTTTTCAAAATAAAGTTTTACGAAAAATGGTGAACGCTCCGTGGTACATAATGAACACTGACCTTCATTGCGACTTAGGAGTTGATAGTGTGATAACAACTATTAAAAAGTATGCAGTCAATCATCATACAAAGTTACAACGCCACACCAATGAGGAAGCATCTCGCCTTTTCTTTAATCCATCTAACGAAAGAAGATTGGTTCGTACAAAACCCATTGATCTGCTTGGGGTAAATTTGCCTTAGTTCATCATTTTTAAATCATATATCAATAGAATAATACTACTAGATAGTTCTCAGTTTGAACTAGTTGTAGTTTTAGTAAACGAAAGATTTGTAATTATTTTACATTCAATTATTTGTTTTAATAAAAAAAAAAAAAAATATATTTTTGCATATTTTAGCCTTAAGAGCATATTTTTGCATATTTTAGATTTAAAAGCATATTTTAGCATAAGAGCATATTTTTAGAGCATATTTTCAATTTTTAGAGCATTTTTCCACTTTTAAGAGCATATTTTTACATTTTTAGAGCTTTTTTTTTGAATTTTTAGAGTATTCTTTTCCATTTTTTTTATGACAACACTTATTTTTTAATTTTTTATCCAACAAGGATGTTTGTTTTTCAACAATTACGGAATTGTGACGATTGATTCCCCTTTGGCCTGTTCTTGCATCATATCGGTATATGAAACTATGTTTTCTTTAGATTCAGCAACTTGGTAAAAAATATTAAGGCAAATATTTTTGTAGAACATATTTAACCCTCTAACTATCTCACATAACGGTATTTGGAGGGTCTATTCTCTAACAAATTGTAAAAACCACCGCAAAAAAGAGGACATAATTTTTTTTAAGAGCATATTATATGCTCTAATATTTTTTTTTTTAAGGGCATTTTTCAAGCGCATAAAACGTGTTTTTTAGAGCATATTTTTGGTTTTCCTGCTAATAACCGTATTATAATAGATATCGCTTTGAAATTTAGCAGGTAAATAAATTTTGTATGCACGAATCACCATTTCAAATTTTAATTGAATCGAATCAGTCCTTCTGGTAGTCCCCATACACTGAAAAAAAAGACATAACTAAATTTAAGAAAAAGTTGTCTTTGAAAATTTATCATGAATTTTCCTAAAATTTAGTTAAATTTAACTTAAAAATGAGAAATTTTCTTAACTATGAGGAAAAAATTTTAGTTCATTTACCTATAATTAGTTCAAAGTTTTCTTTAAATGGATTTTTTAAATATTAGGAAAAACATGCTTACTGCCAAAGAAATTTTCCACAAATCTAAGAATCGTATCTTTATTTTTAAGACATATTTCTTAAAAAACAATTTAGTTCAAGTTTAGTTAAAATTTACTAAAAAAAAACATCATCGTATTTCTATTCTTTGAATTGAGGAAGTGTACTTCTTAGAATTTAGTTAATGACTTCTGAGAATTTAGTAAATAACTTCTTAGAATTTAGTTAAAAATTCAAAACGGCGATATCTCGAAAACTAAGCGAGATAGAGCGAAACGGATGAAATTTTCAAAAGAAAGACTGGAAAGAAAAATATGGAATAGCCTAGCTCTGCATATTTGTCGGGGTCTCAAGACCCTAATTTTAGATCTAAAATTTGAAATTCCCGAGATTTTATATATACACATATCTCGGTAAATACTGCCAACACGAGAAAACGTCCAACGGCATTTTTGTAGCTCTTGACTCGTAAAACACTTCCGCAAAATACCCGAAATCCCTCCGATTAATAGTTTTAGAGTTATCCGGTTTTTAAGATTCTCAAGACCCTATCAGGCCTCTTATTACCGTATCTCAAAAACTAAGCAAGTTAGAGCGAAACGGGCACAAGTTTTGGTTCAAAATCTATGGGGACCCTTAAAGGACCCAACGGGGTCTCGAGTTAAATGGGGTCCGAACCCATGGGTCCAGGGTTTACCCAATCTATTTCTAAAATGTGAAGTATATTTTTTCCCATTTTCTAGTTAAAATTGGGTTAAAATTAAATAACTTTGTTTTCCTTATTTTTGGGAAAATTATGAACTACAACCAAGAAAAAAAATCTTTGGAGCCAAATCATTCCCTATTTTTCTCAAAATTTAGTTAATTTTCCCAGATTTTAGTTCACTTTTTTTTTGAGTGTGCAAACCGCCCTACCGATATTCACATAATTCCCACAAAATTCATAAAAATGGAAATATTTGATAAAAATTTTATATTTATATATTCAGTTAAATCGGTCTATTGACAAAAAATTAAACCAATTCCACAAAAATTTTATATGTGTTTGTTTTCTACACTAAATAAATATCTAACAAAAGACAGATCCAATCGGTCCATGTTTGGACCTGGGACCCATTTTTCGAAAACACTGGTGTAGGGTATCATATGGTCGGTATTGACCGACTATTACTTTCTTACTTGTTTCTATTTGGAATTTTTTTTCTTAATATGATTTATTAACTAAAACCGATTGTAGAGGACTAAAAGTTCCTTCCTAAAAATGTTTAATAACTTTATCCGTTATAAGCTCGACAATGCGCACTGACTTTTTGGCATTAGTTATGCAAATCATCGACCCACCCTAATAGTCAAGTGAAATCGTAATTTAAGCTGGGTTACATACACGGGACCTAGAATTGAATTTTTCATAAAAAAATTAATTCCATAAACTGCATTTATATTTTTATAAAAAAAAACACAATTATTCAATATTTTTTCTATCTACATATGAGGCATTCCACACCAAATGTCCCGCTACAGAAAAACATGTGTCCCGAAAATTTCTGAATATGTTGCTTGGATAGCCCTATATGGAACTAAGAAAATTGCTTTTTTGGTTTTTCTAATTTTCGAAAACTGGGCTTAGAAGGCGTGGTCAAATATTGGAAAAATTTTAAAATTTGTGGCGAGTTGCCTTGATTAAATATTTATCACATTAAAACGGAATGCACCACAATCTCAAAAATTTACATTCTTATATAGTTTTGTATGGGCTATTGATTAAATTTTTTTTTTTTTGAAAATTTTCAGAACCCGTTCTGAAATTTTCCATTTTTTAAAAATGTCAATTTATTAAAAAACATGCCACTTTTTTTTTCTTTTTTAAATTTTTTTTTTTTAAGTTTAGATGTTTGTCCATCCACACAAAAAAAAATCATAAACACGTTCTTCGTTTTTTTCGAGAAAATCGCATTTGAACTTTAAATTTCATAACAATTTTGTAATTTGATTGTATTTTCTTGATTTAACGTTGCAAATGAGTAATATCAACTGCATAAATATTACTCATTGCAACTTTAAATCAAGAAAATACAAGCAAATTACAAAATTTGTTATGAAATTTAAAGTTCAAATGCGATTTTCTCGAAAAAAAAAAAAACGAAGAACGTGTTTCTGAATTTTTTTGTGTTGATGGACAAATATTTAAACTTTAAAAAAAATTTAAAAAGAAAAAAAAAGTGGCATGGTTTTTAATAAATTGACATTTTTCAAAAATGGAAAATTTCAGAACGGGTTCTGAAAATTTTCCAAAAAAAAAAAAATTAATCGAATGCACTCCGTTTTAATGTAATTAATATTTAAGCAAGGCAACTCGCCACAAATTTTACCATTTTTCCAATATTTGACCACGCCTCCTAAGCCCAGTTTTTGAAAAATTTAAAAATCAAAAACGCAATTTTCTAAGTTCCATATAGGGCTATCCATACAACCTATTCAGAAGTTTATGGTACACGTGTTTTTTTTCGCTGGACATTTGGTGTGGAATGCCTCATATGTATGTTGGGAAATAATAATATTATAAATAAAAATAAAAACTTTTAGTTTTAATAAATGTAAATACAAATATGTACATTTTTTATGCAAAAAACTCAAATATAAACACGAAAAATATATTAAAAAATTCTTCGTTACATATCTATATTAGAGTTCGTTTGGTGACTGTGTCACTTCATCTGTTTATTGGATATCATCAATTTTTTAAAGGATTTAGGGGAGCTAAAAAGAATGACGGTATTTTTTTGGAAAAATTTTCACTCCTTTGGGGTGGTTCAAAGCATCTGAAAACGCGGAATTTGAGCTGATTTTTCTGCAGAGAAAGAACGGCTGAATATATTGCAAATTTGATTTCACCAGTCGATTCTACAGCAAAAATTAACACAATAGCAGTTTTTTGAACTCTTAAAAAAAGTTCCAATAACCCAGAGCAGGGGGCGGAAAAATCGATTTAAAAAAAAAAAAAAAATTAAATTATTTTTCTTATCATGCGCGATGAAGAGGCAGTTTTTGCTAAGAAAATTGGTACAACAAGCACTTTTCTATCACATCCCATTAAAAAGTTATAAGGCTTCAAAGTCTTTTTCTAATGGCAAAATTATAAAACACTGACCGAAATTAAAAAAAAAAATTTGGATGGGTTAGCTCTCTGGACACTCGTTTTCGATTTTTCATCTTAATGCTGATTCCAAATCAGGTTTCCAAAATGTTCTGTAACGTCAGGTTTTTGAGAAAATTGAGGTCAAAGTTCACAAAAAACGCATTTGTGCATTAATGAGAGCATTTTCTTGTGATGTTTTTGGATGATACTCTGGGATCATAAAACTTGTTTTCGATTAACATTTTGATGCTGATTCTGAATCTAGTTTTAAAAGTTTTCTATCAAGTCAAGTTTTCGAGAAAATTGAGGTCAAATTTCTCAAAAAAAGTGTTTTTGTCCATTTTTGAGAGCTTATAAATTGTTAACGGGTTTTGATAGAACGGAAAATCTGGTACCATTTTGTTAAGCTGAAAATGGCCTATATATTTAAAAACTTAATTTAAAAATAAAATGGATAAAACCTTATATTTCCGCCCTCTGTGTTGGGTTTTTGGAATTTTTTTTTAAAGTTTGAAAAACGACCATTGTATTATTTTTTGCTGTAGAATCGACTGGTGAAATCAGATTTGCTATGTATTCAGCCGTTTTTGCTCTGCAGAAAAATCAGCTCAAAATTCGCGTTTTTAGATGCGTTGAACCACCACAAGGAGCGATTTTTTTTTTCAAAAAAATACCGCCATTCTTTTTAGTTCCCCTAAATCCTTCAAAAAAAATTATGATACCCGCAGACCAAATTTTCAAAATTAACTCTAATCTATATATGAGGCATTCCACACCAAATGTCCCGCTACAGAAAAACATGTGTCCCGTAAATTTCTGAATAGGTTGTTTGGATAGCCCTATATGGAACTAAGAAAATTGCGTTTTTGGTTTTTCTAATTTTCAAAAACTGGGCTTAGAAGGCATGGTCAAATATTGGAAAAATGGTCAAATTTGTGGCTAGTTGCCTTGATTAAATATTTATCACATTAAAACGGAATGCACAACAATCTTAAAAATTTACATTCTGATATACATTGTTTTGTATAGGCTATCGAATAAAATTTTTTTCTTTGGAAAATTTTCAGAACCCGTTCTGAAATTTTCCATTTTTTAAAAAAGTCAATTTTTCAAAAATCCGGCCACTTTTTTAAAATTTGTTTTAAAGTTTAGATGTTCGTCCATCCACACAAAAAAAATCAAAAAAACATTTTTCGTTTTTTTTCGAGAAAATCGCATTTGAATTTTAAATTTCATAATAATTTTGTAATTTGCTTGTATTGTCTTGTTTTAACGTTGCGAATGAGTAATATTAATTGCATGAATATTACTCAATCGCAACGTTAATACTATAAAATACAAGCAAATTACAAAATTGTTATGAAATTTAAAATTCAAATGCGATTTTCTCGAAAAAAACGAAAAATTTTTTTCTGATTTTTTTGTGTGGATGGACAAACATCTAAACTTAAAAAAAAAAATAAAAAAAAGTGGCCGGATTTTTAATAAATTGACTTTTTTAAAAAATGGAAAATTTCAGAACGGGTTCTGAAAATTTTCGAAAAACAAAAATTTTAATCAATAGCCCATACAAAACTACATAAGAATGTAAATTTTTAAGATTGTGGTGCATTCCGTTTTAATGTGATAAATATTTAATCAAGGCAACTTGCTTCAAATTTTACCATTTTTCCAATATTTTGACCCAGTTTTTGAAAAATTGATAAACCAAAAACGCAATTTTCTAAGTTCCATATAGGGCTATCCATACAAGCTATTCCGAAGTTTACGGTACACGTGTTTTTTTCGCTTGACATTTGGTGTGGAATGCCTCATATATAAAATAGTAACGTGACTGACTGACTTATTGACTGATTCATCATCGCCCAGCCCAAACCGCTGAAGCTAGAGACTAGAAATTTGGACTGTTCACCTCACGGAATATAGATCCACTAAGGCTGGATTTTTGTCAATGTTGATTCTAAGGGGGTAAAAAGGGTAAAAAACTGTACTGTTGGTACTTTTTATATCTCCTGAAATAATGGTCGTAGAGACTTGAAATTTGGACTGTATGTTAACCTCCCGAAATATAGATCTACAACGGCTGGATTTTTGGCAGTGCTGATTCTAAGGGGGTAAAAATCTGTACTTTTGGTACTTTTCATATCTCCTGAAATAATGGTCATAGACACTTGAAATTTGGACTGTATGTTCACCTCCCGAATATAGATCCACTAAGGCTGCATTTTTGCCAGTGTTGATTCTAAGGGGGTAAAAAGGGTAAAAAAACTGTACTTTTGGTACTTCACTCAAAAAATTATATAGGTAAATTCCAGTGAATATTCACTTAAAACCAGTGTTGGCTACCGTTACCCTTTCAATACCGTTACCAATTAAAAACCCATTAATATTGACTACCGTTATCGTTACCAATACCGAAATAAAAAATTTTAATTACCGTTACCGATAAAAAACCGTTACCTTTATTCGGATTTTTACCGGTATTACATCGGTTTTGTTTCTGTTGCATTAATATTACTTATTTTAATTTTTTTGTGGATAAAAACATATTAAAATATTTTTAATATACTTAAAATAAAAAAAAAAATTTTGTTCGTTGCCAAACCAATGATCACATTCGCAATTAACTAAATTCGAATATCGGTCTTGGACCTCATAAAGATTTTATATTATTGATCAGTGATCGAATACGTCTTATGGTCATAGGCTAAGTTCCGAAATGGGAAGATCGGACCAGATGAAAAAAAGTTTCCCCTGAAAAACTTACTAAACCCCAGAAAAACATATTTTATTTAATTTTTTTGTCTATTTGTTTAGAAAATGAAACATTTTTATGCCGTGTAAAGTTCATTGACCATGATTAGAAAATGCGTTTTTTTTCGGTTCGAACCTTTTGGGGGCTTGGCTATAGCAAATAAAATTAAATATTGATAAAATTGTATTATTTAGGCGTAAATATACAGTTGTGTTCAAAATAATAGGAGAAAAATAGGAGTGCGTATCGAACATAAAAATTCATAAAGGTATATCTTTGAAACGAAAACGAATATTTTTAGTAGATAAAAAGTTCATCGTAGAAAATGTCGCAAGCTTTAATTTAAAATTAATCCCATCCAGATTGGGTAAAAAATAAATAAGATACATGGGTCGAACTGCAAAATGAAATTTTTGGAATACTTTTTTTGGATTTTTATTAAAAAACACTTACGAGTCGATTTATTTAAAATACACAATTTTGTATTTTTAGCATTAGCCTTATAGTTAATTTTCAGTAATCAAATAATTTTTCTACCTACCAGGAAAAAAATCCAAGACCTTCCCGCATTGTAAAAAAGCACGTATTTTTGGACATCCAGTTTGTTGTAAAAAAAGTAAATATTAATTTCCCAATTTGGCTGGAATTAATTTAAATTAAAGTTTAAGCAATTATCTACAACGCACTTTTTATTTGCTTAAAATACTCATTTTATTTTCGAAGATATACCTTTCTGAATTTTTACGAGGATACTCCTATTTTTCTCCTACTTTTATGAACACAGGTGTATATACAATTAATTTCTTAACATCTATGACGAGAGGAAAGGTGTCCGTCCCTCCGATACCGCCCGAATTCCCCTGAAATATCCTTGCCAAGTTTTTTTATCCCTGCCGATTTTTTTACCAACCGGACAAACAATTTTTATCATTTTAACTGAGGAATCTGCTGATTTCTAAAAAACATTTTCGGTTCTTTATTTGAAATCAGTAGATTTCTCTATTAAACAATGTTGGCAATCGATACCCACCCAGAATAACGGTATTTGGCTATTGTACCGCAACAAATAAAGATTTGGATATTTTTAAAAGCGATTATGAAAGAAGATGAAATTTATAGTATTTTTGATGTGTTACTTTGTGTTTGTACCGGTTCATTTTCGTTACATAGGACAATACCTTTAACATACCGTTTCAAACGGTATTATAAAGGTATTGGCCTATATTTCGAAAAGCAACCGGTACGAACACAAATCAAAAAAACTAGAAATTTTATCTACTTTCATAATCGCTTTTAAAAATGTCTATATCTTTATTGGTTGCCGTACAATAGCCAAATACCGTTATTCTGGGTGGGTATCGATTGCCAACCTTGCTATTAAAATTAGCAGCAAACCGCGTCAGCTATAATCAGCATATTTGTCAAATGGCTCAAAATGCAGATTTCTCATATGGCTCAAAATGTAGATTTTTTTGCTTATTGGACAATGGTGTCTCTACGAACATGAGTTTGTATTTGTTGAATTACAATTTTGCATTAATGTTTTAATTTAATGCTGAGTTAATTCATATTATTTAATACTAGTATAAATATAATTAGAGTCCCCGCACAACAATGTCGGTGACGTTTTTTTCATACAAATTTGGCAAGAAAAAACGCTCGACCGAAAACCGATTGAATAAAATTAATTTTATTTTTGTGTCGGTTTCTCTCTCTCTTTTAATTTTTGATATAAAAATGTTGCCACATTTTTATAAATATTTCGATTATTTTCGATAAAGTAAACAAAAAAATGTGATCTCTAAAAAAAAAATATTTAAAATTCTAAAAAAAAAACACAAAACAAAAGATTCAATATGAGAAAATCATATTAATATTAAAAAATACAATAAATTTAAATAAAAAGTGAAGAAAAAGTGACAAAAAAGTGAAAAATTGTGTAAAAATTAACATATGACAGCATTTTCCGCTACCGCCTTTGTTTTGCGCCTATACTCTCTGTGGGGGACATCTCGGACAATATTTTTTTTTCTCGGATCCCAGCATTAAATAATACAAAAAAATTTTTGTTTTTGTATATAATTTTGGTTGTAATTGTTAAAGTATGATCAACTTTTTGTCTCAGTGTATTTTTGTTTCTAATCTGCGTCATAAGTTTACACCGAAAATATTGCATTAGCTTTTATCTTTGCGGAAAGTTAGATATCTCAAAATATTTCTAATAATCTAAGCTATCTGATAGTATACCCAAAGTCTATCATAGTTCTAAAATTTCAATAAAATTCCGAAATTATAAAATTCCCTACCACATGATGATTTTTAATTGCTTTTGATATATTTCTTATTCTTTCTCTTCATTTGGTTACTTTTTTAACGTTATGCAAATACCTGCATTCAGCAAGCGGTTTTCGTCTTCGCTTAAAATACTGCAAAATAAGTACCAACTTTAAACTTAAATTTTATACATAATTTGCATAGTTTTTAAAAATTTTTTTTATAGAAATCGTAGGAAAATATCTCTAATTTTATTTTCCGGCCTTGAGTATTATAAAAATACTAAGATAACTTGGCTAGGAAATTGTTTACATCTAGACCAGTAAAACGTTTTTTCTTTTATGAGCTGTACGTGCATATTTTAATTTACGTCCCCTGAAGTTTGTTGGTAATGCGGTTACTCATAAATAATTTATATATATTCTGCTTTTACCAATTTTCTTCTTTAAAATATTCTTCCATACCTTTCATGGTACAGAAAAAATTCCATAGCTTCCTTTTTCCGACAACCTCTGAAGAATCAACATCAAATAAATTTTAAAGTCTAAAGAAATCTATTAAAATTGAAAGCATCAACTTAGTTTTATTAAAAAAGTTTGAAAATTTCAAAGGAAGTTATACCAGGTTACAATTATAGCAGGTAATTTTTGTAAATTATAGTGATTTACTTTAAAATATTCGACAATTTATATTCCCCACTTTCCACCGCTTAGAATCTTTCTACGAAAATCACGTGTGCTGTAATCCAAGTTTCGGGGTAGTCCTATAAAGATTGTGCGTTTCCTAAAAATCAATTTGGGATCCTTGCATCCTATGGTTAGCATTAACTAATGAAGTAAGACTTCTTACAACAAATTTGTCAAAAGTCCGTGCGGTTTTTGAATCCGAAGCTACAACACAGATTTTGAAATTTTATTGGAAAATATCCTTAATTACTCACAGATGCTAAAGGATTTGTCCCATTTGGGATTTAAAAGTATTGGGTTTCGGAGCACAATAAAATCCCCGATTGAAACGTTTTTTGGAACCCTAAGTACTAGTCAAGTACTTTTGTGAAAATTCCTGGTAAGACAAAATTTTCATTAAATTAGTTAAATTTCGTTGTAATATTTCCATTCCCCAAAATATACCTTGTTTTCACCATTCAGGCCTAGTTTAATAAATTGGCAATCGAAGATAAAAAATTCCACCATCTCTGAATTATAAAAAAGAGGAATCCTTCCCCAACTGCATTAAAATCTCCCACAACGTAAATTGCATAATCGACAGAAGTCATAAAACAAAAAATTAACACCAAAAGCAGTACAGGAAAAAAAAAAAAAACTCTAAATTAGTATAATACGCAAATAGACAAAAAGTGATCAGTGCAGAAAACATAAAACCAAAAATCTAGTTCTTAAATTAAAAACTAAAATATAAAAAAAAAGGAATCAATTGAAGTCAACGGAAAAAAAAGAACAAATATTAATATTAAGTTAGTTATAAAACAAATACTGAAAGTGAAAAGTAAAATTAGTTAATTTAAAAGTGCAACAATAATACCTAGTGGGCGTACGGACATAGCGCCCAAGTGCATATCGCCCAATTTGAAAAAGTCATTCCACCCAAAAAAAATGTGTGTTAGTTGTTGTTGCAAAATTTTTTGGACGATATGGCCATTATTTTTGGGTATTTTAACAATTTTCTTTAAATTTATATAAATTATCAAAAATGTCATATTACCCAAATATCAAAATGTTATATTTATAAAATGTCATAGCACCCAAAAAATAATCATAAAATAAATTAATTTATGCGTAGGCTTAGGGATTACAAAATCCATGCATTAGACCCACCCTCTCCGCAAAGTAAAGTTTTCTAGGGTAGCAGTCCTTTACGCTACCAAATTTGTTATGCCTCAACAAGGCCTGATAACCAAAATGGCTTTGGTTTGCAGAGAGGGTGGGTTTAATGCATGGAGTATGTAATCCCTAAGCCCGGCCGAAGGCCGGCTACGCAGAAAACCTTTATTACAATAAAACAAATTATAGAAGTCGTAATTTCGACATTTCGCCCAAAAAAAAATATTTTGGATTTTTTGACAATTTTGTTTTGGGAGAAATAACATTTTTAGACCTGTCATTTTGGGCTATATGTCGCAGCGTGGGCGATATGTCATTTACGGTTTTGGGCGATAAGACCTTGTGCGCTATGTCCGTACGCCTACCTAGTGAATTCGCATGGTGGAGTCATTAAAATTATATTTGGTGTAAAAAGATTTGTTTTCATCAGAAAACAAAACCCACATTTGGTGGACTCCAAAGTGACCATAAGCGAAATCGTTTTTATTGGGTTTCCCCAATGTTGTTATTGTTACATTGAATTTTTTTTTAAGTCAACATTTTTTTCCTAAATAATTAAAAACAGTGAAAATAAGTTAAAGTAGAATTAAAACATCGATTTAAATTGCAACAAAAAAAACATATATCGCGAGGTAGATAAAAAAAAAAAACAAATTGCAACAACAAGAATATAAAAACATGTAATTAGTAAAATCGTAACATTTATTTAGCCACCCCTTAAATTTTATATCTACAAAAGTCATCATATTGTATTAATTCAGCAAACTGCAGCTGCAACTTCGAAACAACCTGTTCGATCTTCGAAAAAGGCCTTCTTCGACATCAAACATGTTGGTAAGTGACAAATAAAATTTAATAAAAGTTCTAACAAATCCCTTAAAAAATTTAAAAATCGTTACATAAACTCTTAACATATAATTTAACATTTAATAAAAGCAAAAATCCACAATGATATTTGAGTAATTTAAGAGATCATTTCAAAAAATTCAATAAACCCCCAAGCAGAAAAATATGACGGTACAAAAAATAAGGCTCTGGTAAAACACTTTATTTTTAGTATATAAAGTAGTATGCAATTACACATAAGAAAGAGCTTTGCCAGAGTTTTTTTTTCGACCAAATTTTAATATAAAGCTCTGGTAAAGTACTTAATTTTTTGTATATAAAGTGGTATGCAATCACATATAGAAGAGGGCTTCACCAGTACTATTTTTTTTTATCCAAAATCTCGATCATTATATAGTCCCATTTCTCGTCATGACAGTGAAAACTCGAAAAAATCTCCGTTTTCTTTAAAAATGTTTCCTTTCAATAAAATATCATCACCTTTGTATTTCGACCGTTTTTTAAAAAATTTCTTTAACAACTATCAAATTTCTATTTTGCAGTAAACATACGTTATCAGGAGAGGTGGATCTAACTTTAAATCCATGAATATTTACAAAAGAAAAAATGACTCTCGAGATAAAAGTTTCTTTGACATTTCCAAGAGAATATTTAGAAAATGTACTAATCGGATAAACCAAACGAATATTATTTGCTGAATTATCGGAATGAAAATATGTAGTTTTCTTTGAATTTGAGCAAGAGGGTTGTCTGGAACCTTTATAATACTCTTTATATAATCCAAACTATTTTCGAAATCGAAACTATTTTCGAAATCGAATCTGCTATATGAATAAAGTTGTGTATATTTATTTCCAATTGCCTATATTAAATAAATTAAAAGATTTTCTCTGAAATTCTTCTGTTCTATCTTTAGATATATGAAAAAGGTTGTTTTTTAAAATACTCGTAGTAACATTTTCATGTGAAATAAATGCAGTGCCACTGCATTTCTTAAAATCAACTTTTGAAACAAAAATTTTCCAATTTCGAGATAAAGTTTTACGAATTTAACTAGATCAAAATTAATTATATCTAGTAATGGAATATTTTATTTACTTTTGTGATGAGCAAGATTAATTTTTTGTCGGATGGACTTTAAAGTACGTTCTTCGTTCTTGAAAATTCTCGTAATATTAACAGTGTTGCCTTTAACATTCTATCTTTAAATACCTTTTTTTTTAAAAAAAGAGGACTAAAATTACGGTATTATATTAAAAAATTGTTTCTAAAATTAATTCATTAAAAAATTCTTTCGGAGAATGAGGCTTGAAATTTCCAAAATATAAACCTATTAGAAGACAGAAATGACGTCAAAGACTGAAATGGTGATCGCAGTTCCCGTTAAGTTGATATTTTTTACTTAATTTTTAATTTTTTTTTATTTAATTTTTCATTTTATTATTTACTTAATTTTTATTTTATTTAATTTTTCTTAAATTTTTGTTTTACTTTTGAAGTCAACTTTTAATTTCTTTAAGATTCGTTTCGGTATCATTGTTTTAAAAAATCTAAAACTATCGATCTACATCGATACTAATTTAAAAAAAAATATGTTTTAATAAAACTTTGTGATGTTGCTCTTAAAGTACTCTTTCATGTTGCTTTTAAAGTACTCTAAAACAGCTCTGTTACAGAGTTAAAAAATCCTATACGGCAGACCGTTTACCATGGTTATCATTAGGGCGCTGATAGAGTACTTTACTGCATTGCTTTCCCAGCACTTATACTACCAAATAAGGTTTTTTGCCAGCACTTTCCCGTCTGTATTTTTCTGCCTGGGCCATTAATGCTGCATTAAATTATGTAGCGCTCTTGTAAAATATTAAAAGAAATTAAAAAAAAAAATAATTTCACACTCTTTGTTGTGATTATCCATTTATTAATTTGTTAAAAACAAAATTCAAAATATAAAAGATATCAATGTTGATGCTCAATTACTAACAATAAGAGTGAGTTTTTGCTTTTATAATTGTTAAAAGAATATTACCCTACACTAAGTAAGGTTTGATCGGTTTATTGATTTAAATATATAAACAGTTGCAACTACTAAATACAGAAATTAGTAACAATAGGCACTATGATTAGGTAGGTCATTTTCGTTCGTTGTTTTTAAATTTTTTTTCTTATATTTACAATTGTAGTTTGCTTTACGTAAAAATTTCGAGTTTTATTTTTAATTTATATTTTGTTGTTTTGCTATTGCAATCATAATTCAAATCTAAAGTAACAAAATACATAAAATAAATACTGAATAAATAGGTCGGTTTTTCAATAATGGTTTAAACTATTTTTGATAATAATTTTTGTTGGTAAACTAAACAAAAAAATAAGATGTTAAAATTAGAATTAAAAGTTAATTACAATTGAATTAAAACTAAAATCGAATTAAATTTAAAATTGAATTAAAAATAAAATTAGTTTTAGAATTAATACTAAATTCGTTTATGTTATGAATTTATATGGGTTGAATTAAATATACCCAGCAGAAATAAATCGAGATTTTGGCGACACAGCATCTGTTTATAGCATACCGCATCCAAAGAGCGCTTTTAGGGATGCAGTAAAAGGAAGGGGAAAAAATTTTAATTTTTTTTTAAGATTTTTCATATAAAACTTATAATGTGTAATTATTTTTTGATAAAATTTCACACTTGCTTTTCTTTTTAATATTTTTAACACTTTTTGAATAAAAAAACATGAGTTTTAGACAAAGACACATGATTTGACTGCATCATTATTGCGCATTAATCAGCGCTGCAAAGAGCGCTTCAATCATAGCATCTTTGACCGCTGTTCCCAAAAAAAAATCCCATAAAAAATGTGAAAATGAAAATTTCCGATATTTTTTTGATGTTCACTTCCGATTTTTTTTTTCATTTTGTTTCACATAAATAAAGTTTTGTAAAGTAAAACGAATGAATTTTTTTGTTATATTTTTTTAAATTTTAGTTATTTGATTTCAACTTTGAACAGACAAGGAAAAAATACGAATTTTATTTAAAACTAGCTGGCCCGGTCCGCGTTGCTGGCCCAAATATAAGATCAGTGTTATATTTCGTCTCGATTCAGACATATAGCCCTGCAAAAAGTCATGAATTTCTTGCCTTAGAAAAATTGGTGGGCATGGTTTTAAAGACCCGATTATGTAGATAATCATCCTTAAATTATATTTTAGGATCTAAAAAAAATTATCATGTCTTCGACTTTGCGAACTGTACAAATTTAAAACTTCTTTAGTATCATTACGAAAACCACAAAAATAATTAGCCTTTGTCTTGAGTTCAAACAACCATTAATAGTTTTCCCGAATTTTCCATTTTTCTGGGACACTTTTCTCATTTATATTTCATTCAAAACCTAATTAGAACTATAATTAACATAAAAAAAAATCGTTCCGCTCATTAGTAGGCGACATGTTTAGACAAAAGTGGACGTTAAAATTTGTGTGGTATATTAAACTTGTGCATATGGTAACAATACCCAAGGATTTAAAATCACGTGTACCAAGTTTAAGCGGAATCTATTAAGAAATATTTTTTAATATATCGAATTAGAGTTAAGAATATATTTTAGATAAATCGAAAAAAAGTTGGCGAGGACAATTTTTCTTTCCGAACAATTATATGGACTATTACGAACATTTAAAACCAAAAAATAGCCAAATCGGTCCAGGCGTTCTCAAGTGGTATAAATTTTAAGGATACTAAAAAATGTGGACTTTGAAGTGGGGGAGGACAATAAATATTTCCGTAAAATCCTTATTTGGATTATAATGATCTTTAAGAAAAAATTTAGTCGTTCTCCGATTTTAGATGTATTGAAAAATGTGGGTGTGAAAAATGTTTATTTCCGTTAAAACCTAAGTTGGACTATGACGAACATTTAAAAAAAAGTTTAGTCAAATCTATCCAGCCCTTCTCCGATTTTAGGTGTATCGAAAAAAGGAGGCGTAAAAGTGGGCGTGATTAATTTGTTTTCCGAAAAAACCAAAGAAAAACATTAAAAAAAATAAGACGAACATTTAAAGAAAAATATTATCCAAATCGGTCAGTTTTCATGTGATGCGATTACCAACGAACTACATTTGATTTTATTTATAATATATTTTTCAATGAAGCAAATTTTATATATATCGAAAAAAAGGAGTGGTGGACAACTTTTCTTACCATAAAAACCTTATTTGAATTTAACCAACTCGGTCCATCCATTCAAAAGTGGGCATAGAAGTGGAAATTGTTCTTTCCAAAAAACCTTTGCTGGACTATGACGAAGATTAAAAAAAAAATAGACAAACATTAAAAAAAAAAAAATAGACCATTCTATGAAATATGTTTATCGGGAAAAGTGATCGTAAAAGAAGCCGTGCACAATTTTTCTTTGCGGACTATAACCAAATCGGTCTAGCCGTCTTAGATCTTTCGATACATAGAAAAAAGTGGGCGTGGGAAATCCTAATACCCATAAAACCTTAGTTCAATTATGACGAACATTTTCAACAAAAATTAGCCAAAGTGGGAGTGGTCAATTTTTTTTTCCTAAAAACCAAAGATGATGAAAATTCATTTAAAAAAAAAATCAAATCGGTGCAGCCATTCTCAGATTTTATATAAATTGAAAAAGTGGGCGTAAAAGTGGGCATGGTCGATTTTGCTTTCAGTAAAAACTTAAATTGGATTATTACGAACATTTAAATAAAAAATTACCCAAATGGGTACAGCCGTTTTCCGATTTTAGATAAATCGAAAAAAGTGGGCGTAAAAGTGGGCGTGGTCAATTTTTCTTTACGTAAAAACCTTAGTTGGACTATGACGAACATTTCAAAAAAAAAATTGTCCAAATCGGTCCAGCCGTACTCAACTGATGCTGTTACCAACGAACGACAATTGATTTTTATTTATATAGATTCATAAGGTATTTCAAGCTCTTTGTCTCCCGCTCTTAATATTTTGGAACTTTTTAACAGAAGGTACGAAAACTGTTAGACGAGGAAAATACGATAATGCTAAATTAACATTGTTGGTTTGACAAATAATGCTAACTTTTTATATCGAAAAAGCGCTTAATAAATTTTGAAAAAATGTATCAATTTATAATTATTATGGTAATATTATTTAAGAAATACCTTTAAAAGTGTTTAAAACAAATTCTCAGCAAATAAAAAGTCATTGGATTTCCTGATAATTCACAAAAAAAACTTTTTTTACAGCTAGATGAAAAAAAAAAACGCTAGCTTTAGTCTGAAAATCGCCAAATTGCAACACTTTTTTTTTGTTTATATCGAACTTAAGGGATTTTTTTTGGTTTGATCAAACGTCCAGTTCGATGGCGGACTTAGCAAAGGGAATTTAAGAGAGGGTTTAACAGAAGAAGGGAGACTTCACATATCTTTAAGTATTGATAGTCTTTGGGTATTTGAAATAAAATTTTTGTTTAAATAAAATTCTCAAAAACATTTGAATTTTATTATTTCCAAAAATAAAAT
Organism: Pegoplata infirma; assembly: GCA_963921195.1. Taxonomy (NCBI): domain Eukaryota; kingdom Metazoa; phylum Arthropoda; class Insecta; order Diptera; family Anthomyiidae; genus Pegoplata; species Pegoplata infirma. The sequence goes on from OY992538.1 coordinate 161,103,738, forward strand.
TCTCAAAAAAAAATAATTTTATTTTTGGTTTAATTTTATTTTACTTTTGGTTTGAATATTTATTTGTTCAGAATATATTTGTTATTATGGAAATAAAATTCTTTTTTTTTATTAATAAAATTCTTTAAAGAATTTTAAATAAAATTTTTTTGAATTTTATTTCTTCTAAGAATTTAAAATAAAATTTTTAAGAATTATATTTAAAATTCTTTCTTGAATTTTTTGAAAAATTCAAAATTGAATTTTATCAATAACGAATTTTAAATTTTATTGTTTTTCCTTGTCTGACTTTGAATGAACCCGTAAACAAACACCAAACTCGATTTCATGTGATTCGGAAAATATCATGTGATTTGAAAAGTTTTGAAAGACATAACAGAGGCCTTTAACACATTTTAAATGATGATAAATAGGCCAACCAAAAAACAGCCAAAGCTTATTTGTTATTTCGATGAATAAACCGATTTGGATTAAACACAAACTCTAATCACGAAAAAACAGAAAAACTAAGATACATTTGTTATAACTTCTTTTGAATATTTTTTCATTTCTTGGTAATTTTTTTGTTTTTTATCTCATTTTTACATTTTAATTTTAGCACTTTAATTTTAGAAAATACAAATTTTATTACAAAAAATGTCCAATCATATATTAGAAACTCCAATTATATTTAAAAAAATTCCAAATATAACTCAAAAATTTTAAATTATATTTCAAAAATTTCCATTGATAGTTCAAAAATTTCCAACTTTATTTTAGAAATTTCAATTTATATTTACAGAAATTTCAATTAATATTTTAGAAATTTCAAATTGTATTTAAGAAAATTTCTAAATGCTTTTCAGAAAATTACATTTGCATTTAAATATTTCCATTTGGATTTCAAAATCTTATAATCGCTATTAAGAAAATTCCATTGAAATTAAAAAAAAATCCATGTGTATTTTAAAAATTTCCAACTGTTTTTCAAAAACTTCCGTTTGTATTTAAAAATTTTCTAAATTCTTTGCAGAAAACTCATTTATATTTTCCAAAAAATCATTTAGAAAATTTGAAGTAAAAATGGAAATTTCTTAAATACAATTGGAAATTTCTGAAACATAGAGTAGTCAGGACTTTTGAAGTTTTTTTTTTCACACAAACACTTAAATTTTTTAACAATACTACAAACTAAACTAAAAACATACGTTTTCAGCGGTTGGTTTACACCATTTTCAAATTCAGATTTTCCAATTTTATTTCAAAAATATTCAATTGTATTTCAGATTTTTCAATTGTATTTCAGAAATAGTCAAATGTATTTCACATTTTCCATCTGTATTTTAGTAAAAGTAAAAATGGAAATTTTTTAAATACAGTTGGAAATTTCTGAAACATGGAAATGGTGTAGTCAGGACTTTTATTCTGATTAAATCAGCTCTACAAAGATACATGAATTCACTGCATCTTTAATCTGCTTAAATCAGCGCTAAAAAGATACATGAATTTACAGCATCTTTATTCTGCTTAAATCAGCGCTCTAAAGACACGTGACTTCAGTGCATCTAAAGAGCGCTGTTTCTGTGTATCCAACTAGCGCTCTAAAGTGGGACATCGCCTTAGAGAATCATGCATGAATTCAGCGCAATTGGATGCGCTCCTTTACTCGAGTTCCCCTTCCAAAAGCTGCTGAACGTTCAGCAAAATTTCTGCTGGGTATACATATAAATCATGGATTGCTAAACTTTAAAAATAGTGTTTTTTCTTACAATAATGATGTGCAGGATAAAATAAGGTGATATCGTCATCATGTTTGGGGTTCTAGAAACAAACCCTGTTTACGGCACTAGAACCAAAGGTTTAGGGAGGGTGATGAGCCGATATAATCTCTACGACATCTGGAGAATTTTTTTCTTAATTTTAAAGCAACAACAACCAATACCTATTCATTTATTAAATTTCATTTTTTGTGTAACTACATTTGGGGCAGGGATGTTAAAGTTGGTACAATTGTACTTTTTTGGTACATTTTAACCTTCAAAAGTACCGTGGTACTACCGCGACTCATTTGGTACAATTTAAAAATTTACAATTTCTTTATAACTCGTCGAAATATCGGTAAAAGACGCCAGTTACCGAAATATCGGTAACTCAAAAAAAAAAAAAATGGTCACAAGGGTATTAATGCTAGACTGATTTACACCATAAATGAGACTCTTTTTTAGTTTTTACCCCTTGTTTTAAAACAGTTTAAAGTAGTTTTTAAATGAAATTTTTCTATAATTTTTTTTATAAAAATTTCTTCTTTTATTTTTAAAAGAATTCTCCGATCTTGATACATTTTTCGTGTTTACACACTCACAAGGGAAGTTTCTCGACCCTTATGAACCGATTTGCTTGAAACTTAAAATATATATAAATGAGACGATTTTAACGTTGGGGTGTTTCTGCTTATCGGCCATATCAGTGTTTAAAAGTTTCATTGTCCCCTAAAAAACAACGTGGACCTTCGGGAAAATTTTGATAACTCCCAAACTGACAGGAATATTGTCTAGATCAAAAATACGTGTAGAATTAAATTTAATAGAGATTGTTTCGTATTCTTTGGATATCGTAGGTCTATGTCTTCACATATATACACTCAAAAAAATACGTCAGTAAAAAAGTTTGTAAAATTGTTTGTATCCCAACTTTACAACTTTTTTACTAAATTGTACTAAAAAAGTATTTTTTTGTAATTCGTTTTAGTAAACTCGCGTTACAAACTATTAATTTTTTACTGATTTTTTAATAATTTTTTCAGTTGATTTTTTAAAAATTTCGTATTAACTTTTCGGTTTTCTTTTCTAGAAAAGTAATGCACTAGTGAAATACAAAAAGAAAATGTTAATAAAATATTTGGAAATTAAAAAAAGCATTTAAAAAAAATATATAGTTAGTTATTTTTTTATTTTAATGGTAAAACTGCGCTTTGATGAGTATGAATATGTTTATTATTTTCGATATTGAATTACACTTATTTGTCTGCTTCATTGTAACTACTTTGTTTTCTTTCAAATAAAAACATATATAAAAAAAGGGAACAAAATGCAGTAAAGAGAAGATATGCAAAATTCAAAAAAACACCGACCTTTTTCAATTCTTTTTTCTTTCTTTTTACGCTATCTGCGATTTTTTTTTTCTTGTGTACGTGTACACAAAGGGTTGATTTCTTAATACTCAGAATAGTATTGGTAATTTTATGTACTTTTCATCATGCCTTTCTTTCTATTATTCAGTTGGAAAATAGAATTTGAATTGACAACGTCGCGGAGCGGAAGAAATAAAAAATGTACAAACAACAAAATATTACAACACAAAATACAGGTAACCAAATGTTAAAGTATTTTTTGTTTAAAATTAACTCTTTTTTTAGGACAATAAATAAAACAAAATAGAAAATGATGAAAGCAGGTAACAACTGTATATTTATGTGTTCCATTTAAATAATATCAATATAATGTATTTTTTATTCTAGAACACCAACTTATTCAACACAATTTTCAAAGCATTTATTTTATGTGGTATGTAATTTATATTTTGTATAAAAAAAATGTATTCAATATTTTCTCTTACATATTTCATATCAAAAATTCAAACAAAACCTGACTTGCATTAAAATAGTAACGGCGACAACAAGCGCAATACGCAGTTTACATATAGTAAAAAAATACCAAAAATTTAAAATACACAATTTACAATTTTTTTACAAAAAAATTTAGTAATACTAATTTTTTTAGTGTTTTTTAAGATTACTAATTTTTGAAAACCAAAGTTTGTAATGGTAACTGAAAAAGTTATCGGGCACAAATTGAAAACTTTATTAGTAATGGTAACAGACTATTTTGTAAGGAATACTAACAAATTTTTATGAGTGTATCCACTAAAATTTACACATTTTCGTGAAAAAATAATTAACGATTTTTTTTAAGGTTATGCCACCGTTGGATAGGCATTAAAATACCTTTCTTCTCATAAGAAAACATCATATACCCAGCAGAAATTTTGCTGAACGTTCAGCAGCTTTTGGAAGGGGAACTTGAGTAAAGGAGCGCATCCAATTGCGCTGAATTCATGCATGATTCCCTAAGGCGATGTCCCACTTTAGAGCGCTAGTTGGATACACAGAAACAGCGCTCTTTAGATGCACTGAAATCACATGTCTTTAGAGCGCTGATTTAAGCAGAATAAAGATGCTGTAAATTCATGTATCTTTTAAGCGCTGATTTAAGCAGATTAAAGATGCAGTGAATTCATGTATCTTTGTAGAGCTGATTTAAGCAGAATAAAGATGCTGTAAATTCAAAGTTGAAATCAAATAACTAAAATTTCAAAAAATATAACAAAAAAATTCATTCGTTTTACTTTTCAAAACTTTATTTATGTGAAACAAAATGAAAAAAAAAATCGGAAGTGAACATCAAAAAAATATCGGAAATTTTCATTTTCACATTTTTTATGGAATTTTTTTTGGGAACAGCGGTCAAAGATGCTATGATTGAAGCGCTCTTTGCAGCGCTGATTAATGCGCAATAATGATGCAGTCAAATCATGTGCTTTTTTTTTTAAAACTCATGTTTTTTTATTCAAAAAGTGTTAAAAATATTAAAAAGGAAAGCAGGTGTGAAATTTTATCAAAAAATAATTACACATTATAAGTTTTATATAAAAAATCTTAAAAAAAAAATTAAAATTTTTTCCCCTTCCTTTTACTGCATCCCTAAGAGCGCTCTTTGGATGCGCTACGGTATGCTATAAACAGATGCTGTGTCGCCAAAATCTCGATTTATTTCTGCTGGGTAGTTTCTTAAAAAGAAATGGCCGAAAAATCCAAAATATCTTTTCGGCATTTTTTTTTCCCTTTTTTTTAACCTCTAAATCCCCGATATGGCCGATAAGCCGAGACACCACAACCTTTAGAATGAATGATCTCTTATATATATTTTTTAAGTTTCATGCAAATTGATTCATATATTTTGGATACTTCCCTTGTCAGATACATTTTTCCTATAGAAAAATTCTAGAATTTTGAGAATTTTTCTATAGATAAAGTATCGGACAATGAGTCATTTTTCTACAGAATAGATTTCAAGAATTTGTTCAAAAACGCCCCTGAAAAATGTTTTTTAATTTGTTTGTATTTTTGTAGGGGGGGGGGGGGGGGGGAGTTTATATGATTCAGTACAACCGAATAAACACTCTCATTTCTTTTAGCTAAGTTTTTATTAATTAAAAAAAAAATGGTACCGTGGGGGTTCAAAAAGTACATTTTTTTTTTAAAGTTGGTACAAAATTGAAAACCTCATTTAACATCCCTGATTTGGGGTCTTTTGATATAGTTTTTTTTTTCTTTTGTTGTTAGTTACTGTGGCCATTTTCATTTCATATAACTAAATAGGGAGTCTAAAATAATATTGTTGTTTTGTAAATTTAATCATAGTTGAGACAGGACCCGAACAACGCATCCGACTGATTAGCTAGCATTTTAAAGGCTCCCGCAGTCCTAAGCTCAGTGTGACTTTTCCATCTTAAAATTTAGGTTTCTTTGGATACAATAAGTTTTAAACACAAATATTTTCTGTTCGAGAAAATATTTCTACGAGACACTAGCGTGTTCATTACATCTCTCATGACCGAAAACGTCAACCGCTCCGACATTGTTGTGCGGGGACTCTTATGTATAGAAAATGTACAGAATTTAGCAGTTTTTTTTATTTTTTTTAAACCAATTTTTTAAATTAATTTTTAAGACAGTAAATTATATTTTTCAAACTACAGAAATAGTAAAAAAATTAAATCCTTTATAAAATAAGTGATTTTTCTTTTAAAATAACTTTACTGATTACTTTTTAAAATAACCTACAAACAGTTAATGACATAATTTTCTTACTGTTTTATTCATAAAAATTTAAAACAGATTTATAAACCGTTAATAAGAAAAAATGGGAAAAAAAGTATTCATAAACGATAAATAGCGTTAATAACCACTTATAAACCATTTGTAAATCAGAAGAATTTATTGTAGGTTTTACCCTACTTTAAACCTCTAATAAAGTGACAATTCTAAATTTGTTATTTTATTTATTTTTTTCATTGTGAGAAAATTGTGTTAAATTATACATTGTTCCGAAAATTATTAAAAAATAAATAAATATTCATGGATACCATAAGATTGATAAGCAGAATTGGTAAGTACTGTAATTTAATGTATAAATTCGAGTTTTAAAGGATATATTCGATTATAGCATTATTATAATTTTATTTTTTTTTTAGATACAATCGCCCAATTGGTTAACTCTCGTCGTCCAAAGGTATATCGGCCAAGAGCAGATCCTTTTCTTTTGCCAGACGAGGAATTCAAAGGTCGGTATCGCTTTAAAAAAAATACCGTTAAAAAAATAACTGATATGGTAAGAAATGATATTGAATTGGACAAAAGGGGCTGCGGAACCTCCGCCGAGTTGCAGGTGTTGGTGGCATTGCGTTGTTGGGGTCGCAGACAAGTAAATATAAATGGTTATTATAATATTTATATATGTAGTTAAACTTTTTAAATTAAGGTTCAAGATGATGCTGCCGATCTTCACGGACTTACGCAACCTACCGTTTCGAGAATTTGTGTCAGAGTTGCTTGTGCATTAGCTCGCCAGGGCAAAAATTTTATAAAAATGCCGACGTCGTTAATAGAAGAGCAAGTCCTTATAAGAAGCTTTAAAAAAATAAAAAATTTCCCAGGTGTTATTGGGGCCATTGATGGCACCCATATTAGAATAAAAAAAAACTGGTGGAGACTTGGCTCAATATTATATTAACAGAAAGGGATATTATTCCTTAAACGTCCAGGTAATTTTTAATGTAATTGTACCCTCACCACTCTGTTGTACAGGGTAAAATCAGTTTGTGCTGATGTCTGTCTGTCTGTCTGTCTGTCTGTCTGTCTGTCTGTCTGTCTGTCTGTCTGTCTGTCTGTCTGTCTGTCTGTCTGTCTGTCTGTCTGTCTGTCTGTCTGTCTGTCTGTCTGTCTGTCTGTCTGTCTGTCTGTCTGTCTGTCTGTCTGTCTGTCTGTCTGTCTGTCTGTCTGTCTGTCTGTCTGTCTGTCTGTCTGTCTGTCTGTCTGTCTGTCTGTCTGTCTGTCTGTCTGTCTGTCTGTCTGTCTGTCTGTCTGTCTGTCTGTCTGTCTGTCTGTCTGTCTGTCTGTCTGTCTGTCTGTCTGTCTGTCTGTCTGTCTGTCTGTCTGTCTGTCTGTCTGTCTGTCTGTCTGTCTGTCTGTCTGTCTGTCTGTCTGTCTGTCTGTCTGTCTGTCTGTCTGTCTGTCTGTCTGTCTGTCTGTCTGTCTGTCTGTCTGTCTGTCTGTCTGTCTGTCTGTCTGTCTGTCTGTCTGTCTGTCTGTCTGTCTGTCTGTCTGTCTGTCTGTCTGTCTGTCTGTCTGTCTGTCTGTCTGTCTGTCTGTCTGTCTGTCTGTCTGTCTGTCTGTCTGTCTGTCTGTCTGTCTGTCTGTCTGTCTGTCTGTCTGTCTGTCTGTCTGTCTGTCTGTCTGTCTGTCTGTCTGTCTGTCTGTCTGTCTGTCTGTCTGTCTGTCTGTCTGTCTGTCTGTCTGTCTGTCTGTCTGTCTGTCTGTCTGTCTGTCTGTCTGTCTGTCTGTCTGTCTGTCTGTCTGTCTGTCTGTCTGTCTGTCTGTCTGTCTGTCTGTCTGTCTGTCTGTCTGTCTGTCTGTCTGTCTGTCTGTCTGTCTGTCTGTCTGTCTGTCTGTCTGTCTGTCTGTCTGTCTGTCTGTCTGTCTGTCTGTCTGTCTGTCTGTCTGTCTGTCTGTCTGTCTGTCTGTCTGTCTGTCTGTCTGTCTGTCTGTCTGTCTGTCTGTCTGTCTGTCTGTCTGTCTGTCTGTCTGTCTGTCTGTCTGTCTGTCTGTCTGTCTGTCTGTCTGTCTGTCTGTCTGTCTGTCTGTCTGTCTGTCTGTCTGTCTGTCTGTCTGTCTGTCTGTCTGTCTGTCTGTCTGTCTGTCTGTCTGTCTGTCTGTCTGTCTGTCTGTCTGTCTGTCTGTCTGTCTGTCTGTCTGTCTGTCTGTCTGTCTGTCTGTCTGTCTGTCTGTCTGTCTGTCTGTCTGTCTGTCTGTCTGTCTGTCTGTCTGTCTGTCTGTCTGTCTGTCTGTCTGTCTGTCTGTCTGTCTGTCTGTCTGTCTGTCTGTCTGTCTGTCTGTCTGTCTGTCTGTCTGTCTGTCTGTCTGTCTGTCTGTCTGTCTGTCTGTCTGTCTGTCTGTCTGTCTGTCTGTCTGTCTGTCTGTCTGTCTGTCTGTCTGTCTGTCTGTCTGTCTGTCTGTCTGTCTGTCTGTCTGTCTGTCTGTCTGTCTGTCTGTCTGTCTGTCTGTCTGTCTGTCTGTCTGTCTGTCTGTCTGTCTGTCTGTCTGTCTGTCTGTCTGTCTGTCTGTCTGTCTGTCTGTCTGTCTGTCTGTCTGTCTGTCTGTCTGTCTGTCTGTCTGTCTGTCTGTCTGTCTGTCTGTCTGTCTGTCTGTCTGTCTGTCTGTCTGTCTGTCTGTCTGTCTGTCTGTCTGTCTGTCTGTCTGTCTGTCTGTCTGTCTGTCTGTCTGTCTGTCTGTCTGTCTGTCTGTCTGTCTGTCTGTCTGTCTGTCTGTCTGTCTGTCTGTCTGTCTGTCTGTCTGTCTGTCTGTCTGTCTGTCTGTCTGTCTGTCTGTCTGTCTGTCTGTCTGTCTGTCTGTCTGTCTGTCTGTCTGTCTGTCTGTCTGTCTGTCTGTCTGTCTGTCTGTCTGTCTGTCTGTCTGTCTGTCTGTCTGTCTGTCTGTCTGTCTGTCTGTCTGTCTGTCTGTCTGTCTGTCTGTCTGTCTGTCTGTCTGTCTGTCTGTCTGTCTGTCTGTCTGTCTGTCTGTCTGTCTGTCTGTCTGTCTGTCTGTCTGTCTGTCTGTCTGTCTGTCTGTCTGTCTGTCTGTCTGTCTGTCTGTCTGTCTGTCTGTCTGTCTGTCTGTCTGTCTGTCTGTCTGTCTGTCTGTCTGTCTGTCTGTCTGTCTGTCTGTCTGTCTGTCTGTCTGTCTGTCTGTCTGTCTGTCTGTCTGTCTGTCTGTCTGTCTGTCTGTCTGTCTGTCTGTCTGTCTGTCTGTCTGTCTGTCTGTCTGTCTGTCTGTCTGTCTGTCTGTCTGTCTGTCTGTCTGTCTGTCTGTCTGTCTGTCTGTCTGTCTGTCTGTCTGTCTGTCTGTCTGTCTGTCTGTCTGTCTGTCTGTCTGTCTGTCTGTCTGTCTGTCTGTCTGTCTGTCTGTCTGTCTGTCTGTCTGTCTGTCTGTCTGTCTGTCTGTCTGTCTGTCTGTCTGTCTGTCTGTCTGTCTGTCTGTCTGTCTGTCTGTCTGTCTGTCTGTCTGTCTGTCTGTCTGTCTGTCTGTCTGTCTGTCTGTCTGTCTGTCTGTCTGTCTGTCTGTCTGTCTGTCTGTCTGTCTGTCTGTCTGTCTGTCTGTCTGTCTGTCTGTCTGTCTGTCTGTCTGTCTGTCTGTCTGTCTGTCTGTCTGTCTGTCTGTCTGTCTGTCTGTCTGTCTGTCTGTCTGTCTGTCTGTCTGTCTGTCTGTCTGTCTGTCTGTCTGTCTGTCTGTCTGTCTGTCTGTCTGTCTGTCTGTCTGTCTGTCTGTCTGTCTGTCTGTCTGTCTGTCTGTCTGTCTGTCTGTCTGTCTGTCTGTCTGTCTGTCTGTCTGTCTGTCTGTCTGTCTGTCTGTCTGTCTGTCTGTCTGTCTGTCTGTCTGTCTGTCTGTCTGTCTGTCTGTCTGTCTGTCTGTCTGTCTGTCTGTCTGTCTGTCTGTCTGTCTGTCTGTCTGTCTGTCTGTCTGTCTGTCTGTCTGTCTGTCTGTCTGTCTGTCTGTCTGTCTGTCTGTCTGTCTGTCTGTCTGTCTGTCTGTCTGTCTGTCTGTCTGTCTGTCTGTCTGTCTGTCTGTCTGTCTGTCTGTCTGTCTGTCTGTCTGTCTGTCTGTCTGTCTGTCTGTCTGTCTGTCTGTCTGTCTGTCTGTCTGTCTGTCTGTCTGTCTGTCTGTCTGTCTGTCTGTCTGTCTGTCTGTCTGTCTGTCTGTCTGTCTGTCTGTCTGTCTGTCTGTCTGTCTGTCTGTCTGTCTGTCTGTCTGTCTGTCTGTCTGTCTGTCTGTCTGTCTGTCTGTCTGTCTGTCTGTCTGTCTGTCTGTCTGTCTGTCTGTCTGTCTGTCTGTCTGTCTGTCTGTCTGTCTGTCTGTCTGTCTGTCTGTCTGTCTGTCTGTCTGTCTGTCTGTCTGTCTGTCTGTCTGTCTGTCTGTCTGTCTGTCTGTCTGTCTGTCTGTCTGTCTGTCTGTCTGTCTGTCTGTCTGTCTGTCTGTCTGTCTGTCTGTCTGTCTGTCTGTCTGTCTGTCTGTCTGTCTGTCTGTCTGTCTGTCTGTCTGTCTGTCTGTCTGTCTGTCTGTCTGTCTGTCTGTCTGTCTGTCTGTCTGTCTGTCTGTCTGTCTGTCTGTCTGTCTGTCTGTCTGTCTGTCTGTCTGTCTGTCTGTCTGTCTGTCTGTCTGTCTGTCTGTCTGTCTGTCTGTCTGTCTGTCTGTCTGTCTGTCTGTCTGTCTGTCTGTCTGTCTGTCTGTCTGTCTGTCTGTCTGTCTGTCTGTCTGTCTGTCTGTCTGTCTGTCTGTCTGTCTGTCTGTCTGTCTGTCTGTCTGTCTGTCTGTCTGTCTGTCTGTCTGTCTGTCTGTCTGTCTGTCTGTCTGTCTGTCTGTCTGTCTGTCTGTCTGTCTGTCTGTCTGTCTGTCTGTCTGTCTGTCTGTCTGTCTGTCTGTCTGTCTGTCTGTCTGTCTGTCTGTCTGTCTGTCTGTCTGTCTGTCTGTCTGTCTGTCTGTCTGTCTGTCTGTCTGTCTGTCTGTCTGTCTGTCTGTCTGTCTGTCTGTCTGTCTGTCTGTCTGTCTGTCTGTCTGTCTGTCTGTCTGTCTGTCTGTCTGTCTGTCTGTCTGTCTGTCTGTCTGTCTGTCTGTCTGTCTGTCTGTCTGTCTGTCTGTCTGTCTGTCTGTCTGTCTGTCTGTCTGTCTGTCTGTCTGTCTGTCTGTCTGTCTGTCTGTCTGTCTGTCTGTCTGTCTGTCTGTCTGTCTGTCTGTCTGTCTGTCTGTCTGTCTGTCTGTCTGTCTGTCTGTCTGTCTGTCTGTCTGTCTGTCTGTCTGTCTGTCTGTCTGTCTGTCTGTCTGTCTGTCTGTCTGTCTGTCTGTCTGTCTGTCTGTCTGTCTGTCTGTCTGTCTGTCTGTCTGTCTGTCTGTCTGTCTGTCTGTCTGTCTGTCTGTCTGTCTGTCTGTCTGTCTGTCTGTCTGTCTGTCTGTCTGTCTGTCTGTCTGTCTGTCTGTCTGTCTGTCTGTCTGTCTGTCTGTCTGTCTGTCTGTCTGTCTGTCTGTCTGTCTGTCTGTCTGTCTGTCTGTCTGTCTGTCTGTCTGTCTGTCTGTCTGTCTGTCTGTCTGTCTGTCTGTCTGTCTGTCTGTCTGTCTGTCTGTCTGTCTGTCTGTCTGTCTGTCTGTCTGTCTGTCTGTCTGTCTGTCTGTCTGTCTGTCTGTCTGTCTGTCTGTCTGTCTGTCTGTCTGTCTGTCTGTCTGTCTGTCTGTCTGTCTGTCTGTCTGTCTGTCTGTCTGTCTGTCTGTCTGTCTGTCTGTCTGTCTGTCTGTCTGTCTGTCTGTCTGTCTGTCTGTCTGTCTGTCTGTCTGTCTGTCTGTCTGTCTGTCTGTCTGTCTGTCTGTCTGTCTGTCTGTCTGTCTGTCTGTCTGTCTGTCTGTCTGTCTGTCTGTCTGTCTGTCTGTCTGTCTGTCTGTCTGTCTGTCTGTCTGTCTGTCTGTCTGTCTGTCTGTCTGTCTGTCTGTCTGTCTGTCTGTCTGTCTGTCTGTCTGTCTGTCTGTCTGTCTGTCTGTCTGTCTGTCTGTCTGTCTGTCTGTCTGTCTGTCTGTCTGTCTGTCTGTCTGTCTGTCTGTCTGTCTGTCTGTCTGTCTGTCTGTCTGTCTGTCTGTCTGTCTGTCTGTCTGTCTGTCTGTCTGTCTGTCTGTCTGTCTGTCTGTCTGTCTGTCTGTCTGTCTGTCTGTCTGTCTGTCTGTCTGTCTGTCTGTCTGTCTGTCTGTCTGTCTGTCTGTCTGTCTGTCTGTCTGTCTGTCTGTCTGTCTGTCTGTCTGTCTGTCTGTCTGTCTGTCTGTCTGTCTGTCTGTCTGTCTGTCTGTCTGTCTGTCTGTCTGTCTGTCTGTCTGTCTGTCTGTCTGTCTGTCTGTCTGTCTGTCTGTCTGTCTGTCTGTCTGTCTGTCTGTCTGTCTGTCTGTCTGTCTGTCTGTCTGTCTGTCTGTCTGTCTGTCTGTCTGTCTGTCTGTCTGTCTGTCTGTCTGTCTGTCTGTCTGTCTGTCTGTCTGTCTGTCTGTCTGTCTGTCTGTCTGTCTGTCTGTCTGTCTGTCTGTCTGTCTGTCTGTCTGTCTGTCTGTCTGTCTGTCTGTCTGTCTGTCTGTCTGTCTGTCTGTCTGTCTGTCTGTCTGTCTGTCTGTCTGTCTGTCTGTCTGTCTGTCTGTCTGTCTGTCTGTCTGTCTGTCTGTCTGTCTGTCTGTCTGTCTGTCTGTCTGTCTGTCTGTCTGTCTGTCTGTCTGTCTGTCTGTCTGTCTGTCTGTCTGTCTGTCTGTCTGTCTGTCTGTCTGTCTGTCTGTCTGTCTGTCTGTCTGTCTGTCTGTCTGTCTGTCTGTCTGTCTGTCTGTCTGTCTGTCTGTCTGTCTGTCTGTCTGTCTGTCTGTCTGTCTGTCTGTCTGTCTGTCTGTCTGTCTGTCTGTCTGTCTGTCTGTCTGTCTGTCTGTCTGTCTGTCTGTCTGTCTGTCTGTCTGTCTGTCTGTCTGTCTGTCTGTCTGTCTGTCTGTCTGTCTGTCTGTCTGTCTGTCTGTCTGTCTGTCTGTCTGTCTGTCTGTCTGTCTGTCTGTCTGTCTGTCTGTCTGTCT
>OY992538.1:161121683-161139553 GCA_963921195.1 Pegoplata infirma
TTTAAAAAACTTTAAAGTAAATTTGGGCAATTTCTAAACCCGTTAAGACAATTTTAAAATATATTTGGAAAATATTGAAATTTATTTGAAAATTTTCAGAACACATTTCAAACATTTAAAAATACAGTTAGAAATGGTGTAGTTTTAAAATAACACATTTCTATAGATTAATTTATTTAATATCATTTTCAGATAAAGTAAAAAAAAAACAACAAATTTAATTAAAACAATTCAGTTAAAATTTTTATTTAAAGGATGCATTTGAAGTTTAAAAAGATCAATTTGAATTTAAAAGATTTCATTTGAATTCTTAAAAAGAACTTTTAGGGCTGGCAACTTATCAAATACTAATCAATGATTAATACTAATCATAGATCATTTTCATATTAAACTGACGTTTGCAAACATTCATTAGGCTTAATCATTGATTATATTTTGATGAATTAGCAGCCCTTAATAAATTTGTTTAAATTTCAAATAGAATATTTTTCGAATTTCAACTGATCCGTTTCAAATCCCGAAAAAAACTTTTAAATTTAAAATAAAATTTTTTAATAAAATATGGAAATCCCATAAGATTTTTTTTTTCGAATTATATTTAAAAATGTAGTTGTTCAATATTGTAAGACACTGTATCGTTTTGTGTAACACAAATTATTTTTTTCATTTTCTAATAATTTTGATATTGTAGTGTAAATTATTATTTTACTAATAAATTAATATTTGTAAAAAAGACATACCAACAAAAACTTTTCTTTTTTTGTAAAACACTATTTTTTCCTGGATTAATTCATATTCCGAATCTAGATTTCTAGATTTTTTTTTTTCATTCTCTACCTGGAGAAGGTGGAGCTCCTTACGGCATTCCAAATCATAATCGGCGATTGTTTTTATTGTTTCATCAGCAATATTCTGTTTTATCACAGGTTTTTTCTAAATAAAGTAAAGCATTTAAAAACAAGTAAGAAAATTATAGTCGGTCAAGACCGACCATATAATACACTACACCAATGTTTCCCAGAAAATGGGTCCAAAGTCCAAAACAAGGGCCGATGGGGTCTATCTTTTGTCAAATCTGTAATAAGAGTAGACAACACTCACAAACCAAATTTGAGTGAAATATGCTTCTATTTGTTGCCAATAAACCGATTTAAGTGAATATCGGGCGAAATTTTCGTATGGGACCTAAGTCCAAAAAATGGTGTGATTATAATCAAATTTGATTGGGTTATTAAAGTATGCGTTACACACACAAAAACAGAATTTTAATTAAATATTTTCTAGTTTCATGAAAGTATATGAGATATTCAGGGCTACACAGAAAAAATTTTGTCTAAACAGCAGTTTACCGGACACACTAAAATTAAAAAAATATGACACCCCCTTTAGAAAAAAAATAAATAAAATTTAAGGAGTCTGAACACATAAAACTTTGAACATTTTAACACTTGAAAAATTAAACGCGTAAATCCTGCTACACAAAAAAAAATATTTAGCGAAGCCGCTAAATTAATTTATAGAGTTTGTAATCACTAATTCCGGCCAAAGGCCGGCTACGCAGAACACAATAATAACACAGGCACACAAAAAAAAAAAAGTGGCCAGACCCAGAGGGTAGACCCAGTTATTTCTAGGTTTTTGGGGCCGCTGAATCCGAATATGACCATTAAAAATCATTTCAATTGCCAGTTTTCCCCCTACCACCCCCCAATAACCCCCCAGAGGATTGACTTTTAATTCTCATAGAAACTTAAAATTAATGTGTACTTTTATGTTTTTTTGGCAGCTGAAACCTAAAATGACAACAAAAAAATTATGTGACCCTTCCCTCAACCCCTAGCACGCCATTGACACCCCCTGAAGGGGGATGAATTTTGAGTGTTTATACAAAATTAAGATGTATATGGATTTCTATGTTTTTTGGACCGCTTAAACCGAATATGACTACAAAAAATGTATAATTCCCCTCCCTCACTCCCTAGCACCATTTACTACGCCCTATAGGGTATTTAATTTTGAAATTCTCATTAAAACTTTAATCAAATTTAATCAAAATTAAATCCCCTGTAAGGTGTAGCAAGGGGTACTAGGGAGTTTGGGAGGGGTATTATACACTTTTGGTAGTCATATTCGGTTTTAGCGGTCCAAAAAACATAGAAATCCATATACATCTTAATTTTGTATAAACACTCAAAATTCATCCCCCTTCAGGGGGTTGTAAGGGCGTTCTAGGGGATGAGGGAAGGGTCACATAATTTTTTTGTTATCATTTTAGGATTTAGCTGGCAATTGAACATAAAAGTGCACATTAATTTTAAGTTTGTATGGCAGTTAAAAGTCAATCCTCCCGGGGGTTAATGAGGGGCGGTAGGGGAAAAACTGGCAATTGAAATGATTTTTTATGGGCATATTCGGATTCAGCGACCCCAAAAACCTACAAATAACTGGGTCTACCCTCTGGGTCTGGCCACTTTTTTTTTTTTGTGTGCCTGTGTAATCTTTAAATTAAATACCCACAAAAAAAAAATATTAAGCGAAGCCGCTAAATTAATTTATAGAGTTTGTAATCCCTTAGTCCGGCCAAAGGCCGGCTACGCAGAACATAATAATAATTTTCAAATTAAAAACCCACACAATAATCTTTTTAAGGCTGAGAGGGTGGGTTTAACGCATGGTATTTCAAACCCCTAAGCCCGACAGAAGGCCGGTTATGCAGAAAAAATTTTAGGGAATAAAAATTAACTGCACCTATATTTTTAAAATATTCCAATGTTCGTAGTTCCGAATCAACTTTCAACAAAACAAACAAGTCCAACTTAGACCCTTAATATCTCGGTTAATTTAAGATTTGCAACGCTAGTTGTTGGCTCAAATTAAAGTGATATCTTGGCTAACAACCTATTTGGGCTAAATTTTTACTTATATACGTTCAGTTTTGAGATATCACCCATTTAAAAAAAAAAGTTATCCCGAGTAAAAATAAACATATATTACAATATATAACTTGTTTTGTTACATATCATTATATGTTGCATCATATAAAAATTTTTACTCGGGTATGACAAAAATCGTTTTTTTGAACTTAAGGCGTTAATTAAACTAATTCATACTGAAGACATTATTGAAAGATATGTTTATGAACTTTCTAATGCAACTAATATCGTCCAAATCGGACAACTACAAACCATTTGTTTTTGTGATTTGGTTTTCGTTTTGATTTCTGCTACTACTTCTGGCTCTTTTTCCTCCACTGGTTTGTGTATTTGTACATTGGCTTCTTCTGTTTCCAAAAATTCAGTTTCCAAAAATTCAGTTTGTTGTGCTTGACTATCAAAAGATGTATTCTCCAGCTTCATAGGGGTTTCTTTTTCAACTTGTTGTGTGATCTGTAACATATGCATATACAAATGAACTTTGTGGGCTTTTCTCTCTGATAAAATTCTAATACACACCAAAAGTTTCGGCCCCCTAAGGGTAACTCACATGCAAACTATCACTTTGATCGGATTTTAATTTCTGTCCCCACTTTGAGCCTCAAAATTGGTATTTTTGCAAAAAAGGACTTAAAAAAATATAATAATTTTAAGTTTTTTTTATTAAAATCATAGCTGTATTATTGATTTTTTTTATTTGGATTTTTTGGAAATAAATAAAATACTTTGATATTTTAGTTGGCTATCAAAAAATAAAATGTTTTGTTATTTTATTTATTTTGGTTTGAATAAAATAAAATTTTATTTTATTCAAATTCATAAAAATGAAATAATATTTCTTTCCAAAAAAATCAAATAATTTTTTCTGATTGCTTATTCAAACAAACAAAATAGATTTTTTCAAAATAATCAACAAAAATTTGTGATTTTTTTTGGTTATTCACAAAAATTCAAATGAATAACGTATTATTTAAACAAAAAAAATAAATATTCTTGAAAATTTTGTGTTTGAAAAATAATTTTGTTTTTATTTATTTTGCATTTTATTATACAGTAAAACACACAATTATTCTTACAAACCACTATTGTTTTTTTATTAGCTTGTTATTAAAGGTTTTCTTTACTAAAACATTAGGCTTGTTTTTTTTTCAGACCGGATTAAGATTGGGATTTACTTTATTTATTGTAAAAATGTGTCAAATCAAGTCCAGAATTTTTTTTTATATTTTTTTTTTCTAAATCTACATACAATTAGTAAATACATATAAACAGGTAAGAAACTAAGCGGTGTCCATAATGTTAAATGGTATAAATAAATCCAATTTAATCCTAGGATTTAACTAAATTTAGTTTTTATACTTCAAATTTTTACCTTAGCTTAATTATGTTTTTATTTTATTATTGATAATAGGATGTAGATTCAGAAAAAAATTAAAAAAAAAATTGCTTGGCCAGATTTGAACCTTTTTAAAGTAAAATAAAGTTATTCCAATATTGATTTAATGCAAAAA
Organism: Pegoplata infirma; assembly: GCA_963921195.1. Lineage (NCBI taxonomy): Eukaryota > Metazoa > Arthropoda > Insecta > Diptera > Anthomyiidae > Pegoplata > Pegoplata infirma. The sequence continues at coordinate 161,126,128 of OY992538.1, forward strand.
ACAAGGCTATTAATTAGAATATTTTTTTAATTTTTTCGCAAATTGATTTTTAATGTTTAAAAAATACTGTTAAAACGTTTTGCTATTGAAAATACACTACTTGAATAAACTTTTCGATATTTTTTTAAAACAATAGACAGTCCTGAAAGGATGTATATTTACTAGGGTGATTAGACCGGTTTTTCGAAACCGGCTTAAACCGGTTTTATGTGGCTTGCAACTTCCGAATTTTTAAAATCTTAACTATTTGAAAACCGGTTAGACCGGTTGGTTTACTATCAAACCCCGGTTTTTATAAATCAACCTTTAAAAGCAGTGAAACTCGATTTTTTTTAGTGTAAAGGTGTTAAAAAAAATCCCAAATGAATGAATACCAAGTAAAAAAAATAATTTCGCCTTGGCTGAATCCATAAATTTGAGTGCAAATCATTTCTGGATGTGGCAAATCTTTACATATAAAAAAAAATAAGCAAAAATTTTTAATGAAACATTTTTGTCGACTATCAAAATTTTATTTTAAGTAATTTTTTAATGTTTGCTAGTTATTTTTTTTTTTTAATAAAAAATGTTTGCAGTAAAAAACATTCCATTGAAGTTTGAACATTTTTTTAAATGCTTTTTATAAAATTTCAATTGTATTTAAAAAATTTCGGTTTCTTAAATTTTTCTTTTGTATTTCAAAAATTTCTATGCTTTTCAAAAATTCCTTTTGTTTTCAAAATTTTTCATTGATATTCCAAATTCTCTAAACGCTTTTAAGAAATTTTCATTTTTATATCAGAAATTTTCATTTGCATTACAATTTGTAGAAATGAAAACCTCTAAAATATAATTGGTAATTTTTGAAAGGTAAATGAATTTCCGAAACATAAATGAAAATTTTTGAAATACATATACTTAAATAAAATTGAACATTTCTAAAACGTATTTAAAAATTTCTGAAATATAATTGCAAATTTCTTAAATACAAATTGTATTTTCTGAAGTAATATTGGAAATGGTGATATAAAGTACCAATTTTTTCGAAACACCGACAAATCTCTGCTTTATATTGGCCGTAATAAATATTTTTTGCCTTATTTTGCAAAAAACCGAAAAAACGGGTTCATTCGGTTTTTTGTCAATTTAAAAAAACGCTGATTTTCGAACTATTCGAAAACCGGGTTTTAAAATTTCGTAAGGGTCTTTAGATTAAAGATATCGTCACCCAAAACTTTGTTTTTTTATATGTAAGTGAATTAAGAAAAAAATTTGTATATAATAATTATCAGATATCATTCCATTTCGCAAGAACTTCTTCTGACATAGAAATATTTTATTTAATTTTGCATTTGTTCAGATGTTGAAATATGATCCGATTTGGCCCATTTTCGTACATAACCAGCCTCAGACCATAAGACATATTTCTGACAAATTCCCGCAGTCTAGCTCTTTTAGTTGGGACTGCATCATGTCTTCCACAAACAAACGGACGGACATCTGTAGAATGCGTTACAATCTATCTCTAATCAATAACATATATTGTATAGTCTGTTAGATGGATATTTCGATTCATTACACACGGAATGACAAAGTGAGTATAGTCCTTTTAAACCAACCTCTAAAAATCGACTTTTTTCAGATTTTTATACTTTTGTTAAAAAAATAAAAGTTTTTATATCTGCACTTGGAATTTCCTAAATTAAAACTTAACTTTTCTGAATTTCAATGGACTTTATTAAATTACAATTTATAAGAACCTGACATCAAAACAAAACTGTGTTGTAAGAATAATTTTGTGTTTCTCTGTACAAAATAAATGAAATAGATTTTTTTTCAAACACAAAATTTTCAAGAATATTTATTTTTTGTTGTTTGAATAATACGTTATTTATTTGAATTTTTGTGAATAACCAAAAAAAATCACAAATTTTTGTTGATTATTTTGAAAAATTATATTTTGTTTGTTTGAATAAAAAAAATCAGAAAAAATTATTCGATTTTTCGTTATTCAAATAAAATCAAAATAAATATTATTCATTTTCAAATATTTAAATAATCTGTTATTTGATTATTTTTGAAAAAATATTGTTATTTATTCATTTCGTTATTTCAATCATAGCATACAGCTATGATTAAAATTAATAAAAAATATTTTTGTATAATATTTGATCGTAAACTTGATACCAAAAAAAAATGCATGATTTTGGGGGGTTCTCAAACATCTTTTTTCAAAATTTGAAAATTTTATTAAAAAAAATTTAAAATATATACATATTTTTTTTTCTGAATCCATTAAGAACAACTTGGAGAAGAAAAATGTAAAATATGGCGGATATCCGTCGGGCCACTTTTCGGGAATTGTTGGGGGGAAGTTAGCGGATTTCAAGGAAATATTGGTTTTATCAATAATAAAATCTTATAAATTTAATTTTTGGGCAAATTAACGGTTTTTTGACGTCGTGGCATTTTATTAGATAACATTAAGTCTGTCATGAAATCTTACCGGTCTAGGACGTCTTTATCCCACATTGGCTGGGGTCAAAAATTACCCCGCAGAAAATTTGAAGTTTCGATCTTAAATTTTGTGCTTTAAACAAGTAAAAAAGGCTTTTGTGTTGTGTACCCAACTACAATTTCGTAGTAATATATTTTCTTAAAAAAAAATCGTTAACCCTTTTGATAGGGGGTCAAAAATTACCCATTCAGTAAAAAATGAATATTTTTTTTACTAAAAATTATTTTCTTGGGGGGGGGGGGGGGGGGGGTAATTCTTGACCCACTCACCAAGAAGGGTTAACCATTTTTTAAAGATAATATATGACAACGAAATTATAGTTGGTAGAAAATACACAGAAGCCATTTTAAACTTGTTTTTACTACAAAGTTAAAGCTGTAAACTAAAAATTTTCGGCGGTGGCAATTTTTCTGATAACTTCCCCCCGCAATTCCCGAAAAGTGACCCAACGGATATCCGCAACATTTTACATTTTTCTTTTCCAATGTGTTCTTAATGGATTCAGAAAAAAAAATATACATTTTTAGTTTTTTTTTAATAAAATTTTCAAATTTTGAAAAAAGGTATTTTGAGAAACCCCCCCCCCCCCAACCAATATTATGGCATTTTTTTGAACGGGTTAATGACACCGTAAAATCTTTTAATTTCATATTTAAGTCTTTACGATTAAATATTATACAAAAATATTTTGTTATTAATTTTTGATAAAAAAAACTCAAAGTAAATTTTTTTTTAAGTCCTTTTTTGCAAAAATCCCAATTTTGAGGCTCAAAGTGGGGACAGAAATTAAAATCCGTTCGAAGTGATATTTTGCATGTGAGTTACCCTTAGGGGACCGACACTTTTGGCCGGTATTAAAATTTGATCAGAGAGAAAAGACCAAAAACGAGCCACCATAGTATAACTACCCAGCAAAAAAAGTACGGAGTACTTCTATTTGGAGTGCTTTAAAACTATAACAAATGTAATGAAATACAACAAAAAACACAAGAAAAAATCGCAAAGGACTTCTTTTCTACTCCATAAAAAGTTGATATTCAACTTTTCCGCGACACTCCCATACAAAAGTAAGTAGGTAGCTTTCAAACAACTTTCAACTACTTCCCTGGAGTAGTTCTTATCTACTGAATATCTACTTATATTTGTATGGAGGTGTCGGGATAGGTAATGAGTTAAGAGCTGAATATCTATGAATTCTGGGGTAGAAAAAACTGTTTGTGTGTTTGTGTGTTTGTGTGTTTTTGTTTTGTATTTTTTGTTATATTTCATTACATTTGTTTTAGTTTTAAAGCACTCCACTGGGAAGTGGTAATGACTTTTTTGCAGGCTACTAATTTTCATTAAAGGCATCTTACCTCTGCAAAGTCAGAATCGAATTCGTTATCATCAATAATAAATTCGTTTGGGAGCCAAACGCTAATATCATTTGCTGTAAACGAAGTTTCCGGTGGCTGCGGTCCTCCCCCTGTTTTACTTATCTCTCTACGATGGTTTGAGACTTCCTTTTTGGCTTGTACTTTTGTTGTCATCCACTGCGACTTTAATTGGGATAAACTTCTTTTGCTTCCTTTGCATAAGTTGTTGAAGCTGCAATACACAATTAGTACAATAATACATGATTTTATATAATTATAATTATTTTACCTCTCTTCCAAGTCCATCCAAGCTTTTTTCTTCTGTTGATTGGTGTTGGTATCCGTATTTTTGTTTTCAATTTCAGCCACTCTTTCTCTTACAAGATTTTTCAGCAGCATCTATGTAGGATATTTTTACATTTTGTATTAGTGAAAATTTATTCACAAAACTTTGTTTTACTAACCTTGTCCTCTTCAAACCAGTTGTCTGACCGCTGTCTTTTTGTTATTTTGTTCATTTTATTTTCAAACTACCGACACAATTAAATATTGCTTGCAAAAATTACCAACAAATTTATTTCAAAACAATAAAAATAATTAGTGATGTATATATAATCAAAACATATCGGTTATTCGAAATATTACTGTACTCGGAGAGAAAAACTTTTTCCAAAAGCATTTTTAAAATATATGTTGATTTGCATTCTTAATATAATTATTTAAATAAGTTTATTTTTTGTTTTTAAATCTTCTTAGTTTAAGTTTTAGAAAAAAATATTTTTTTTATTTGATTTTAAGCAATTACCAAAAGAATTGTTGAATAGTTTCATACATCACTAACAAAAACTTGACATCTAAAATGATACAGCATTGCCAGAACAAATATACAAAACAAATGAAAACGTTTAATAGTTATTAAAGAGTTATTATACGTTTATGAATACAATTTCTTATTAATGGTTTATAAGAATAAAAGTGGTTAATAACTATTGCACACTTTAAATCAAAAATAAGATTTTTTTATGTATAAGACCGTTAGTGTTTTTATATCGCCTGAAATAATGGTCTTACATACATGAAATTTGGACTATATGTTCACATCATGGAATATAGATCCAGTAAGGCTGGATTTTTGCCAATGATGATTCTAAGGGGGTAAAAAGGGTAAAAATCTGTACTTTTGGTACATTTTATATTTCTTTAAATAATGGTACTAGAAACTTGAAATGTCGGTTCACTTCCCGGAAAAAAGATTCACTAAGGCTGGGTTTTCCCAATGTTGATTCTACAGGGGTAAAATGGGTAAAAAAGTGTACTTTTGGTACTTTTTTTATTTACTGAAATAAGCGTCATTTAAACTTGAAATTTGGAATGTTGGATCCTTTATTGGGCCCTTTTTTTTTTTTTTTTTTTTGATTCAAAAGAAAGCTTAGGTCTTTTCCTTTAAGAGCTATGGGGTCGCTTAGTGGGATGCGAGTGGGATGTCTATGAAAAATTTTTTTTTTTAACTTTGGAACACAAAAAACGGTTCTTCAATTTGCACTATTAGGCGTGGGATACCTAACCAGTTTTCGATTTCGATCCGCGACACCCTCTAATTTTTATAGGTTCAGAAAAGAAAGCACGAGCCAAAAAATGACGGCGGTGGGGTTGGGCCATATGGCTCCTCATCGGGGTCAAAATTGGGCGTAAAGAGGTTACAATCCCCAAAAAGCCCCACAAAGGGCCCAATTTGAGAAAATAAGTCAAAAAAGTTTTAGATTTTTAAGAAAAAAATCAAAAATTTTTTTTTTATTTTTTTTATAATTTTTTTTCGAAAGACTGAAGAAATAGCTATCTAAACTCTTTGGGACACATTTTGCTAAAAACAATAGGTAAGAAGTTACATGGATGAGAATAAACACCTCTTTGGCCAAAATGTCAAATTTCGACCCCCTCTAACTCAGAGAGTCCTTGACCGATCTCGCTGAAAAATTGTGTCTGAACTACTATCCAATAGGACTAACCTTGGTGCAAATTTCATCCCGATCGGAAGACATCGGTTTCAAAAGTTGTGTCAGTTGACACGAAAACCCCCATATAACTGAAAATATATTTTTTATACCCTCCACTTAGTGATAGAGGGTATATATAAGTTTGTCATTCTGTTTGTAACTCATCGAAATATCGATCTGGGACCCCATAAAGTATATATATTCATGATGCCCGATCGATTTTAAGACATTCTAGCGATGTCCGTCTGTCCGTCTGTCTGTCTGTCTGTGGAAAATGCTGTCGCGGACAAAATATTGCACAGAGATGACTGAAACTTAACATATTTATTGGAAGTTCTCCCGAAAAGTTTGGTATTGCATTTGAGCGATATCGGTTCAGCGGTTCAAAAGTTATGAACGAAAATGTAAGCACACCTCAAAAATTTCAGTATATTCAACATAACCTAAAACAACACAATACTTTAATTCGGCTTCTGGTTGGCATATGTGAACATAATTGAACACCAAATTGTATTTAAACAAGTACGAACATATTTTTTGACAAAAAAAGAAAAAAATCGCGGATTTTTTTTACCAAAATTTTTTTTCGCGGAAATTTTTTTTTTTTTCAAAAGAAATTTCCTTTTAAATAAAGTTTTTTGCAATAATCTTTTTGAAATTGTGGAGGGTATTACTACATTCGGCAAGGCCGAATTTAACTTTTTTACTTGTTTGTTTACACATAGCCTCCCAAATATTAACCAATTTTCTTGGAAAAAAATCTAACACATGAATAAATGGATATACATGTGAAACTGGACCCTCCATGGAGTAAAAGTACGTTCATAGTTTTTTATTCGGTGATCCGGTCTCCTTTAAATACCATGTACAATGTTAACCAAAGTGAGAGATTTAGAAAAACAAATGAATTTGTTTCTTTGGTTTAATAATTTATGTTTTTTTTTTGTTTGGTTTAGTTTTTAGATTTTAAATTTTTTTTAATAGTTTTATTAACAATCTAATGGATTGTCTTTAGAATTTTGTTAGCTAATATTAAAATGCATCATTTGAAGTATATATGTAAATAAATCGTATAAAAAACACGTGTTTACTTATTTGTACTTTTACTTATGCAAGTATATGCTATATGTATGACAATAGCTGTGTTTTTCAATAAGTGGATTTATTTTCGGATTAATCTTATTTAGTTCAAAATAAATAAATTAAAATGCCAAAACAAATTTGGAATATTTTTTTCCATAATCTACGATAAATAAGCAATTATTATCCTAAAAAATAATAAAAAAATCTGGAAACTTAAAAAAGTTATAAATAAATCATAATAAATCCAAATAAATTTTAGGATTTAATAAATCCGTTTTGGATTAATTTTGTTTTATTTATAACTTTTCTCATTTTCCAAATTTGTTCATTATTTTTTTCGGACTATAATTGCAAATTTATTGTAGGTTGCGGAAAAAAATATTCCAAATTAGTTTTAGTACACTCAAAAAAAAAAGTTTGTAAAATTACAAGCAAAAGGTCTTGTAATTCTATTTTACTAATATTTTTGTCTATTTACAAAAATTCTTGTATTTTTAATAAAACAAAAACTACCGTGCGCTTTGTAATTTTACTATAATATGTTGGTTAGGGCTGTCAATCCCGAAATCCCGAATCCCGAAATCCCGGGATTTTTGTCATAAAATGAATCCCGAATCCCGGGATTCTTAAGTTCAAATCCCGGGATTTTTGATATACTAAAAATGTATGAGAATTTATTTTTAAAAATACAACTTTGTTCAATTATTGTTACATTTACATAAACAAATTAAAACTAAATCTTTTTTTTTAATTTGATCGTAGCTAATTTGGCTGACCTGAGAATTCTACACAGGCTTGCTGAATAATAGTCCAACTCACTAACCAATAGTCACGATGTCCTTTGACCAAATTTTGCAGGTTTTGGCGAAAATTTTCCAAAAATCCGAAACTTTGATCGAAGGGCGCCACGGGTAAATTTAATCCGACTGGCCTCTAATTTGTACCACATAAGTTTAGGCGTAGCAGAATAAAAATTTTCCCGGGCGTTCAAAATTGGAAGAAAAACTTTTTTATACAAAAAAATGCCAGTCTAATGTAAAATCTTCTTTAAATAAGTTTTAAAATTATTAGTGTTCGACCGAATACACCTTTTTTGGCCGAAGCCGAATATTCGGCCAACCGAAGCCGAAATATATTTTAGAGTGTACATTTTTTTCGACCAAAATTTTTTTTAATTAAATGTTGTTTTTTTATTTTTAGTACCAAAAGGTACATAAAAATAAAATGTATTTATTCGGCCTTTATATATGTATATATATTCGATTAGAGTTTTATTCTAGTTCGAGGCCCAAAAATATTTCTATTTATGATATTGTCATAATAGAGTATTTTTAATTTATTGCTTTAAAAAAGTTACTATCTCATAGTATGTCTGTACTGATCAGTTTCATCCCCACTAAAGGAATCTTCAGCAGACTTTAGAGAATCATCGTTGGTCAATCAAACATCAAACCAGACATAATATTTGATATATTTCCCAAGTTATATGAGAAGTACTATTATGAAGGTCCGAAATCTGTTTTCCAACAAAAATAACTCTTTTAAAGCAAAAATTGTATATATTAAATCACCGTCGGTAACTATTAATATATGTGTTGCTGTTATTTTACAATAACAACAGTGCCTAACCAAACAATAGTGTTGGTAGGATAAGTCGTACTAAACTTTGTGTTAAATGTTGTTTTTTTATTTTTAGTACCAAAAGGTACATAAAAATAAAATGTATTTATTCGGCCTTTATATATGTATATATATTCGATTAGAGTTTTATTCTAGTTCGAGGCCCAAAAATATTTCTATTTATGATATTGTCATAATAGAGTATTTTTAATTTATTGCTTTAAAAAAGTTACTATCTCATAGTATGTCTGTACTGATCAGTTTCATCCCCACTAAAGGAATCTTCAGCAGACTTTAGAGAATCATCGTTGGTCAATCAAACATCAAACCAGACATAATATTTGATATATTTCCCAAGTTATATGAGAAGTACTATTATGAAGGTCCGAAATCTGTTTTCCAACAAAAATAACTCTTTTAAAGCAAAAATTGTATATATTAAATCACCGTCGGTAACTATTAATATATGTGTTGCTGTTATTTTACAATAACAACAGTGCCTAACCAAACAATAGTGTTGGTAGGATAAGTCGTACTAAACTTTGTGTTAAATGTTGTTTTTTTATTTTTAGTACCAAAAGGTACATAAAAATAAAATGTATTTATTCGGCCTTTATATATGTATATATATTCGATTAGAGTTTTATTCTAGTTCGAGGCCCAAAAATATTTCTATTTATGATATTGTCATAATAGAGTATTTTTAATTTATTGCTTTAAAAAAGTTACTATCTCATAGTATGTCTGTACTGATCAGTTTCATCCCCACTAAAGGAATCTTCAGCAGACTTTAGAGAATCATCGTTGGTCAATCAAACATCAAACCAGATGAAACTGATCAGTGGGGATGAAACTGATCAGTACAGACATACTATGAGATAGTAACTTTTTTAAAGCAATAAATTAAAAATACTCTATTATGACAATATCATAAATAGAAATATTTTTGGGCCTCGAACTAGAATAAAACTCTAATCGAATATATATACATATATAAAGGCCGAATAAATACATTTTATTTTTATGTACCTTTTGGTACTAAAAATAAAAAAACAACATTTAACACAAAGTTTAGTACGACTTATCCTACCAACACTATTGTTTGGTTAGGCACTGTTGTTATTGTAAAATAACAGCAACACATATATTAATAGTTACCGACGGTGATTTAATATATACAATTTTTGCTTTAAAAGAGTTATTTTTGTTGGAAAACAGATTTCGGACCTTCATAATAGTACTTCTCATATAACTTGGGAAATATATCAAATATTATGTCTGGTTTGATGTTTGATTGACCAACGATGATTCTCTAAAGTCTGCTGAAGATTCCTTTAGTGGGGATGAAACTGATCAGTACAGACATACTATGAGATAGTAACTTTTTTAAAGCAATAAATTAAAAATACTCTATTATGACAATATCATAAATAGAAATATTTTTGGGCCTCGAACTAGAATAAAACTCTAATCGAATATATATACATATATAAAGGCCGAATAAATACATTTTATTTTTATGTACCTTTTGGTACTAAAAATAAAAAAACAACATTTAACACAAAGTTTAGTACGACTTATCCTACCAACACTATTGTTTGGTTAGGCACTGTTGTTATTGTAAAATAACAGCAACACATATATTAATAGTTACCGACGGTGATTTAATATATACAATTTTTGCTTTAAAAGAGTTATTTTTGTTGGAAAACAGATTTCGGACCTTCATAATAGTACTTCTCATATAACTTGGGAAATATATCAAATATTATGTCTGGTTTGATGTTTGATTGACCAACGATGATTCTCTAAAGTCTGCTGAAGATTCCTTTAGTGGGGATGAAACTGATCAGTACAGACATACTATGAGATAGTAACTTTTTTAAAGCAATAAATTAAAAATACTCTATTATGACAATATCATAAATAGAAATATTTTTGGGCCTCGAACTAGAATAAAACTCTAATCGAATATATATTTTTTTTAATGTTAAAAATTGTGGCCGAAGCCGAATAGTGGCCGAATAGTGCTTTTTTATACAGTGCAACAACGAAAATCGAAATGGGATGAGACCAAAAGCAAATAAAAGTTGTCATTTTCCATAACAAACCCTCAAGGCTTTTTTTAGTTTATTGCTATATATTAAATAATAAAAATTACTTGAAAACTGCATAAGTGGCGTATACTTAATTTTTTGAATGCCTTTAAATAACAATCAGAATAATTAGAAATCATTTTAATAATTTCGTTGTGGCGAAATCGATCCTAGGGTTTTCGTGGGAATCAAATCCTCGACTTAATAGGCTAGCACGCTACCAACTAACCCACAGTAACCCCCTTAATATGCACAATAAAATTGAAACATAAAGAGTCTGCTATTTTTTGACTTTATAATCAAAGAAATTTAATCCCGAAATCCCGAAAAATCCCGGGATCCCGAAAAATCCCGTGATCCCGAAAAATCCCGGGATCCCGGGATTTCGATTTTCAAATCCCGAATCCCGGGATTTCAAAAAACCGATCCCGTTTGACAGCCCTAATGTTGGTAAATTTATTTAACAATTTTTTTAGGTAAATTAACAAAAAAAATAATTATTTTACAAATTAAAAAAAAATTACAAGGTGTTTAGTTGTTTTACACAAGAAAATTGTAATTGTACAACAACATTTTATTTGATAGTATTTAGTCTTTCTACCAAAAAATGTTTTATTACAATAAATTTTTTTCAAGATTTTTTAGTTTACAAGGTTTTCAGTATTTTGACACAAAAAATGTAATTAAACAAAAATTTGTATTGAAAAATAATTATGCAACAATAGGAGACGCAAAAATTTTCTACACTCAAAAAAAAAAAAGTTTGTAAAATGACATAAAATCCCCGTGATTTTACGGGGCCAGTTTTGTAAAATATGTACTAGCAAGAATCCCCGTAATGTTACGGGGATAATTTGTAAATTGATTTAACAAAAGAAAATGTAAATTTACAATTTTTTTTTGTAAAATATTAACTTCGAGGTGAACATTTTTTTTGTAAATTTACAAAAAATTTGGTAAATTTACAAAACAAAATTGTAAACTTACAGAAAAAGGTTGTTATTTTACAAAGAAAAAAAAAAGAAAATGAAAAAAAATAAATTGTAGATGAACAAATTATTTGGTTAAACTACTGTTTTTACCGGAAAAAAATATTGAAAACACGTATATTTACAATAAAAGTTGTAAATTTGCAAAAAAAAAGTAAAATTTACAAAACATATTGTAAACTTACAAAAAAAGTTGTAAATTTACAAAATAAAGTAGAAAATCAAAAACCAAAATTGTAAATTTACAAGTTGTTTGGTTAAACTACTTTTTTTTATGGCAAAAAACTTGTATATTTACAATAAAAAGTGGTAAATTTAAAATTTTTATTGTAAATATACCATTTTTCTTATTTTTTTGCCGTAAAAACAGTAGTTTAACCAAAAAAATTGTAAATTTTCAATATTGTTTTTGTATTTTCTACTTCATTTTTGTAAAATTACAACTTTTTTCGTAAGTATACAATTTTGTTTTTTAAATTTTCATATTGGTTTTGTAAATTTACAAAAAGTTTGGTTTATTTACATATTTGTTTTGTAAATTTAAAGGTTTTTTCCATTGGTGCATCTTATTTTTCCTTCTTTGGCATCTGGAGTAGCACTTCAACAACCTGATATGATTTTTTTTTTTCACTTGACCACTTTTAACAAACTTTTTTATGTATAACACTGCACTTTTTTATTTTTTTCGACATTTCGTTTTTCTTAAGTAGAACATATGAGAATTGCGAAGGAGGCTACACAAGAAATTTCTTATATTTTCAGGAAAAATTAGTCAAAAAATAACAATTTTTTTTTTGAATTTTTAATTATTTTCACAAGTATTTTAAAAAATCGGAAAATCTTTTTTTTGGATATTGTAGACTGGATGTTTAAGTACCTGTTAAAATAAGAAAAACTTAATTTTTCATAATTGGCAGCTTGTTATTGACATTTTAGGTGTCAAATTTAAAAAAAAAAATACCAAAAAAATATGGTAAAATTACCAAAAAAATGGTAAAAATACAAAAAAATACTAGAACAATTATATATATACTTAACGCAAATTACCAAAAAATGGTGTAAAAATTAAATTTTTTTGCTAAAGCTTACAATTAGTTGAAAAATGTTTGTGTCCGGAAATTATTTTTAACTAAATTTTTTTACTCCAAAACGCAAAAAAAATCTAACTTAGAAAATTTTTGCGTGTCCTATTGTTGAATAATTATTTTTTTTTTTTTGTAAAATTACATTGGAATTTTGTACTTTTCAATACATACGTTTTAAACTGAAAACCTTGTAAACGATCTTAAAAAAAATGTTTGTAAAAACACACTTTTTTGGAAGAAAGACTAAATGACATCAAGTAAAATTTTGTTGTACAATAACAGTTTTCTTGTGTAAAAAAACTAAACACCTTGTAATATTTTTTTAATTTGTAAAATAATTCACCTTTTTGTAAATTTACCTAAAAAATTTGTAAAATAAATTTACCAACATATAACAGTAAAATTACAAAGCAAACTGTAGTTTTCGTTTTATTAAATATACAACAATTTTTGTAAAAAGACAAAAATATTAGTAAAAAAGAATTACAAGACCTTTTGCTTGTAATTTTACAAACTTTTTTTTTTTGAGTGTAAGTCCATATTTTGTTAAAAATTATTTTTTATAAATAAAAAATTTCATAAAAAAATTTTGAAAATTTTTTAAGTTCCGGATACAAACATTTTTCAATTAGTTGTAAGCTTTATCAAAAAAATTGAATATCAAGACAATTTTTTGGTAACTTGCTTTAAGTAAAATACCACAATTT
>OY992538.1:161139753-161301374 GCA_963921195.1 Pegoplata infirma
ACCGGTGCACGGTGGCCGAAATAGCCAATCTAGCGGCGCTTTAGCGAAATTTTAAAATTCCGAATTCGGCCAATTTTATTTTTTTTTTTGAAAATCTAAACCCCAACGGATTTTTTTCTGTTTTCTTTTTTGTTTTGTTCCTAATATTCGCACAGCTGTGAGCATTCAAACTTAACACATGTTTTAGCAAGTGCAATAACTATTTTTGACCTTTTTTTAAGTGCAACTTTGTTGAGAGCAAAAAATTAATTAATTAGTTATTTAATAAGATCTGTGATTTTATTTTAATTAAAAGGTATGTATTAAAAAAAAATAAATGTTTATGACCTGTGATTGTATGTTTTATTGCTTCACAGTGGAAAAAGTAAATGTCCTTTGTGAAAGTGTTTTTTGATATGAATTCCAATTTTGTGTGGAATAAAAGTAGGGTGTATTCGACCGGATTCGGTTAACTGTTTGCATAGTTAGTTTAAATGGGTTGTTGTCTATATAAAGTTCAAATATAGGATGCTACGATTTGCTACCTTATGATTTTTTCCGTTTTTTAGTTGCAATGGCAGAATCTAAACGCACCCTTTTTTTAATATGGCATAGTGAACCAGTGCCAACGAAAAAAATTTTTAATGGTTGAAAATCATATATTTTCAAATGTCATTGATCGCTCGAAATATAGCAAAGAACAATACTATCAAATTCAAAAACATGAGGCATTCCACACCAAATGTCCCGCTACAGAAAAACATGTGTCCCGTAAATTTCTGAATAGGTTGTTTGGATAGCCCTATATGGAACTAAGAAAATTGCGTTTTTGGTTTTTCTAATTTTCGAAAACTGGGCTTAGAAGGCGTGGTCAAATATTGGAAAAATTGTCAAATTTGTGGCGAGTTGCCTTGATTAAATATTTATCACATTAAAACGGAATGCACCACAATCTCAAAAATTTACATTCTTATATAGTTTTGTATGGGCTATCGATTAAAAAATTTTTTTTTTGAAAATTTTCAGAACCCTTTCTGAAATTTTCCATTTTTTAAAAATGTCAATTTATTTATTTTTCGAGAAAATCGCATTTGAACTTTAAATTTCATAACAATTTTGTAATTTGCTTGTATTTTCTTGATTTAACGTTGCGAATGAGTATTATTAATTGCATAAATATTACACATTCGCAACGTTAAAACAAAGAAATACAAGCAAATTACAAAATTGTTATGAAATTTAAAGTTCAAATGCGATTTTCGAATTTTCGAAAAAAACGAAGAACCTGTTTCTGATTTTTTTTGTGTGGATGGACAAACATCTAAACTTAAAAAAAAAAAAATTTAAAAAGAAAAAAAAGTTGCATGACATTTTTAAAAAATGGAAAATTTCAGAACGGGTTCTGAAAATTTTCCAAAACAAAAAATTTTAATCGATAGCCCATACAAAACTATATAAGAATGTAAATTTTTGAGATTGTGGTGCATTCCGTTTTAATGTGAAAAATATTTAATCAAGGCAACTCGCCACAAATTTGACCATTTTCCCAATATTTGACCACGCCTCCTAAGCCCAGTTTTTGAAAAATTTAAAAACCAACAACGCAATTTTCTAAGTTCCATATAGGGCTATCCATACAACCTATTCAGAAGTTTACGGTACACGTGTTTTTTTTCGCTGGACATTTGGTGTGGAATGCCTCATATATCTGGAATCATTTGGTCCAGCAATCCCAAAGTTTGTATTTGTCTTAACCATGTAGAATGCACTTTTATATCGAGTTTAGTAAAGTTTGAGAAAGTCAGGTCCAAAATGTTTTTTTTATTGGTTGGTTACATATGGATCTACCCATATACTTAAAAAAACAAACAAGTTTCAAAATTTTATGAATTGGTAATATTAACAATTATATAAATTAAAGAAAAAAAATAAAAATCATTCAGAATTTTTTATGTTTTTGAAGTTATTAACAAAGCGCCGCTAGATTGGCTATTTCGGCCACTGTGCGGTGGTACGTCATAATCGACAAGCTCAGTGACATGTCACAATGGGCTCAAAAAATAGAAATTGCCACCCCCTACACACAAAAAAAAATCGAGGTAATATTACCTAAAATTATAGTATAAAAATACCTTAGCGCCAGGCAAACGGGGCATTTGCTAAGTTAAAAGGTAATGTTACTTAAAAGCTAAGGTAATTCCCATGTTCGAAAATTTATTATGGTTGACAGAAATCTACCTTAGCTTTTTAGGTAAAATAGCATTGATAAATAGGTGATATTACGTAAATAATTTGGTAGCATTACCTTGCATTAGTAAAGGCATTTTTACACCATTTCCTTTCAAATTTTAAATAAAAAATACGAAAAGCTTATTATTTTTAATTTATTTTATTTTTTTAATTTTTTAATGTCTTAAATTTTAAAAAAAAGTTATTTATATAGAAAAAATTATCTATTCTAAGACACTTTTTGTATAGAAAAATTTTAAGATTCTGAGACAGAGAATTTTTCTATAGAAAATCTCTCAGATTCTGAGACATTTTTTTATATAAAAAAACTCTCAGATTTTGAGACATTTTTTTATATAAAAAAACTCTCAGATTCTGAGAAATTTTTGCTATATAAAAATTCTCAGATTTTTATAATTTTTTCTATAAAAAAATTCTCAGATCCTGAGACATTTTTTCTACAGAAAATCTCAGATTCTGAGACATTTTTGTACAGAAAAAATGACAGATTTTGAGAAATTTTTTCTATAGAAAAATTCTCGACACTTAAGAAGATTCTGAGACATTTTTTATACAGAGAAATTCTCAGATTCTGAGACATTTTTTTATAATAGTACAAAAAGTTCTCAAATTCCAAGACACTTTTTCTAAATTTGAGAACTTTTTTTTAGCAAAATATCTCAGAATCTGATAATTTTTCTAAAAAAAAAAAAATCTCAGAATCTGCGAATTTTTCTATAGAAAAAATATCTAAGAATCTGAGAGTTTTTCTATAAAAAAAATATCTCAGAATCTGAGAATTTTTTAAAAGGAAGAATATCTCAGAATCAGAATTTTTCTATAGAAAAATGTCATAGAATCTGAGAGTTTTTCTAAAGAAAAATGTCTTAGCATCTGAAATTTTTTCTATAGAAAAAATATCTTAGGATCTGAGATTTTTTCTATAGAAAAATGTGTCAGAATCTGAGATTTTTCTACAGCAAAATATCTTAGAATCTGAGATTTTTTCTATAGAAAAATGTCTCAGAATCTGGGATTTGTTCTATAGAAAAATGTCTCAGAATCTGAAACTTTTTCTATATAAAACTGTCTCAGAATCTGAGATTTTTGCTATAGAAAAATGTCTCAGAATCTGAGATTTTTTCTATAGAAAAATGTCTCAGAATCTGAGATTTTTTCTATAGAAAAATGTCTCAGAATCTGAGATTTTTTCTATAGAAAAATGTCTCAGAATCTGAGATTTTTTCTATAGAAAAATGTCTCAGAATCTGAGATTTTTTCTATAGAAAAATGTCTCAGAATCTGAGATTTTTTCTATAGAAAAATGTCTCAGAATCTGAGATTTTTTCTATAGAAAAATGTCTCAGAATCTGAGATTTTTTCTATAGAAAAATGTCTCAGAATCTGAGATTTTTTCTATAGAAAAATGTCTCAGAATCTGAGATTTTTTCTATAGAAAAATGTCTCAGAATCTGAGATTGTTTCTATAGAAAAATGTCTCAGAATCTGAGATTTTTTCTATAGAAAAATGTCTCAGAATCTGAGATTTTTTCTATAGAAAAATGTCTCAGAATCTGAGATTTTTTCTATAGAAAAATGTCTCAGAATCTGAGATTTTTTCTATAGAAAAATGTCTCAGAATCTGAGATTTTTTCTATAGAAAAATGTCTCAGAATCTGAGATTTTTTCTATAGAAAAATGTCTCAGAATCTGAGATTTTTTCTATAGAAAAATGTCTCAGAATCTGAGGTTTTTTCTGTAGAAAAATGTCTCAGAATCTGAGTTTTTTTCTATAGAAAAATGTCTTAAGAGTCTGAGATATGTACTATTCAAAAATGTCTCAGAATCTGAGAGTTTCCCTATAGAAAAAATGTTTCAGAATCTGAGAATTTTTCTGCAGAATAAATGTGTCAGATTCTGAGACATTTTTCCATAGAAAAAATCACAGATTTTGAGGTATTTTTGCTATAAAAAAATTCTCAGATTCTGAGATGTTTTTAAAAAAAAATATTATCAGATTCTGAGTTATTTTGCTAAAAAAAAAGGTCTCAGATTTAGAGAAAGTGTCTTTGAATTTGATAACTTCTCTATAAATAAATGTCTCAGATTCTAAGAAATTTTGTACCATTATACATATCACTATAATTTAGAAACAAGCGAGTTTAGAAAATTCCGCGTAAAAACTTAGACATTCCATGTTAGCACTTGTTTTCATTTTTAAAGCTGCTTAAAGATTCCTTTTTCTCTAATTCTTGATGACTTTTTCCCATCATAATTTTCCTAGAATTGCAAAAATTCGCGTTATCTAAAAAAAAACATTTAAAATTATTGAATTTACTATTTTTACGAATAAATTAAATAATAAAATTAATTTGCTTACATATTTTGTTGCGAATTGTTAATTTCCATCGGATTTATTGTGTTGAAAAATTATGAAAATATATGTTGAAAAATTTTGATGTTTGTTTTATTTTTATTTAATTTCAAATTATTGTCAACAAATTTTTCGAAGTTCTACCTAAATTGAAAAGTAAAAACTGCATAGCTAATAGGTATTTAAATTACATAGTGCTAAGGTAATATGCCTTATATTTTTAAATTCATAGAAAAAATAAATACCTATGCCAGCTAAGGCATTGTTACCTCGATTATTTTTTTGTGTGTAGGACAACGCCATGTTAAATTTCTGGTCTCTTCCAAAGGGTAGGACCAAATCAAAGACCGGTCACTGTCACAAAGTTCCAACCACGTGACCAACCCAATGACCGGTTCGTTTCCCGTAGGGCAATGGTTCCCAACCTTTGATTCTCGCCCCACTGGGGGGCAATTTGAGGGTTCCAGGGGGGCAACGATAAAATTTTCAAGATTTTTTTTAGTCAAATTAACTACAAAAACTATTTTTTTTTTAGCAAAATTTACTACAAAAATTTTGTTAATTGCTTAAAATTTCTACTAAAAACTTAGTTTAAATGGTTATTATACAAAAACTTTGCTAAACCAATAGTAATTTTTCATTAGAAACAAAAATTAGAAAACTTAACAAATTTTTCTTTAGTGTAGGGGGACAAGGCAATTTTTTTAGCCTAAAAGTGGGGCGTGGCGTAAAAAAGGTTGGGAACCATTGCCGTAGGGTAACTAAAAAATCATAGTTATTTTCACAAAAAAGTAGTGTTTCTAATTATTCGACCCTGCCGGTTAACCGGTTAGGGCATTATTCGAAAATTGACGAAAATTGGTTAATCGGTTATTCGGGTCGATTAATCGGAAAAAGTGGCGATTAATCGATTAATCGTCAAAAACAATGAAAATTTAATTTTAAACAATTTTTTGAAAGTAATGTAACAAAAAATTAAAGTATTTTAAGTAAAATTTCATTTTCAGTCTTTATACACACACACACAAAAACTTAAATTAATTCCAATTACTATTTTAATTGATTTTGGACCTATCACGAAAGTAATAGTATTAATTACTAAAAATTTTAAAAGTTTATTATCGCAAAAGTGCATTTATTCTCAATTCACGGAAATTTTCGAAATTTATTAAAAAATTTTATCATATCAATTAAAAAAATTATTAAAAACAAAATCGAACTTTTTAAAATTTTTAATTAAATTTTTTTTCTTTAAAATTTTTTGTGTGCAGTTTATAAAGGGAAAAACCAAAACGCAACTAATTGAAATTTAGATAAAAAAAAACTCCTAAATTTTATTTGGAATTTTCTAAATTTCAATCGGGAATTCTGAGTTTCAATTGGCCATTTCCGTTTTTCAATTGGGATTTCACAATTTCAATTTACTTATAACTGTAATTTTTCAATTTAAATTTTGATTTTCTAAACTATGAATATCAATTCAGATTTCTGAATTTCAGTTGGCTTTTCTAAATTTCAATTGCTATTTCTTAATTTCAATTGGGATTTTTGAATTTTAATTGTGCTTTTCAGAATTTTAATTGATGTCTTCTAAATATTAATTTTGATTTATATAATTTGATTTCACTTTTCTAAATTTCAATTGGGATTTCAATTGAGATTTCTGAATTTTATTAGCTTTTCAGAAACTGAATTATCTTTTCTGAATTTCATTTAGAATTTTTAAATTTCAATTTTGCTTTTCTAAATTTGAATTGAGATTTCTTAATTTCAGTAGGCTTCTGTAAATTTCAATTTTGTAAAATTGGGAGTTTCTGAATATCAATTAGGGTTTCTAAATTTCAATAAGATTTTCTGAATTTGGATTGAGCTTTCGTAAATGTTAATTGGGTGTTTCTCAATTTCGATTATCTGAACTTCAATTCCCGAGTAAAAATAATCATATATAACAATATATAACTTGATGCAAACATAATAAATCATATATGATTATACATCGCGTGAGATATTTTCAAAATTTTTTAAATGCAGTCATATGTAGTTACATATAATTTAATCATGATTCGGATTAAAAGGTGTAGGTTGATATAATTATATAAAATTATATGAGGGTCAATACAAAATTTGATTTTCTGTATAATTTAACATAAAATTATATATAGCTCATTCTGTTCCATATAAAATATATATGAAGGGCTTATTGTAAAAACTCGATAAGCAACATTTCATTTTATGGTGGTTTTTGCCTTATAACTTTTGAAATATTGTAGAAATCAGAACTTTTGCAGAACTTTCATTCTCAAGATATTTGTAAGAAGGGTTTAAACAAGAATTCTGCCAAAAATTTGTCAATGGATCATCAGTAGAAGACGAAAAACACCAAAAAATAAAATGTTGCTTATCAAGTTTTTGCAGTAAACCCTTCATATGTTTCCAATTAACTAAAAATTTGTCTAAGTTTTTTAGGCAAAGTATAAGAAACTTTTTAAAATGTTCCTAAACATTTCCTTGTTAGGGTTATGTATATCACCTATCTGGTTCGAAGCGTACCCAAACAGTTTTTTTTGTTTTAGAAAATTATATGTTTTGTGAATGTATCGTTGACCTGTGGTGTATCTCAACCCAAACCAAAAAACACAAGGATTTTATATGTTTTTATGCAATTAGATCTAATTAGATCCAGCAATATATGGCAATGTCTGGTCAAAACTCGAATGAAATCAAATCGTATTTTATACAAGTTGATCATTTTTAATGCAAAAACATCCACCATTATTCGGATCAAATTGCGTATAAATATATATTGTGTTACATATCATTATATATTGCATCATATAAAAATTTTTACTCGGGTTGGGATTTCTGAATTTGAATTAGCTTTTCTGAATTTCAATTGGGATTTTCCGAATTTTAATTGGGATTTTCAATATGGCGTTTAAAAACTGTAATTAGGATTTCTGAGTTTTAAATGATTAATATTTTAATTTTGCTTTTCTAAACTGTTAATTGCTGGTTTATGAATATTTGTTTTCTGTAGATTTGACTTTTTTCGGTAGTGTTTGTAAAAACGATTAAGTGTTTCAAACTAATTATAGTAGAATATAGAGATAATAATATTAACCGGTTAATCGAACTATTTTAACCGATTAATCGGGTCGAATAATTATTTGCGTTTTATATTATTTGTTTCGACATTAACCGAAATAGAGGCGATTAATCGAGGAATCGGTTAATCGATTAACCGAATTGGAAACACTACAAAAAAGCGAATTGCTGTCAGGAAAATGAGTTATATTTTTCCATGTTATTTTCGTTACAAAGGCTCATATATAAGGATGAACCCTGCAAATCAAAAGTTGATCATTAGCAATAGAAATGTGCAAAAAAAAAAATAAAAAATTATCTCCACTTACAATTTTTTTTTTTCAACTTTGTTAACTTTTAAGACCTGTCAAAGGAAATGGTGTAATTGAATCATAAATATAAGTTCAGGAAACCAGCTCCTATATATGTCCAACAAATTGATGTAGATGTTTTTTGAGAAATTAAATATTAGGACTTTTGGCCGGAAATCGATCTGGCTGGCCCTGGGTGCATTCGCCAAATTTTTTAATTTTTCTATGAAAACAAATTTGTGGTTATTGACCAAATTTATATTATTTGAAAGATTTTTTATGCTTCGTATATAAAAACGGCGATATAATTAAAATACTACTTTGATTTTTAATTGAAATGATAAATGTGTTCCCACAATGTCTTTTGGGCGATATATCGCTCTATTGTTTACCTGTCTCAATAGTAAGGTGTTTTCTGGTTTTACTTGTTTTTAGTTTCTCTTGTTTATTTTTAGGTAACAGATGTTGCCTATTTTTTGAAATTTGTTTGAGTATTAAGATTGATAATATTTTTATCATTTCAACAGTGCATTAAGCTTGATTTACACGTTAACTACCCTTGACTACCCTTATCTACTATTTCCCAGTATTGGAGGATAGCAATTGTCAAATTCAAATAATTTTTCATACAAAATTATTTAAACCCGGCAAACCGTATCACCAATACTAGGAAATAGTAGATAAGGGTGGTCAAGGGTAGTTAACGTGTAAACTGCCCTTTATTATTTTTTTGATGAATGAATGATCTTCTAGAAAAAGTTTTCTTATATCTCTTTACCCAGCAAAAACTTGGTAATGACACATCATTACCATTCGAATTACTTAGTAATGACATAAAATTACCTTTAGCATTATTTTGAAATGTAAAATAAGGACTTATTAATAATGACTTACCTAAGCCATTATAATAAAATAAAAAAATTTCGGAACTAAATTTTCACTTTTTGACTCACTGAATATTATTGTGATTAAAAATAAAATAAATTTAAATATTTTTTTATTTTTTAAAATTTTTTTTTTTTAATAATTTTTTCATTACCTATAAAGACATACGTAATTAGTTATTAATACTGTTGTGATAATCATTACTAGGGATGAGATTTTCATGCACTAAAAAATCGAAAATATGCGCTTAAAATATGTGCTAAAAAATTCAAAATATGCACTAAAAAACCTAAAAATATGCACTAAAAAATAAAATGTGTGCAATAAAAATCATGTTTTCATTGGAAAAACTACTTAAAAAGTAAAAATTAACGCCGTGTTTAAATAGTACCGTTTAAAACTTAATATAAGAAACATTTTTTAAGAAATTAAGAATATACATATAAAAAAAAAATTAAAAAGAAAAAAAAAAATTTTTTTTATTTTCAAAACAAATTTTTAAAATTTCAAATAGATTTTGACACAGATAAATTTCAATATGGGTTTTTGCTAATTTATGCCAAAATATGCACTTAAATGTTAGAAATATGCACAAAATATGCATTTAAAACCAAAATATGCATTTTCACCAAAATATGCAAAAATATGCAAAAACAAATCGATGCCATTTTAACGCAAATTTCTTGATTCGAAAATATAATTGGTCCATATCGTTTTTAAACTATCGACAAAAAACATGCATTTGCATGAAAATCTCATCCCTAATCATTACATTTGGCACATTTGCTTGTAAATGTAATAGGAAAGGTAATTCGAATCAGAAGTAGTTATAACTTTTGAATTTCCCATCACACATTTAATTACTTGGTAATGCAAGTTTTTGCTGGGTATAGACAAGAATGATGTGGTGGTTACCAAAAACAACTTATGTATATTAAAGGAGTAAGTTTAAGATTATATTTATGCTTAGTAAGTTTAAAAATATTTTGGAAACTTTCTACAGATTTTCTTTTATACATTTTGTTTTTTTTTTTTTTGCATTTTACTAAAGAGTTGCTAAAGATGGTTCTTGAATAAATTAAACGATGATTTAGCACGTTTTCTTTTGCACAAAATGAAAATGATATTTTTAATACAGCGTATTTGTTAAAGGGAAAAATTCATTAAAATTTTTATCATTTAAAGTATTTTTTTTTTATTTTGTACAAGTGAAATGAAGTAGAAGCGATTTTAGATAAATTTATCATTTACACAAGTATCGTATTTAAATTGTCATTAAAATCATCAACACCATGACAGTAGTAGAAGTACATACATTTTATTGTTGCCATGTTGTAAAATAATACAGTTGAAGTTGTAACATTTGGTTAGGATATATTCACCCCACACACACACCATACAAATACACGCATACATATAAATATATTAATACCTTAAAACAGATAAATAGAAATTATTAAATTCATAGAAAGTTTCAAAGGAAAATTGTTAAAGTACTTAAAAAATGAGCCGCTATTCTTAACGAATTTTTAAATCCTTTTGTTAGTGTAGTACACACAACAAAAACTTTTGATAACAAAATCTATAAAGAATAATTGGATAATTTACCCAAGTTTTTAGAGTAAAAACTTATGAAAATATGAAAACACACTTGGTAATTTTTACTTAAACAAACAGCTGCAACATTCGTTTTTAAAGATAATGTTATTAGGTTGGTTTCTAGTTTTATAAATGACGCAGGACACCACCTCAGCTTGTTAAAATAAACTACGCACTAAAAAAAGGAAAATAGGAATTACTGTTTTCATTTTCTTAAATCAAAAAAGGTTTGTAACTTCGATTTGTAGCTTGGATAATAGTTCACCTGCTGGTGAATACACTGAAAAAAAAATTTACCATTTTTAAAGCATGTTGCACTTAATTTAAAAAAAGGAGGGTATGCGAGGGCTCCAAAGATTTTAATTCTTCTTCCAAGTATATTTTTTCCTAAAATATAGTAATGCATTTACTTAAATATATCTTAAAAGTAAGTAAAATTGTACTTAATATAAGTTTAATTGTTTTTATCAAGAGGAAAAATATTTTTTTAAAATAAGTAAAAATTTCCTTAAACTTACGGATTCTGTGGACCCTATGGAGTCCCAATGTGAGGACCCTACGGGCCCCCAATATATGGGGTCCGCCCATGAGTATATGCGTACACTATTATAGGGTCACTATTGATTTTGATCCAAAATTTTGGTCAGAATCGCTCTATCTTGCATAGTTTTCGAGATATGGGAATGGGGTCTTGAGAAATTTGATCATGAAATAACTCGAAAACTATAACTCGGAGGGCTTTCGGGTCTTCGGCTGTCATATTCTACAAGTTAATGGCTACAAAAATGCCTTTAGAATTTTTTTCGTATCTGCAGTATTTGCAGAGTTATAGGCAATTGAAAATTCCGCGAAAATCGAAATTTGGATTTAAAGTTAGGGTCTCATGGGGTCTCCACATGGGGCCCCCAGATGGGGTCCCCAAAATACCAAAAGTATTTTTTCCTTAAGTTAAGTAAATTCTTTCTTAAACTGATGAAGATATGGATTCAAATAAAGTCAATGAAATCAATAAAATAAAGGTTACTTTTTTCTTAACTTAAAACAAAAATTGATTAAATTAAAGAAAATGCGTTTTGGAATTAAAGATTAGTACTTATTTGATTCAATGTCTTGAAAATGTCTATACTATTTTTAAGTAAGTTACGTACTTATTTATTTTTTTTGCACACAATTTAAATTTTTTTCTTTTAAGTAAAACAAAAATTTTTAATAAACCCTTTTTTTCTTAACTGCAATCAATTCGCCATTAATGTAAAGAATATTTAACTTAATTTAAAAAAACAAATTAAGGAAAACTTTTGTGCTTTTTTAAGTATTTGCATGTACTATCTTCAAGTTAATTTTCTTTGTTTTAAGTAAAACCACCTTATATTAAGATAAGTTGAAGTAAATTAAAAAAAAATTGTTTACTTAAATTAATAACAGTGTTTATTTAATTTCAGTATAGTTATTTTTTTCAGTGTACACTCAGAAAAAAAAGCTAACGAAAAAATGGGAAAATTAACTTAATCCAAGGAAAATTGATAATTATTTAGCTCGATTGCCATGTATTCCTACTTTTTAGTCCATATTTTTCTTAAAAATAAGGAGCAATTTTAACTAGAAAATGGGAAAAAATTTCCCATTTTTCAGTTAAAAAACATTTCTGATTAGGTAATTTTTCCTAAAAATAAGTTAATTTCATATTTTTTATTGGGTTATTTATAGAATAGCATGTGAATACACACAGAATTCTCATTATGTACATTTTTTATTATAAATTTAAAAAAATTTTTGTTTTTTTATAGGCAAGTAATAAATTTCATTAATCTTTAAATTAAATTACAACAAAGACTTTGTCTTTGACCTTTGTTCCCAGGCTATGGGAAAACACGCCAAAGCCAAGGCCTTTATTGTGATTAAAATGTAATTTTCTCTCTAACACATACATGTGTCGAAAAAATGTAAACATTAAATTTATTACTTGTTATACAAGATCAAACTCTTCTTTTCATATACTTCAAATAATAAACAAAATTTGGACTACATACACTGAAAAAAATAACTTTACTGAAATTAAATAAACACTGTTATTAATTTAAGTATAAATTTTTTTTTAATCTATTTCAACTTATCTTAATATAAGGTGGTTTTACTTAAAACAAAGAAAATAAACTTGAAGTAAGTACATGCAAATACTTACGAAAGCACAAAAGTTTTCCTTAATTCGTTTTTTTTTTTAATTAAGTTAAATATTCTTTACATTTATGGCGCATTTAAGAAAAAAAGGGTTTATTAAAAATTGTTGTTTTATTTAAAAGAAAAAATTAAATTGTATGCAAAAAAAAAAAGTACGTAACTTACTTAAAAATAGTATAGACATTTTCAAAACCTTAAATCAAATAAGTATTTTTCTTTAAGTCCAAAACGCATTTTCTTTAATTTTATCAAATTTTGTTTTAATTTAAGAAAAAAGTAATTTTTATTGTAGAAGAATTCCAAAATTTTTGACTACAAAAAAAAAACACTTTTTCGGCCTTACCTATTTTAATTGTCTTAAGAATTGGTATATATCTTCTTCTGATTTTTGTTGAACTTCGGTTTTTGTTATTTAGTCAAAATTGTGAATGGTTCGCGTTTTATCGCTGTTCAAAGTTGGTAATTTGCAACAATTGTACGATAAATACACAATGTTTAAATGATCATATCTTTGGAACGCATCATCCGATTGCCACGAAATAAAGCGCAAAGTAATGGTTATGTCCTGTACTTAAAACAGAATTTTAAAAAAGGATAGGATGATTTGCAAAAAGGATATTGAAATTAAAAAAATGTCCTTAATTTGCAAATATCTCAAAATGCGTGTCTCTAATTTTCCTATATTTTTTTGCACATATAGCCCAAAATGTACCTAACAACATATGCAAATCCCAAATTGGGGTGATAAGCGGTTTAATTATAAACGTGGTTTCATGAAACGACTTATTGATTTTTGTTAATAACTATTGTTTACAAATGAAAAACCATTTCTGCGCACTATCTACAAATATTTTTTTTATATGTATTTTGGATCGCTAAACTCAAAAATTTCATTTAATCAACATTTCGCGAATACATTTTTGTTTAATGAATTTTTTAGCGTTTTTTTTTGGAGGTATTTTGAAAATTTTGCTTATATCTTCAGTTCTGTTTATCTGATCTGCTCGCAATAAAAACCAAACTAAAGATAATCAAATTTCCAACAAATCCTACATTCATCATTTTCTCGTCAGTTCATAGCTTTTCGCGCAAATATCTTTTTTTTAGTGTTATTTGAAGGTATTTTGCTAAGCATTCTATCCTTTATCAAAATTCTATTTTAAGTACAGGACATAACCATTATTTTGAGCTTTATTTCGTGATAATCGGATGATGCGTTCATAAAATTGTGGCAAAATACCAACTTTGAACAGCGATAAAACGCGAACCATTCACAATTTCTACTAAATAACAAAAACCGAAATTCAATAAAAATCAGAAGAATTGCTGTGTTAATTTTTGGATAAATTGAACCACCATCGGCTGATTGCCTATGCTATTTTAAATGGACTCAGTCTGTATTGAATTCATTGACTTTATTTGAATCCATATCTTCGTCAGTTTAAGAAAGAAGGAAAACGTAAGGAAAAACTACTTTAGGTATGTTGGGGATCACATTTCAGTCCTTAACTCTGCCGAAGAGCCGAAAGCCCTTCGAGTTATAGTTTTCGAGTAATTTCGTGATCAATTTTCTCAAGACCCCATTCCCATATCTCGAAAACTAAGCAAGATAGAGCGATTCTGACCAAAATTTTGGATCAAAATCAATAGATACCCTATAATAGTGGACGCACATGTGCGGACCCCGTAAGGTCCTCACATTGGGACTCCATAGGGTCCACAGAATCCGTAGTTTAAGGAAATTTTTACTAATTTTAAAAAAATATTTTTCCTCTGTACAAAACAAGTAATCTTATATTAACTACAATTTTACTTACTTTTAAGATATATCTACCCGAGTAAAAATTTTTATATGATGCAATAAATAATGATATATAACATAATATATATTTATACGCAATTTAATCCGAATAATGGTGGATGTTTTTGCATTAAAAAAAATCAACTTGTATAAAATATGATTTGATTTCATCCGAGTTTTGACCAGACATTGCCATATATTGGTGGATCTAATTAGATCTAATTCCATAAAAACATATAAAATCCTGGTGTTTTTTGGTTTGGGTTGAGATCAGTGTTGCCACCTCATGTGTAATTACACATATCATGTGTAATTTTTTTTTTTCATGTGTAGCCCATGTGTAATTGGCTGCACGTGTAATTCATGTGTAATTTGAAATTTTTACGTTTTTGAGCATTTTTCATAATTTGTTTTAATTAATTTTACCCTCCACTTATTGATAGAGTAATTCAGTTTGTGACATTTTGAAATATCGATCTAGGATTTTTCAAAAAATTCGGTTAAGAAGTTGTGAGCAAAATCCTGAATTTTAGATGGATTTCATACCGAATTCTCATGTTAAAAAAACGCTTAACACGCTTTTTGGTGAGACACAAAATTATTTTACGAAGTATTTTTTTCACTTAAAAATTTTTTAAACTCCTCAAATAAAATATTCCTATACTTAAAAGAAAATATCTTTCAAAAAGTCTGTAAAACGGGCTTTCAGCTTAAAAAAGCAAACTTTTAGCAGATTTTTCTGCAGAAATGGATAGTTTAACAAAATTCTCTGTCATTCAGTTTTAAAAAATAACAGAATTTTGTTAAGTAATTTGACTAATTCTGTTTGCTGAGTTTACAAAAATATTTTTGTAAACATTTCAGCTGATTGTTTTGTAATTTTACAGAAATTGTTTTTTTTTTATTTTTGTGGTATTTTAACGATTAAAAATTGTCAAAACTAAAAAACAGCAGATTATTTTTCTAATTTTATAGAAATATTTAGTTTTTTTTTTTTTTTGGGATTTTTCATCAAGCCTGCAGATTTTTCTGCTATAATCGGGGTTTTTGTTAAAATTAGAAGATTTTTCAGCTGAAATAAATATATTTTTATTTTCTGTTTTTAAAGATTTTCTTCTGATTTGACTTACATAATCCAGACAGAAATTTCGCAAAAAAACAATTAATCTCAGGTTTTTTGAGCAGTAACATCCAGCCTTAGGGCAGATTACTCAATGTCTAATCAGCTGCTGTCAATTTAACGGAGTCTTATGCCAAAATCGACTTAATCGACATACTTAATCGTTATATCTTCAAAATTAACAAAAAAACCTTATTAAAAAAAAAGCATGTGTAATTCGTGATTTCATGTGTAATTTCGGCATGATCCATGTGTAATTTACGATTTTGTTGGTGGCAACACTGGTTGAGATACACCACAGGTCAACGATACATTCACCAAACATATAATTTTCTAAAACAAAAAAATGTTTGGGTGCGCTTCGAACCAGATAGGTGATATACATAACCCTAACAAGGAAATGTTTAGGAACATTTTAAAAAGTTTCTTAAACTTTGTCTAAAAAACTTAGAAAATTTTTGGTTAATTGGAAACATATATAGTTTTATATGGAACAGAATAAGCTATATATATTGTTATGTTAAATTATACAGAAAAACAAATTTTGTATTGACCCACATATCATTTTACATAATTATATCAACCGTACACGTTTTAATCCGAATCATGATTAAATTATATATAACTACATATGACTGCATTTAAAAATTTAGGAAATAACTCAAGCGATGTATAATCATATATGATTTATTATGTTTGCATCAAGTTATATATTGATATATATGATTATTTTTACTCGGGTAAGTAAATGCATTACTAGTTTTTAGGAAAAATATACTTGGAAGATGTATTAATATCTTTGGAGCCCTCGCATCCCCTTCTTTTCTTAAATTAAGTTCAAATGCTTTAAAATTGGCAATTTTTTTTTTAGTGTCGACAAGCATCTAAACTTTCAAAAAAAAAATTAAAAAAAAAGTTGCCGGATTTTTGAAAAATTGACTTTTTTAAAAAATAAAAAATTTCAGAACAGATTCTGAAAATTTTTCAAAAAAAAAAAAGAAAATTGTCGATAGCTCATACAAAACTATACAAAAATGTAAATTTTTGAGATTGTGGTGCATTCCGTTTTAATCTGATACATATTTAAACAAATTTGACAATTTTTCCAATATTTAGGTCGATAGCCCATAACAAACTATACAAGAATGTAAATTTTTGAGATTGTGGTGCATTCCGTTTTAATTTTATAAATATTTGAACAAGGCAACTCTGCACGAATTTGAAAATTTTTCCAATATTTTGACCACGCCTCCTAAGCCCAGTTTTTAAAAAATTGAAAAACCTAAAACGCAATTTTCTTAGTTGCATATAGGGCTATCCATTTAACCTATTCAGAAATTTACGGTACACATTTTTTTTAGCTGGACATTTGGTGTGGAATACCTCAAATATCCCTTCTTATCGAGTGTATATGGGGCATTCCAGGCCAAATCACTCACTTTTAGACCCGACCCCATTCGATTTATTTTATTTTTGGATATGTTTATGTACTTTTTAAATGTAACTTGGACACCAATTTTCAGCCTTTTATTCCAAGATGGTGTTGAGTAATCAATTTTTCAAAATGGCGATTTTTTCAAAAAAATGGAAAAATTAAAATTTTCAATTTATTTTGACCAGTTAAAAATATAGATATCTTAAAAAAGTTGGACAACGTTTTGTTGGTATTTAAATGTAGTTTTAGAAAAAAATATTAAAAAAATTATTCGAAGTAATTATCACTTATTTTTTAACGTTTAAATATTAAAATCGACTTTTTGAAAAAGTCCGAAACCTTCGATTTTTTTTTTACAAACGTCTAAAAGCTATACTGTTAATTACGCAACTTTTAAGCCATAATTCGAGATGTGATCGCAATTTGTTCTATTTTTTTCAAATTTTGAAAATTGAACCTTTTATTTTTTGACTCTGATTTATTTTATATGGTGGTCCAAAAAAATTAAATTGGTAGATACTGACCCTAACTTAGCCTAGATATATTCATTTCGAGGCAAAAATACGCCTCAAAAAAATTAAGAACGATCGCACATGGATAAGGTGTTCCGCATGGGCCTTGAAGTTTAGAAAACGGATTACAAGGAAAAATATGATTTTTTTTCTGTTTTCTCAATTTTTTTGGTATTTTAAGTTAAGTTTTAATTCAAGTGGTTACAGAATTATAATACGGAGTAAAATGCCTCTCTAATAAGGTATCAAAGACTGAAATCGGTTGAAAATCAGCCAAGTTATTACAACTTCCCCAGGCATCTAACGTATGGCAGAACACTTGATTAAGCAATATAATACGATTTTGGAAATTCATTGAAATTTTCTACTGTAATAACATTTTTTTATTCTTCAAGTTCAAATGTAATTAGATGACAAGTATTTTTCATATTGTGTTTTGCTAACATTTTTTAAATTAGTGCTAAAAATGCCTGCATTTTCAACACCCTTTTGAAATCTCTATTTAAAAAAAAAAAATATTTTTTTTTGGTTTAAAATTTGGAAAAACCAAAAAAATATTACACTGAAACATGAATAATGAAAAAATGTTATTACAGTAGAAAATTTCAATAAATTAAAAAAAAAGGGACTCGTATTTTTTAATCAATTGGTATGGCACACGCTAGATGCCTGGGGAAGTTGTAATAACTTGGCTGATTTTCAACCGATTTTAGTTTTTAGTACCTTATTAGAAAGGCATTTTACACCACATCATAATTCTGTAATCACTTGAATTAAAACTTAACTTAAAATACCAAAAAAATTGCGAAAGCCGAAAAAAATTCATATTTTTCATTGTAATCCGTTTTTTAAACTTCAAGGACCATGCTAAACGCCTTACACATGTCCGATCGTCCTAAATTTTTGTGAGACGTATATTTACCTCCAAATGAATATATTTAGGGTAAGTTAGGGTCAGTATCTACCATTTTTTTTTTTTTTTTGGAGCTCCATATAAAATAAATCAGAGCCAAAACATAAAAGGTGCAGTTTTAAAAATTAAAAAAAAAATAGAAATAATTGTGATCACATCTCGAGTTATGGCTTAAAAGTTGCGTAATTTAGAGTAGAATTTTTATAGTTTTTTACAAAAAAATCGAAGGTTTCGGACTTTTTCAAAAAGTCGATTTTAATTTTTAAACGTCAAAAAATAAGTGATAATTACTTCGAATAATTTTTTCATATTTGTTTTCTAAAACTACATTTAAATACCAACAAAACGTTGTCCAACTTTTTTTAAAATATCTTTATTTTTTAATGGTCAAAATTAATTAAAAATTTCAATTTTTGAATTTTTTGGAGAAAATCGCCATTTTGAAAAATTGATTACTCAACACCATCTTGGAATAAATGGCTGAAAATTGGTGTCCAAGTTGCATTTAATAAGGACTAAAACATATCCAAAAATAAAATAAATCGAAAGGGGTTGGGTCTAAAAGTGAGTGATTTGGCTTGGAATGCCCCATATATATCTTACTTAAATTTGGCTACCTTTTATTTTACCTTCCGCGCCTGAATAAACCAAATAACAAAATTTAGTATTAAATTTCATACGAATGTTAACGAAATTTTTTAAGTTTTTTCTATGAATTTGGAGGCCCTCTTATGTCTTTATTGTTTTCTTGTTAAACCACCAAAAAGAAAATGACATTCATGATAATATATCGTAAAACAAAATATAAATTCATACATACAAAACTACATGCATTAGAGTTAGTTGAAAATAATATATTTGAACTAAAAAGTTATTCCTATTTTAACTCTTAAATCAAGGGCGGATCCAGGTGGAAAATTATCATCGTAGAAAAATTTGTTGAATTTAAAAAAATATGATACGAAAAATGTTTTTGATTTTGAGGATGCCTCGGAGTCTAAAAAATGTTTAGCACAGATATGTTTCAAATGTGAATTATTTTTGGAACTCGAAATATTTTCTATAGAAAAATATCTGAAAGATGAAAATTTTTTCATATCCTCCGCTCTACTGATAAAGGGTATATCGACGGTACCATTCCATAACATGCTAAGGGCTGGATAATATAACACTGTGACACAATTGAAGGGTTATTTCTTAGGGCCTCAACCAAACCAAGACAGTTTGAAAGTACTTGTGTGTAGTAGTTAAACCTCCAATGGGTTTTGCTCTGTAACGTCTCAAATTTTTTTTATAGCCCACTAAATTTTTCATTTTTTTTTTAAAGGCGTTTGAAAAAAGACGAAAAAATAATGTAACTGTTCTTTTGAGCTTAAAATAGTGTTTGGATGTCTTCAATAGAATTTGATGGGGAATTTTTTCTAGAATATATTAACCCTTTATCTGCCGTATTTATTGGTCGTTTAAGTAATTTTTTTAATAAATGGCTCAAAAGTCTACTAAAACTTGCGTTTAAAGGGTTAAAATGTTCTACGAATATACTCTGCATCAAATTTAACTAGGGGTTACTGAAGGCAGAAATTTCGACTGATATAAGGAAAATGCAGAAAAAAGATAAATTGTAAAGTGTCATTCATTTTTTTATATTTTTGCCAGAAATTGTATACAATTGTAGCTAACAAATATAGGAAAAAATATAAAAAGTTAATGAT
This sequence comes from Pegoplata infirma, assembly GCA_963921195.1. Classification (NCBI taxonomy): domain Eukaryota; kingdom Metazoa; phylum Arthropoda; class Insecta; order Diptera; family Anthomyiidae; genus Pegoplata; species Pegoplata infirma. The sequence continues at coordinate 161,159,886 of OY992538.1, forward strand.
AATTTACAATTAACCTTTTTTATGCATTTTTCGTATACCGGTCGAACTTTCTGCCATCAGTAACCGTCAGTGAAATTTGATGCTGAAAATAATCGTAGAGCATTTTAACCCTTTAAACGCACGTCTTAGTAGGTTTCTGAGGCATTTCTTAAAATCATGACGTAAATGACCCATTAAAACGGGAGATAGAGGTTTAGCGTAATCTATAAAAACGTTCCCCATAAAATTCTATTGAAGACATCCAAACACTATTTTAAGTTCAAAAAAACATTAACATTAGTTTTTTCGACTTTTTTCCAACGCCTTTGAAAAAAAACGGAAAAATTCAGTGGGCTATTGAGACGTTACAGAGCTAAACCCTTTGTGGTTTTTACTACTACACATAAGTACTTTCAAACTGTCTTGGTTTTGTTGAGGCCCTAAATGTGCTGCTGCACTGTGTAATCAATGATTTATCCTAATCATTGTTCAACTTCATGTAAATTTGACGTTTGGAAACAATGAGTTGCCCAAATCATAGATTATATTGTGATGAGTTACCAGCCCTAAGTCGACTTAGACTTAGCATGTTTTGCTGGGAATAGCATTTTTGAGTTAATTGCTTGTTTACTTCGATACTGTAAAATTTTGGTACCGATCGGAATCAAATCAAAAGTTATAATCAACAATATACTCCCTTTTTAAATGTTTTAAGTACACTTAGCATGATTTGGTTGGAATTATTTTTGTTTTTTTTTTATGCTAAAGGTACTTGGCATATTATAAAATGGACATTTCTTTTTTCGTTTTTTCTATGTACACTTAGCATGGACGTATTACAGTTTTATATTTACATGTTGGAAGGTATAAAATATTCGGAACAGCCTAACTTAACCTCTCACTTGTTTAATATGAACTGATTTACAATTACTTTTTACTATCATTTTTTAAATAAATAAAATATAAGAAAAAGTTATCAGAGTTTGTTATATTAATTAGGATATTTTAAAATAATTTTCATTTTAAGTAGTAGTAGTATTATATCAACTTTTATCCAATGAGATATAATCATATTTTTTGGGATTAAGTGAGATATGGCGCCGTATTATTTTTTTTTAGTCGGGTAAATTTGACCAAATTCTGGATAAAATTGCATCAATTTTTATAAATTTTGATCTAAACAACACAATTAGATATAATTTGATACAACCATTTCGAGGATCAAATTAGATATATCTAGTCAAATTTGAACATTTTTACTACCCGCCCGGTGAAAAATGTCAGATGTTATTCATATATTATTCATATATGTTTGTCCATATATGATACATATATGAAACAAATGCGAAAATTGGCGGCATGTGTAAATATATGGACATATATGATCACATATGATCACATATGTAACATATATTAATTTTTATAAAGGATCACATATATGATTCATACATGTTCATATATTTATACTTGCATAAATGCCTAGCCTCCATAAACCTTTTTAAATAAAAATATCTCTAAATTTGTTGTGATAATAATCCATTGGTTTTTATTATTCTTATTTATGTTTTAAGAAACTTTTTAATTAAAAATATTTTTTTTTTGTACTATAAGTATAAAATTAACACAGTTTTTGTTCATAATATATAAAAAATACTATTAGTTCAAAACACTTTAAACATATGAGCATTTTTAACTTTTAATTGAAATTACAAAAATTAAATAATTTTAATTTTATATTAATTTTAAATCGATTTTAAAATTATAGATTTTTGTTTTTAAATCTAAGGACATTAATTATTCTTCGTCCTCTTCTTCCGATTCAATAAAAATTTTTTTCGATTGTTTTTTTAATTTTTTTTTTTCTAATTTCTCTTTTCTGTTCGCGGGTTTTTTGGCTTAATGTCTCTTCATCCTCTTCTTCCGATTCATTTTTTCAGCATTTTTTTTTATCCCTCTTTTAAGTTCGCAGATTTTTTGGCTCATGGCCCTGTTCATTTCAAATATGCTTTGACATGGCCATTTTTTTTTTCGAGTCATCGTCATACAAAATTCTGAAAAGTTTTAAAAAAAAATATTATTTTTCTTTAATATTTAATGGCTTATATTTTTTTACCAATTATTGATTGGCTGGCATTCGAATCCAAACTTTTATTTGGTTGCCCTTTAGTCTTGCCCCGACCGGTAAGTGTACATTCGCTTATTGCATCATTTTTAAACACGCCTTCGATTAGCCGTCTGGCTAAGTGGGAGGCTCTGGTGGCACTACCAGTAGCCTGGTAAAATATACTTTTTCGGCAATATATACCATTGCATAATAATATCATCTAAAAATGGAAAAATATATTTAAAGAACGCTGTTGTTAACTTGAAAGACATTTTATGAATTTTAATTTTTTTATACCCTCCAACTACAGTATGGGGGTATACTCACTTTGTCATTCCGTGTGTAACGCATCGAAATAACGGTCGGGGACCCCATAAAGTATATATATTATTGATCAGTGATCAATTCTAAGACATTCTAGCGATGTCAGTCCGTCCGTCTGTCTGTCCGTCCGTCTGTCTGTCTGTCCGTCCGTCTGTAGTTAACACGATGTCCAAAATAAAAGAGCTACCCCCTCAAGTCTGGCATAAATATGTCTTATGGTCCTAGGAAGGTTAAGTTCGGAAATGGGCCAAATCGGACAAGGGGGGAAAAAGTTCTCCCTTGAAGAACTAAACAAAATTTTTTTGACGTTTTTTTTATTTTTGTGAACCAAATGAGACATTTTTATGTTCGTAGAAGTTTATAGTCCTGAGCTTGGACCCAGGGGATTAAAAAATGTCTCTTTTTTTGCCCCGCTCCTCTTTTAAGGGCGTGGATAAAAAAAATCACTTGAATAATTATAAAACTATAATACTTAAGTGCACAAAGCAGACAAAAATGAACTTGTTAACATATACCGTTATTTTATTATTTATCGTATGGCACTGATACAAACAATTACAATTTTAGAGATATAAGCATTACTAGTTTAACAGATTATACAACAAAGTTTAGCATATTTTGATAGAAAAATAGTATAGATAATAATTAGATATTGATGTCAATATTCTTCAGCCACCGGACGGCATCTGGGCCAGCATTGTTTAGTTCGTGTAGTTCGCCAAGAAATTTACGATGGGGGCAGTCTTTTATAATGTGGTAAATGGTTTGATTAACATCACTGCAATCACATAATGGCGAAACAGCGGAGCCCCATTTAAAAAGAGTAGCTGCGCACCTTCCATTGTTTGTCCGTATACGGTTAAGCCTAACCCATATAGGCCTAGGCAATTCTGATCCCGGAGGCATACAGGTCAAGTCCTGTATTTTCATTAAGTCATCACATGAAGCTTGGTTCCAATTATTAAACCAGATGTTATATGGGTCATAATTATTGTTTGCGAGACTTTCAGCTAGTTTTAATGGAGGTTTTCGAGATATGAGACGGTCGTCATTAGCAGCTTCAATATATTGGTGTATTTTAAGGCTAGGATTGGCGATTATTTTTCGATGTTCGCGGAGTAGTGCATTCTGACGTCTTAGACTTGGTGGTAGAATATTACTTAGGACAGGTAAAAATCTTATTGGGGTTGAAGACATTGTACCTGTTATTAGTCGCATACATGCATTTAGTTGGGTATCTAATTTGTTTACGTGGGGGCTATTAAGCCAGACCGGTGCGCAGTATTCTGCAGAAGAATAAACCAGTCCGAGTGATGCTGAGCGCAGTGTTTTTGCAGAAGCTCCCCAAGTAGTTGACGCAAGTTTTTGGATAATATTGTTACGCGTTTTAACTTTGTTAGCAGTATTTTCTATGTGCTTTTTAAAAGAGAGTGTTCTATCAAGGGTAACTCCAAGGTATTTTGGTGTTGGATTAAAGGGTAGGATAGTAGCTCCAAAACGAACGTTAAGCTTTAGATCAGATTGACTATTATTGAGGTGAAAACATGTTACTTCCGTCTTGTTGAGGCTAGGACACAGACGCCATTTTTTAAAATAATTTCCAAGTGATAGCAGGTCATTTGTAAGGACAGATTCAGCATCTTTAACTAAGTAGCGTTGAGTGGCTATAGCGATGTCATCAGCGTAGGAGAACTTTTTTGAGTACGTTGATGGGAGGTCATTAGTGTAGAGATTAAATAGAAGCGGGGCAAGTACAGATCCTTGGGGGAGTCCATTATTAAGTTTACACTTCCTGCTTTGTTTGTTTCCAAGATACACTATAAAATGACGATCACTTAACATATTGTTGAGAAGAGTAGCAGTTCGGATGCAAGGGATAACTTTTAGAAATTTATAGATCAGCCCGTCTTTCCAGACCGTGTCGTACGCAGCTTTGAGATCTATAAATGCAACGGATGTCCTGAGTTTTAATTGAAAACCAGCCTCAATGTAGGTCGTTAAGGATAGTACCTGATCAGTGCAGCTACGTCCCGATCTAAACCCCGCCTGCTCTACCGGAACGATGCTATTAATAGTGGGTTCAACTCTGTTATAAATTAGTCTCTCGAGTAATTTGTATACAACGCTTAATAGTGCAATCGGTCGGTAACTTTCAGCTTGTTCCTTTGGCTTGCCTGGTTTTAAAAGGGCGAGTATTTTAGATCTCTTCAGATCCGTAGGCATTACACCAGTTAGTAGTACATTTGAGTAGAAAAGTGTAAGCCATTTTCGAAAATTTTTTCCACTATGTATAAAAAACTCAGGAAATATACCATCCGCTCCTGCGGATTTCCTTGACTTAACTTGCGATATTGCGAAGTTAATTTCCTCCTCACTGAAAGGTCCTGAGAACTGTGGGATGATAGACGATTCATTTTTTAATTCTTTAAGTTTCTTTTTAATATTAATGGTGTGTTTCTTCTCCGATACAATTTTTGATGTTCGTTTGATGTTTAGAGCAATACTGTCAGGGTGTATGTTCGATTTCGATGTTGTTATAGGAGTGCTATTACCCAATTTACGAAGGAGGCTCCAAGCTTTTCGGCTGGAATGTGTGAAATTTACATTTTCAACAGTATGGTGCCATTTTTCCCTGCGAGCATTATCAAGAGACTTTAGAAGTTCGTCTGCAATTGTCTCATCTTGAGTAGCTAGATATTCCGAGTGTAGAGTCTCGGTTTCTTCTGACCAGCCAGGAACATATTGTTTCCGGTATCCTCTGGGTATATGTTTCTTTGCAGTAGCAATTACCATTTTCACCATTCTTGGATAATTATTTGGGGTTGGATTTATCCACCTTATGTTAGAGTCGAGATCTCGAGAAAACGATTTCCAAGAGGCTTTGCAGAAGTTCCATCTTGGTTTTGGAAATGATTCGACTAAGGGTATCTGAATTCCAATTTCTAGGAAAAGTGGACGATGTTGGCTGTTTGGGAATGTTTGTAGTACTTTTCGGTAGACTGGGATGGGAGTGTGGTCATCTCTAAGACTGACATATGTGAGGTCGGGATTATAGCCTCTGCGCCAGCGACCGGAGTGAAAGGTTGCGGCGTCTTTCGCATCAAAAATAAGGTTTAAGTTGTTAACCTCTGGCCATTCGACTAACATGTTGCCACTTATGTCATCAGTAGGGTACCTCCAAGAGGTATGTTGGCTATTAAAATCACCAGTATACAGCGACGGGTGTGGAAATGTGGGGAGGACTGAGTCAGGCCATAGAATGTTTGGGGGCTTATAAACGTTTATAATATGCACCCCAGAGATTTCAATCGTAATAGTATACACGTCTTGCTCAGAGCAAATATCAATTAGGGTGACATTGTCCAGACCAGTTCTGACATATGTAGCGGAACCATATGAACGATGGTATAGTACACCAACAGCATCATATCCATCAATCATGCCACGTATATTGAATTCTTCTTCAGTTAAAATGTGGGTTTCTTGTATGATGACGACATCAATACATTCGTCAGACAGCAGACGCGAGATATAATCGCATTTAGCTCTGCTCATTCCCTCAATATTAAGCTGTAGAATTCGGACCGAAGGTCCGATATTCTTTGTCAAGAAGCTCTTAGAAGAGCTAGTTCGGTTTACTTTAGGCTGCATTATTTTGTTGTTGTTTTATCTGCTTAGTATTTCTAGTTGTTTGTTTTTTCAAATTTACCAGGAGACCAGATATAGTTCTGATAGTTTGGCAGCCAGTCGCGATAGATCATTTAGCGGAAACCAGGGTGCACCTGCAAACAGTATTGTTCACGGAGGCGATCTATATTACACCCCGATCTATATTACACAGCCGAATTTAACACTCTCACTTGTTTTTTATTTTAATTGCACTATATACAGATGCAATTCGTTAAACATCAAATAAAATTTGCAAACTCTTTTTGTAATTTCAAGATTCGATTTGAAATTTTATTTGATTTTGCTAGGGGTTATTTATATGTTACTCACGTCTTTCTTGTAAGATTTTCCATAAAGTTGGTTAACGTTATCAGTAATTTCAAAACTAAATTCATTGCTGCTAGCTTCCGGAGTCTTAGTAACTTTTGCCTCCCTCAATTTTTGTAGCTTTTCTTCCATTTCCCGAATTCGATTCTGAATTTCCAATTCGCTTGATGTTACATTCACCTAATTGTGTGTAAATTTAAGAAAAAAAAGTTAAATAAATGTTTAAAATAAATGTGTGTAAAGTTATCCAAAAAAAGTTATCCACATAAGGAATTTTCACTAAAAATTGCAAAAAATTTAGGTTTTATAAAAAAAAAATAATATAAAGTAAGAAAAATAACTCTAAAAATATCTTGGAGCGCTAAAATTAGCACTAAAGGCAAAGTTGTTTTTAAAATTTAGTTTTTCTTTCTAAATTTGATTTCTCAGCTTCTCCGATGATTTGGAATGTGCAACACACATGGATCGGATCTAATTGAGTCCAAAATTGTTAGTTATTAGCCTCATCTTGTAGAAATGTCTTGGAGCCCTACAATAGGCACGCACTAAAGTTTTTTTCTAAAAATAATTTTTTTTTTTTTCAAATTGGATTAAGACAAACACAGATCGACTCTAATTGTCGATCTACAATTGGCACTAAAGTTTTTTAAAAAAATTTAATTTTTTTTTAAATTTGATTTCTCGGCTTCTCCGATTAAATGAAATGTGAGTCATACATAAATCGGATCTACTCGAGCCCAAGATTATTAACTATTAGCCTCACCTTGGAGAAATGTCTTGGTGCCCTACAGTTTGTACTTTACTTTTTTCAAAAAATTTTAATTTTTTTAAATTTGATTTTTCAGCTTCTCCGATCATTTGGAATGTGAGACATACATGAATTGGTCCAAGATTGTTAACTTATAGCTTCATCTTGGAGCCCTACAATTGGTACTGAGAAATATTTTTTTTAAACTTAATGGCATTTTTAGGGATCCAAAACATTTCTTCAAGATGAGGCTAATAGTTAACAATCTTGGACTCAATTGGAGCTGATTCATGTTTATCTCACATTTCAAATCATCGGAGGAGCTAAGAAATAAAATTTTAGAAAAATTTACAATTTTTGAAAAAACTTTAGTGCCTACTGTAGGGCACCAAGACATTTCTCCAAGATGAGGCTGATAGTTAATAATCTTGGACTCAATTAGAGCCGATTTATGTATGCTTCACATTCCATTTAATCGGAAAAGCTAAGAACTCAAACTTTAAAAAAATTTTACATTTTTTTAAAAAACTTTAGTACTAATTGTATGGCTTCAAGACATTTCTCCAAGATGAGGCTAATAGTTAACAACATTGGTTTCAATTAGAGCTGATTCATGTTTGTCTCATATTCCAAATCATCAAAGGAGCTGAGAAATCAAATTTTAGAAAAAAATTTAAATTTTTGAAAACACTTTAATGCTTATTGTAGGGCACTAAAACATTTCTCCAAGATAAGACTAATAGGAAACAATCTTGGACTCTATTAGAACTGATTCATGTTTGTCTCACATTCCAAATTATCGGAGGATTTGAGAAATCAAATTTTATAAAAAATTTAAAATTTTTGAAAGAACTTTAGTGCCTATTGTAGGGCACTAAGACATTTCTCCAAAATGAGGCTAATAGGAAACAATCTTGGACTCTATTAGAGCCGATTCATGTTTGTCTCACATTCCTAATCATCTAGTTTTTTATATTTCATCGGAGGAGCTGAGAAATCAAATTTTAGAAAAAAAAAACTTTAGTGCCTTTAGTTGCAATTTTAGCGCTCCAAGAAATTGTTTGAGTTCTTTTTCTTATTTTATATTATTTTTTATAAAAAATATTTTTTTTTGCAATTTTTATATATATATATAATACACATACTTGTTTTGAAACTGGAAGTGAGCACAAAGAAGACGAAGGTGATACCAACATGCATCGGAATGGAGATGGCGATTTTTCGATTTTTTGTCGTTGTGGAGATGGAGACTTCATTTTATATGACGATGAAGGTTGCGACTTCTCCTGCCGTATTCCCTCCGCCTTCTTTTTATAAATTGATGATGGTTGTGACGCCGAAACATTCTTTAAAAAGCTTCGAGTCTGCTCCTGCAGTTCTTTTTTTATTTTAGTTTTTGCTAAGATAAAAAGATAAACAGTTTTACATAAGTGATTTTATTAACACAAAGTATTTATTACTTACCTATCTTCGGCATTTTGGAAAATATTTAAATTTTTAATTTTGCACAAAAATCGTGTTTAAGCGGCAGAGAATTTGTAATAAATAAAATGGCGGTAGTCCATACTGCCAATATATTTTTTCATGTTGTAACAAAAAGTAGTAGTTAAAATGAAAATTGTACGTAACAGGGTTGTATTTGCTACGTATATAAAAAAAGTGTCTCTTCACAATACAGCAGCAAGCAGCAGACAGCAAATTTTTTACATGTATTTTGATGTTGCGCCAACAACAAAATACATGTAAAAATTTAGCTGTCTGCTGTTTGCTGCTGTATTGTGAAAAGACACTAAATCAGTGAAGGTATGGGAAAATTGGTATTTGAGTAAAATTTTGTACAAAAAGGTCCATTAAATGGGCTAAAGTCTAGTTGGCAGACATTGCTCTGATCAAAAAAAAAAAATATCAGAGATAGAACTTTTAATGCTGTGTCCGACAAAGAAAAAAATAATTGTCGGCGGCCCATGGTTCCCGAGTTATGGGCCTCCAAAGTTCGGATATCGAATTTAATATACCTTCTCCAATAATGGTCCGATCAGACCAAGATTATTTCATTCAAAAGTTTATTCAAATACCTTTAATTTGACATTTTAAAAATTTGGGTTTATTAACCCATTGTGGCACACAACCAAATTTTAGATTTTAAACCAAAGTTTTTGGAGAAAATGCGTTATATTTCAAAATTATGCCTTATTAAGGCATGTATTTATACAACCAGATTTAAAGCTTAAGTAATAAGTTTTCATTTGAGCTTTCATTTGACCTTTTAACCCTTAGAGAACCGGAGTTATTAACTGTTAACCATTGACCCCGCTTATATTTTAACACAAAAAAACTTTATTTAGCGAAGCCGCTAAATTAATTTATGGAGTTTGAAATCCCTAAGCCCGGCCAAGGGCCGGCTAGGCAGAAAAACTTTTAAGGCAAAAAAAATAAACTGCACAGAGGTCTGGAATACATATTTATATATGTTTTCCAATGGTTAAACGGTAATAAATCCGGTTCTATGAGGGTTAAATGGTCAAATGAAAGCTCAAATTAAAGCTTAATAGCTATAAGCCTACACTCAAAAAATTATGACGGTAGATTCCACTACAAAAGACAGTTAAAACTACTACATTTGTTGTTGTTTAGGCGTCCACTACATTGTACGGTAAAATCAACCAAAAATTGTTGTTATTTTTAACTATTGATTAACAACTACAAAAAACTGTAAAAACTACTTTAAATTACAGTTGTTTTTACTGTAACTCAAATTGTCTGAATTTTTTTATTAATAAAAAAACTTCTAAACGTCTAAAAGGGTTAAAACTATTTGGAAATAATTCCTGCACATTCGTTTTTCTAAAAATTTCTAGAAAATTGTAAGTTTTTTTATAGACTAAAAACAACTACATAAAACAACTGCTACTACAATGTAGTAATTTTTTGTATTTGTTTTTCAAAACGACTACAAAAAAAGTAGTTTGAGATTTTTCATACAAAAACAACTGAAATTGTAGTTGAAAACAACAAGTACTACTTACTACACAAATGACCGTCATGTAGTAACTGCAATAATTTTCTAAGTGTAATTATTAAAATAAATACCTTAATAATGCATAATTTTAAAATTTTACGCATTTTCTTCAAAAACTTAGGATAAAAAATCTTAAACTTAGGTTTGTGCCACAATGGGTTAATCAATCTATTTTTTTTTTTAAATGTCAAATTAAAGGTATTTGAATTAGCTTTCGAATGAAACCAATCTTGGTGTGATCGGACCATTATTGTAAAAGAAATATTAAATTTGATATCCGAACTTTGGAGGCCCATAACTCGGGAACCATGGGCCGCCGACAATTATTTTTTTCTTTGTCGGACACAGCACTAAAGGTTTTATCTCTGATATATTTTTTTTGTACATAAATTTTAGAAGCTTATTTCACTAAAATTTAGTTTGTGTATGCTTTCTACACTTATAAAAGATCTGAGGAAATATCATTCCAATCAATTTATGTTCGAAGTTGGTGTCCATTTCCGGAAAACACTAGTATAGGGCATTATATTCCCGGTCTTGACCGATATTTTTCTTCTACTTGTTTTATTATTGTTGGGCTCAAATAAATTTATAGGTCTCAACTCCCACCACTGGTACGTATTAGTAGTATGCAAATAGTAGTTTTACATGTTATGTGTTTTCTTACAATGCAGCAGCAAGCAGCAAAAAGAAAAAATATAAAGTTCAGTGTTTGACTATAATTATAATTAAAAGCTATTATTTTTTTCATTGTGAAGTTGCTTTCTGCTTTTTAAATGTAAAAAAATCAAAACATTTAGCATCTAATTGTAATTATAATAGACAGTACTTTATTTTATTTGTGATGCTTGCTGCTGTATTGTGAAGACACACAAATATTGTAGTTATTAATAGCACAGGGTTGCAACTTTTAGTACTTAAAAAAATAATTGCAAAAATATTAGCGCAATTTGGTTTACTTTTTGGAAATAATAAAAAATAATTGTAAAAAAAATTCTCGTCTTTTTTTGGATAATTTCAGCAATAACATTTTAAGGGTATGTTTACGTTAATCGGATGCTGTTCTGTTCCTACGTCTCTAGATACGAGAATCTAGTCCCTTTTCTAAATTTATGGAAAATTCTGAAAAAGCTCAAGTGCTTCTTCGGAATGCAGTTTTTGTGCTTGAAAAAGAACAATGTGCGTTAATTATTTATTCAAATAATTAAAAAGTATTGTTTGCTGATTGCTGCAGCATTGTTAAGAAACACTTGGACTTGTATAATGTACCATCGAGTGTAGTAATCAACGTAAAATTGTTTGCAAACAGATTATCTCAGTTACGCCTATATTGCATTAATCTCTAGCTGCATATGCTGAAAATGCATATGATTATATTATGGATGCTTGCTCGATTCCAAGACATTATAGCATGGGCATAGGCAACTTAGTTTCGTAAATGTGCATAATCCGTACTAGGAGAAAAACACCATTGAACTTAAAACAGCCTCTAAAAAAACATTTTCAGGTTTTATACCTTCCAACCATAGAATGGGCTTATACTCACTATAACATTCCATGTGCAATGCATCAAAATATATCCGACCGGCTGTTAAAGATCCCTGAACCCTTGATGTTTAGCAAGATTATGTTTTTTGATCATTAGCATATCGTCACCTAAAATGCAAAACGCCCTATCTAACATTTTATAAATTTTACAGGAGAAGCAAAAAACGTGTTTATATAAAAACTATAAGTTTTTATTACAAATTTCTTAAATATTAGTAAAAACACACAAACAAATTCATTTCTGTTAAAACAAATTATAAATTTTTAATATTTGAAAAGTTATGTTAGTAACGCCCTTTTGTCTTGTAATTTTCAAAAACACAAAAAGCTCTAACTGCACTGAAGATGTTTAAAAACACCAAGCAGATGTGTTATAAAATGTAACAACATGCTAACAAAATTTTATACTGAATGTTGTTTTATCATATAGAACTCTAACAAAATGTGGGCGGTATTGGAAAAAGGGCGTGGCACCTGTTATATAACCTTACACTGCAAAATGTCTCATTTTAGATTCTGTTAAACACATGCTAACTTAATTTGATACAAAATGTCAATTTACCATTTTAAAGCTCCATGTCAAATGAGGTTGGAACAGGACAAAGGGTATGGCCCGAAATAACCTAATGCATTAAAATGCTTTAACCTTTTAACGACCACAGGCAACTATACTTCCTAAATGATTTTTTGCGATTTTTTTTTGTTCAAGTAAAAGATAGGATAAATGTGCTAAAATATGAATTATAGAAGAGTTTTAGAGAAACAAAAGTTTTGGTTTTCATTAAGTCTCTAACTGGGTCCACTTACTCACTATAAGTTCTCAAAGTTTGCGAAGTAATAAATATATTAGGGACAAAATCATATTTACTTGACAGGCGAAATAAGGGTAAAGAAGGGGGTTCAGAAATCCAAATTCTTGTAGAATAACTATTATTAAGTTGCATTTCTTAAAGATCACAGCGACTACAAAACAGCGTAATATGGGGGAAGGAGGGGCCCAATTTTTTTATGAGTAACTATTATTAGGTCAGAAATTACGAAAATTGAAAGAGAATCAAAAACACTTCGGTCAAAAATGTATGGTCGTCAAAGCGTTTACTCGGCTTCTGGAAAATTTCTTAAGATCTACAGTAAATATTGGGAATTTGATAGATATTTCACTCGCATCTCACAAAGCTCCTAAAGGAAAATACCTTAGCTTTATTTTGAGTTAAAAAAGGGCCGGTTTTAAAAAAATGCCAAATAAGTTTTTGATTTTGCAAAAAAAAAGTAAAAATTTTTTTTTTTTTTAAAGATTAAAGAAATGGCTTTCTGAAACTCTCGGGACACATTTTGCTAGGAACATTAGGTAATCAGTTACATGGATGCAAAAAACACCTGTTTGCCCAAAATGTAAAATTACGGCCCCCTCTAACTCAAAAAGTTATTTACCGATCTCGCTGAAAAATTGTGACTAAACTACTATTGGTTTTAAAAGTTGTGTCACTTAAGATGAAAACCCCTATATGTAAATGATGAAATTTGGCACAGGTTGTTATTTTATCTTTCCTAAGCCCTGTATTTAATGTTAGCGATATTAGACATCAACTTGTTTTTTATTTCTGTCCCTTTTTATGAAGAAATTATAAGCTTCCCAATGAAGGGGGGGGGGGGGTAATTATGAAACTTGATAGTTGTCAAACGTATCGTTTCCATCGTTATTCCATTACCATATAGTACCATTTTATGGTAATAGAATAATGAGCTCACAATGACGATTGACGATTATCAAGTTACATAATTAGCCCCCTGTATTTTTTGTAATAATAGCAAAAATTATAATTAAAAGCAAAAATTATAATTACTAATTTAACGAAAAATTTACTTTGAATTTTATTCAATCGGAATAAAGAACTTCCAATTATGTTTTTTACAGTCATTTATTATATTGTTATTAAATTTTATGTAGAATTTATATCTTACTTAAGACTAATTGTACTGCATAAATTGCGAGGAACACGGGCCTGAAGGGGTTAATTGGTAAATTTCTAAACTTTATTTTTTTTGTACATATACATATATTTTTCCTATTGGTGGACATTGTGGAAGAAGAAGCATCAAAAAATGTTTAATCTTAAAAAATAACACTTGCATCGGCAATATTATGTATACAAATGTGTAGTTGGGGCTTTTTGTTTTAACAAATATCAAAGCATGTAGTTAGGGCTTTTTGAATTTTGTTAATAAAATCCCCATTTTTGATCAAAGGAGTCTAAATTTTTTTGTGGACATGTATTTTGATCCAATACATAAGAATCAATTAAAAACGCGATTTTGAATTTTTTGTTAGTTAGGGCCTTTTGCATTTTAGGTGACGATATACATATAGGACTCTGTTCTGTCAGGGGGTAGGCATGCACATTAGACTGGGTCGAAATCCTACAAAGTCTAAGGATCGATTGTCCTTAGTGCGGGAAAGTGGTAATGGGGTAATATAAGCATTTTATGGAAGACAACTTTTTAATCGATCAAAAACTCTATTAGCGCATCGGTGGTCAAAATTGAGATTTTGGTCAAAATGGCCAAATTTTCAAAAAAAATTTAAAAATATAAATTTCATTTTCTTGCTTAATAAAAAAAAATTTTTTTATTGCATTTGATACTAATAACTTATGTATTAAATATTGGAATTTTATGCCATCACTAACATATTTTTATTTAAGATACAAAAAAAAATCATATTTTTGACGCGGTTCTAAAAACCACTTTTTTTTAATTTAATTTTTATTTTTTATTAAAATTGCAAAATATACCGATTTTATTACTCAATGTTATTGAAAACGTCATAAAGACTAAAGATTTTAATTTTGGCGAAAATCCGTTCGGTAGTTTTTTGTGGGGAGCGGTTTCAATTGAGCGGATTTCAAGGAAATCGTATTTTTTGCCATTTTTTTGAGTTTTTATTTTTTATAAACTACATTATTGTACAAATTGACCAATATTATGCTCTATCTTGTTCCATTTGATCATGGTAACTTAGTTTTGAAACGATAGATTTATAGGACATCTTTAACCCTAATCCGTCAGCGGCCAAAAGTGTCCCGTACTGAGTTTTTTTAGGTTTTAACTACTGTTTAATGAAATTAATGGTTGCAAAATCATGTTTGTGTTGAATATTGTGTTGTATAATCTTTTATTTAATCATATTGACTTAATTTTGAAACATACATATTTTTGGACATCTTTAACCCTTATGTGCATGCAACCAAAAATGTCCCCTACCAAAATTTTCATATTTTTCACAAATAAAAAAAAAAAACACATTTTTGTATTCAAAATAGTCATAAATAATTAATTGAATAATTTTGATATTGCCCAAATATTACATTGAATTAGGATTACGTGCGGACTAATTTTGTTTTAATAAAACTAAAATTTTTTGATATTATATCACACGCAACCATTGATTTCATATATTTATTAATGTCAAAAAAGCCATAAAACAAATAATCTCTAAATCAAACTTTTAAGACTCCACACAAAAAAAAAAACTTTGTCAAATTACAAGGAAAAGTCTCGTGATCCCATTTTACCAATATTTGACGGTTGTCCTTGTTTTTTAACAAATCGAAATTATCATTCATTTTTGTAATTTTACAATTTTTTTTTGTAATTTTACAAATCTAAGATAATTTTACAAAAAAAATCTACTAAATTCACGAGAATTCCTTGTAATTCGTTTTCACACTTAGCTTTACCCCCGATCAACGACAAGGATGTGGTTATAAATGAACCAATTTTGAGGTGTTTAAGTTTTTTTTTTTGTTGTTTTTTTTTTTATATTTTTGTGTTTTTATATATTTTTTTTATGTACAGTAGGGTTATGACTCATTTTTGACAAAATTTTTACCTATCACCACGTGATAGACCATACAAAATAAATATTAAAAATCGCACCAATATTAAAATTCCGCACCAAACGCAATTTCTAAAAAGTCACAGATATTTTTTGTTTTAAGTCCCTTCCAATGAATGAGTTATATAAAAAATACCTCGTAAACAATAACGAATAAAAATAATGCCACTCGGACTTTTACTTTTGGATTTACATGCTGCCAAAATTGACGTTATATACAGTTAACTTTATGCAGTTAAGGGTTAAACCGCCAAATTTGAATCTTGAGGGAGTCAAAAAAGTCCCTCCATAAAGCATTCGTCATTTTGACCCTAAATAGCTTTTCCTACGCATCGTTTGGGTCTCATATTTTCTTAGTTTCAATTAAATTAAGAAAATATAGACCAAATTTCATCTCGTTTGGTGCGGGAAATTTTTTGAAAATGCAATTCTTTATATTTTTTTATGGCCTTTTTGGCTAGGGCAGGTAAATTTTGATATTTGCAAAAAAAATGCAAAAAGTCATAACCCTAATGTACAGGCTTATGCCTTAATCTTTAATTTTAAATTGCGATTTTCACTCAAGTGAGGTTAAATTAGAGCGAGACAATAAAGTAGATCTTATATAACCATCTCTGTTTTTAAAACAAAAATAAAATATAAAATAAATAAAAAAAAAATAAAATTGCTCAAAATGGGGTCATTTATTTCACCACTTCCTCGTCGCTGATCGGGGGTATATCTAAGTGTGAAAATGGACACTTAGTCTAGTCTTCAAATTTTAATTTTAAGGATAATTTGTTTTATGGCTTTTTTTGACATTAAGAAATATATGAAATGAATGATTGCGTGTGATATAATATCAAAAAATTTTAGTTTTATTAAAACAAAATTAATCCGCACATAACCCTAATTCTTCAAAATCTGTTAGTGGGCCACTTTTGACCTTTATTTCAGAAGGGTTAACGCTTTCGGCAATATCAAAATTAGTGCCCCCATTTCCCGGTTCTCGGTATTCCCGGGAATACCGGTATTCCCGGTTCTGGAACCGGTATTCCCGGTTCTAGATATATTCCCGGGAATACCGGTATTCCCGGTTCTGATCCTGGTACCGGTTCTCAAAAACAAAAAATACTATACCATAAAATAAAATATTTAAATTACACCATTTAATCTGTATTTTAGAAATATTTAATTGAGTTTGTACAATTATTTAAAAATCATGTAACTATTTTCTTCTTAAATTCATAAAACAAATGGAAAGGGTGTTTTTCACATGTTTTGTATTTTTTTTGGTAAAAGCGAAGAAAAAATTTTAATTATACAAAATTTTACGAAATATGCATACCGGTATTTCCGGGAATACCGTCTGAACCGGAACCGGGAATACCGGTATTCCCGGGAATACCGGGAATAATTCAAGAACCGGGAAACCGGTACCATTTCCCGGTAATACCGAGAACCGGGAATACCGGTATTCCCGGTACTACGGTACTGACCGCAGGCACTAATCAAAATTATTCAATTAATTATTTATGACTATTTTGAATACAAATGTGTTTTTTTATTTGTGAAAAATATGAAAATGTTGGTAGGGGACATTTTTGGTTGCATGCACATAAGGGTTAAAGATGTCCAAAAATATTTATGTGTCAAAATTAAGTCAATATGATTAAATAAAAGATTATACAACACAATATTCAACACAAACATGATTTTGCAACCATTAATTTCATTAAACAGTAGTTAAAACCTAAAAAAACTCAGTACGGGACACTTTTGGCCGCTGACCGATTAGGGTTAAAGATGTCCTATAAATCTATCGTTTCAAAACTAAGTTACCATGATCAAATGGAACAAGATAGAGCATAATATTGGTCAATTTGTACAATAATGTAGTTTATAAAAAATAAAAACTCAAAAAAATTGCAAAAAATACGATTTCCTTGAAATCCGCTCAATTGAAACCGCTCCTCACAAAAAACTACCGAACGGATTTTCGCCAAAATTTAAATCTTTAGTCTTTATGATGTTTTCAATAACATTGAGTAATAAAATCGGTATATTTTGCAATTTTAATAAAAAATAAAAATTAAATTAAAAAAAAGTGGTTTTTAGAACCGCGTCAAAAATATGATTTTTTTTGTATCTTAAATAAAAATATGTTAAAGATGGCATAAAATTCCAATATTTAATACATAAGTTTTTAGTATCAAATGCAATAAAAATTTTTTTTTTTACTAAGCAAGAAAATGAAATTTATATTTTTTAAATTTTTTTGAAAATTTGGCCATTTTGACCAAAATCTCAATTTTGACCACCGATGCGCTAATAGAGTTTTTGATCGATTAAAAAGTTGTCTTCCATAAAATGCTTATATTACCCCATTACCACTTTCCCGCACTAAGGACAATCGATCCTTAGACTTTGTAGGATTTCGACCCAGTCTAATGCACATCAAACACTCAAACATTAACTGCCTGGATTAATAGAATGAAGGTTGAAAAAGGAATTGAAAAAAGGTTTTTTGTTTTCTTTAAAAAAACACTTTTATATTGTTTTAAACAAAACAAATTTATGAAATTTACGTTCTTAAAATGTTAATGATTCAATATAATTAAAAAAAAATATTAAAAGTGCAAATAAAATACAAATTTCATGACTTTAAAAAACCAAAAATTTTAATTGATCCCAGACAGATCTCGTGTGAGAAAAAAAAAAAGAGTTGAACCAATTACAATCTCATTACTTTATTCCTCTATGGTTCTGTCTTGCAAACTTTTCAATTCACATGAAATCGAATTTGTTGTTCTATTTTTTCACGTATTCATCCGAAACTCAAATCGAATTACTAAAAGCTCAAAATTATAACAAAAATATTACATTTGTTTTACTTTCACCAACAAATTTTTATGTAAAACAAAACGAATAGAACACCAAAAAAAATTAGGAAGTTTCCATTTTCACATATTTTTTGTGAATTACTTTTTTGGAACATCAGCCATCATATAACAAATTTTCGTTAAACAAACGAAATATTTTATACAAGAAAAGGTTCGTAGACCTGCAACTTGACTAACAAGAAAGACATCCCATAGCTTACACTCCGGTTTAAAAGGGGTTACCACCTTATGAAAAATTGTGTCATTTCCGGAATATCGGAATAAAATCTGAACTAACAGGAATTTCGCGAAAACCAAAACACGTGTCGGTTTAAACTTAATAGAGATTATTATATATGAATATACTTCTCCATACAAAGTACCTCAATATTTAAAAAATTTTGACAACAATTAACGTATCAAAGCCCCAAGTCCAATACACTATTAGATTGACCTTAAAAATAAATCCATATATTATGTTCACTATTTCCTTTAGAAAAATATGAGATAAAAAAAAAATTCTTGCTATTTTTACTATAACTGGAAAGTTTTATTTTCTTTTTGTATTGACAATTTCCAGCTGTAGTAAAAATGAGTAGATTTTAGTATGGTAAACGAACAGACATTAGGTCTATTCGATTACCCAAATTTCTTACTATTTTTTACTACAACTGGAAAGTTTTGTTAACTTTTTGTATTGAAAATTTCCAGCTATAGTAAAAAGAGTAAAAAATAGTAGATTGTAGTAAGGTAATCGAATTGATATATGTAAAACCAAATAAATTTGTAAAAAATTATAGCGTGGCAGTAAACTGTTTTTATTTCTTAATAATATATTCAGAAACAAATAACAATGAATACTGATACCCCGACTTGCTCTAAAAGACCGAAATTGCATCACTTAGTTAGTGAGAACAATCGCTCGGAAATGTCTACATCATCAACCAAAATTGAAGAAAAAAGCGGAGATAAACGTATATACAATGTTTGGAAAAACAATTGCAAAGCATTGGTGAGCATACAATGTTTCAAAATTTTGGATTTTTTTATAGAAATTTTAAAAACAAAATAGAGAACCTGCATTTTCAAGAACAAATGCAAAAGATCTTAAATGTTATAATTTGTTTTTTAATACATAGATTCCAACTAGGACAATGGAACGCTGGGAGAAAAACAAAATGGAATTTCCACCAGCTAGTGAAGATGAAAGTGTGCTAGAAATCTCTCCAAACACATCTGATGAAGTTTTTTCTTCTGATCCAGAGTTAATCGAATGTGATGATGACCCACCTATATCTGAAATCGGGTCAACTATACCAGAAATAGACTTAAATGTTTCGGAGATAGATTTTAGAAATTATGATTCAGAATCAAACAAATCTTATACATCAAGTGAATCGGCATTTGATTTAAATGAAAAACAAACCCCAGTAGTTTATATTCAAGCAGCAACGTTAGTATTGAAGAAACCGTACTGAAAGTTCTTAATATGCTTTTTAAACACAAGTTGTCGAAATCAGCGATAAAAGCTCAATTAAGTTTGATTAATTCCATATTACCAGATGATCACAAAATGCCAAAAACACTTTTTAATTTTTTTAAATTTATAGAAAATCAAGCTCCACCTTGTAAAACAATAAAACATTTTTTTTGTAAAAAATGTTTAATCTATATTTCAGAAGATGCCAATATTTGCAGTACATGTTGTGAAAATAACATTTCGTTTTTCTTTGAAATAGATATTATTGAACAAATAGTTCGATTGTTTGAAATTAATAATATAGCCGATAAACTAATGAAGGTAACATTTCAAAATGATTTTATTGGCGATATTGTAGATGGGTTGGAATACCGCCGTATAAATAGTTCCAGGCAACAGTTCGACTTAACACTTATATTATACACTGATGGAATATCATTGATAAAAAGTTCCAATAGTCACTGTTGGCCATTAATGTTTGTCATAGCTGAACTTCCACCGAAAATGCGCTATAGAAATATAATAACTGCTGGAGTTTGGTACGACAACAAAATAAAGCCACCAATGAACCTTTTTTTGAGACCATTTTGTCAACAATTGTTAAACCATCAAATTATAAAATGGAAACATCCAATTGATGGACAAACAAAAACTTCCAAAATATTTGCCCCCCCTTTTTATAGCTGATGCTCCCGCAAGAGCACAAATTCAAAATATTTTAAATTTTAATGGGGAATACGGATGCAACATTTGCGAAATTCAGACAGAAAACTGCGAAAATAAAACCGGAAAGAAGCTCGTAAGAGTATATCCCTATAAAGAAGTTTTAAAATTGCGTGAAGGAAGGGAAATGGAAAATCAGGGAAATATGGTAGAACAAACCGACAACGCGCACATAAAAGGTGTTAAAGGATGTACAATTTTATCCTGTTTACCAAATATTGACATCGGAAGCTGTGTGTTACCAGAATTTATGCATTCTGTACTATTAGGCGTTACAAAGCAATTTTTAAACTTATGGTTGAACAAAAAAGGAGAATGGAGAATAAAAAAGAAAATTGAGAAAATGGATACTTTTTTATTGAATATTCGACCTATTAATACATTCGGTCGTCTGCCCCGTTCATTAACGAACTTTTACTCTTATAAAGCTTCGGAGTTGTTTAATTGGTTAATGTATTATTCTCTGCCTACACTAGATGACAATCTTCCCGATGTTTATCTTCAGCATTGGATGCTACTTGTAATTGCAATACATAATTTAGTTGGAGAAAGAGTTAAAATAAGTAATATACAAGAATCTTAAGAGCTTTTGAGTTTATTTGTCAAAGACATTTGTTTCCTCTATGGAAATCGTGAACTAACTTACAATGTTCACCAGTTACTACATTTGGGGCTGGCAGTTCGTCGTTGGGGTCCATTGTGGGCCACATCGGCTTTTCCATTTGAGGACCAAAATGGATTAATTGCAAAGAGTGTACATGGAAGCCGAAATTTAAACACTGAAATAATAAATAATGTAAAAATAGCTCAAGGAGCTGCAATTATAAAAAATCGTGTGGAATCCTACCATAAACGACTTTTTGAAAACTTTAAAGTTATTGGAAAAGCTAAAAAATTTGAACCAAATTATTTTCAGAAAGCCCTTCTTTTATCTGAAGGATATGATGCAAGGGATACACATTTTTATGCCAGAGCTAAAATTCAAAATAAAGTTTTTACGTCATCTTCGTACAAAAAAATTAAAACCAACAGTTATACCGTTAGTTTAAAATTCAATCAGCAAAACATGTATGCCATTATTAATTGTTTTGTTCAAATCGATAATAAATTATTTTTACTAATACAACATTTAAATGTTGCAAGTACCACATATTTTATTAACAAAAACCAATGTTGGCAATCGATACCTTTTCAATACCGTTATCCGTTTTAAAACCCTTTAAATTGAATACCGGTACCAATACCAATACCGAAACTTAGTTTTGGTATCGGATACCGGTATCCAAAAACCTTTTCCTTCGATACCGGTACGTACCGGTATTGAAACGGTATTAAAACGGTTTTTCCTAAAAAACATGTTTTTTTTGCAAAAAAAAACAATAGAAAATTTTTAATTTTTTTGGTTTTTGTAAATGAAAAATCGTACTCCAAATGCCTCCCCGAAGTCTCAAAAAATCAAAAAAATCTTTGGGCACCCACAACGTGGATTAAGTAAAAATTTCCAAAAAAAAGCATACTTCAACTGCTATGCGGGAGCAGAAGAAAATTATTGATTTTCACGAAATTTTTTTGAAATAATTTAGACTCACAATAGAAACTTTCCGCAGCCCTAAGTATAGTTAGGTTTTTTGGGGAATTTTATTTAATCCGCGATGTGGGTGCCCAAGGATTTTTTTTTATATTTATAGGACTTCGTGGTTCAAAAATTATTACAAAACCGTGAATTTCAAATTGTTTTCACCTTAAGTCCACATGTTGAAAAACCCGTTAAACCAGCTTTAAAACCATGGAAGAGTCATAGAAAATATTTAAGAAAGTATTTTTGTCACTCAAAAATATTTTTACAATTAAGCAAAAAAAACTTACACTCGAAAAAAATTTTACACTCAAAAAATTTTTTTTTTATTTTTTTTTTCAAAAATTACTAAAAAAAGTTTTTTACTCAAAATAAAATATTTCTAATCAAAATTGTTATTTTTTTTTTTAAGTTAGAAAACTAACTATCACTTTAAAAGGGCACCGTGGATATTCATGGATTCGGCTAACAAGGAGAGTCTCCCTGGTGTCACCCTCCGATCTTCATGACATTTGGATATGTTGTTCATTTATTTTTTTAGCGGCCCAAACTCATTTTTAGGAGGCTCGATTTGCATGGAGGGAAATTGACCTTTTTCAGTTTTTTACGATTTACGTCTATTTGCTCAAAACTAATATAGGCGTATTTGGTATTAGATTAAAGGTAATTAAAGGGAATTTGGACCGTTCTTTGCACATGGAGATAGGTTTTCCAAAGACCTTTCATTTGGTATGTAACATGACTAGGTTTATTTGTATAATATATGAGATAAACGCAAAAAAAACTGAAAAATGACCGTTTCTTCCCCCTCATTTTCACCCCCGTGTGTCCCTTTATTTTTTATACTCTACAAAATAAAACCAATTCCATAAAGATCGGCGGGTGACACCAGGGAGACCTTCCTTGTTAGTCGAATTTAACTCTTCTACTTTTTTACATATTTTTTTTTACTTTCTGCAACAAATGAAACCTTTTTATGTCAGAATAACTTCAAAGTCCTGCACTTTGATCAAGGGGATAAGAAAATTACAGTTTTCTCGGTCCGCCCCCTTTTGTAGGTGTGGTCCGGCAACGTCCCCGCCGACCCCCTAAGAAAACGCAATTTTAATTTTTTTTCACATTTTAAAGCGCATTTTAGCAAAAATGCTAAAAATAAATACGTAAATACGTGTTTTAGTATTAAAATTGAAAAAAAAATTAAGTTTTTATGCGTTTTTCATATTTTTAACATTTTTTTCGATAATACCGGTACGTACCGGTATCGACGTTTCGGTATCGGTAATACCGTAACCGATTCAACTCAAATACCGTAACCGATACCGATACCGAAATAAATAAAAAAACGATATCGATACCGTTATTCGTTTCGATTGCCAACCTTGACAAAAACACAAAATCTATTGTAAAGCATATAATACCCTTTACAATTTCAAACAATTTTGATATTATAGAAATAACAAATATAGAAAGTCTTGCCCATGTTATGCAAGTTGGAAATTATTTATGTAAATTAGCCAATAGTTATAACACAATTTTCTAAATATTTTTTTAAAAAGTTTTTAAGATTACAATAAAACACAATTGAAAACCGAAAATTACTGTTTTTTTTTACTTTTCAAAATTCTAATTCGATAAATGAATTTGATCGTATATGATCACATATGATCCCAGATCAAAAAAAAAACTTTTAAATATCACATATCGATCCATATATGTAATCATATTGTGAAGTTCATTCCATATATGTGCATATGTTTACATATGTGCTTTCATATATCAGCATATATGGAAAAAAATCCAGAAATATTGCATAATATATGCATTCATATGGAGCATATATGTTCACATATTTTTCATATGTGATCACATATGAAACATGTATGTGCATATATGAACATTTTTCACCGGGCGGCTAAAATGAATTGTATATGAGCATATATGAACACATCTGACCATACATCATTAATTCGGAAACATATATGATCATACATTTACATATATTAAAATTGGCGCTTATTCAATATATGACCATATATGGAAGAACAAATGATAATATGCGATCATATATTGGTCCATCCTTAACATGCATTATCATATATGATCGTACATGCGTTAGTACACTTTATTTTTAGCCGGGTAGGGTATTAAAATTGAAAAAACAAAAAAAGTTGTTGCAGTCGTTAGCAAAATGTCACAAATAATGACCTGTGTTATTGAAAATGAAACATCATAAGACAGGTGCTTCAATTTAAATGTTAAAAACAAAGCCCTTACTCGTTCAGTTCAGCCCCTTCCCATTTGCTTAAACTTTTAAATTCTATTTTCGGCCCTCTCTAATGTGTACATTATTATACATATAGTGGTATGTGTGTGCTACCAATTTGGCATGGAACATAAATTTTCTTTTTATTTCATGCATACACACATAAGTAGACACGCATATCTATACATATACAGAATTTCACATAAAATGTCACTCACAACTGGTGTTTGTATATGATTGTCTAAGGGGGTGTGGGTGTGTACGGGAGTCAAGCATACAGGTGTTAATGATAATGCGATTTCATTGTTTTTGCCATTTGGAATTCAACCGTACATATCTTTCAACACCTTCTTCTTGTTACTATACTTATTCTCATATCAAAAATTATCTTTTAATAAGTCTGCATCAAGCTGCTATAAAAAAATTTTTATTTTAATAGACTAAATACAACTTGACAAAGACAATAACAACCTCATGATATTTTAATGTTATTTTTGTCATCATCAAATTAAGAAACCCAGAAAAAAGAAAAGAACAATGAATGATATCAGTTTTGGATGGGGGGGGGGGGGGGTGGTTTCACAACTGTATCTAATTTTATGGCATACATAGAGAAGAACAATGAAAATAATAATATGTACATAAAAAACAATATAAACAATATCCACCACCATCATCCCCATTATCATCATCCAATCATCTTTGAAAGCATCGTCATTATCGTCATAATCATCTTTAAAGAAATTAACATTTTGCAAAGTCTTCAAAACCAAATGTGTTCTTATTTAAAAAAATGTATATTTTTATGGCAATATTTGCTTTGTTAACATAAAATATTGTATATTCAATATTCATAAAAATAAATCAGAACAATAAAAGAATTTTATCTTTAATATAATTTTCGATATAAAATAGAAAATTCTACACACAAAAAATTATTGGCTAAAACATTTCAATTAAATCTATTGATCATCAAAATTTAAGTGAGTCAATTATTGTTTTGATCAACATTTTTGTTATTTTCTTTAACTATCAAATTACAAATTTTCAACATACCAAATTTTTTTTTCGCTTTAATTTATTTGAATACATTAATTCAAAAATAAACTTTATGCCAGACCTGTAAATACTTGAAAATATATTTACTTATTCTACAATTTTCAAATATTTTTTGTATTTGTACTTGAAAATTTCAAATTCAAATATTTGTTTACTTACTTAACATTTTTACAAGTAAGTAAAACAAAATACTTACTTAAAGAGTTCAAGTTCAAATATTTTCAAATAAATTTTATATTTGAAAAAATATTTACAAATAAAATATTTGTCAACAATGTTTACAAATAAAATATTTGAGAACATTTTTTCAAATATTTTAATACTTGTCCACATTTTTCAAATATTTTTATACTTGCCCACATTTTTCAAATATTCAACATTAGATAACAACTAATTTCTGAAATCACATTTTTACACAAATGCATATGGAAGAATTCCAAAATTTTTGACTACAAAAAAAACACTTTTTCGGCCTTACCTATTTCAATTGTCTTAAAAATTGGTAAATATATTCTTCTGATTTTTATTGAATTTCGGTTTTTGTTATTTAGTCAAAATTGTGAATGGTTCGCGTTTTATCGCTGTTCAAAGTTTGTATTTTGCAACAATTGCATGAGAAATACACAATGTTTAAATGATCATATCTTTGGAACGCATCATCCGATTGTCACGAAATAAAGCGCAAAATAATGGGTATGTCCTGTTCTTAAAATAGAATTTTGAAAAAGGATAGGATCCTTTGCAAAAAGGATATTGAAATTAAAAAAATTTCCTTAATTTGCAAATATCTCAAAATGCGTATCTTTAATTTTCCTATATTTTTTTGCACATATAGCCCAAAATGTACTTAACAACATATGGGCAAGGCCACCGTCAGTAACGTGACGCTCGTTTACATATTTTGGTCAATATCTTCATAAAATACAATTATTTCTCCCAACTTGAGAGCGGCATATGAAAGTTCTCGTCATAACTGTTGTTTCGTACGCAGACAATTTTGCTGTATCTCGTTTTGTTGTGAAGTTATGACCATTTTAAGTCGTCAGTAACGTGACGTGATTTTTCCAAAATTGTCTGCGTACGAAACAACAGTTATGACGAGAACTTTCATATGCCGCTCTCAAGTTGGGAGAAATAATTGTATTTTATGAAGATATTGACCAAAATATGTAAACGAGCGTCACGTTACTGACGGTGGCCTTGCCCATATGCAAATCCCAAATTGGGGTGATAAGCGGTTTAGTTATAAACGTGGTTTCATGAAACGACTTATTAATTTTTGTAAATAACTCTTGTTTACAAATGAAAAACAATTTCTGCGCAGTAACCGTTAATATTTTTTTTATATGTATTTTGGATCGCTAAACTCAAAAATTTCATTAATAAAACATTTCGCGAAAACGTTTTCATTTAATGAATTTTTTAGCGTTTTTTGGAGGTATTTTGAATGTTTTTCTTATATCTTAAGTTCTGTTTATCTGATCTTCTCGCAATAAAAACCAAATTAAAGACAATAAAATTTCCAACAAATCCTACATTCATTTTTCCATTAGTATATAGCTTTACACGCACATTTTTTTACACATTTTTTTAGCGTTATTTGGAGGTATTTTGACTATTTTTCCTATATCTTGAGTTCCGTTCATCTGATCTTTTCGCAATAAGAACCAAATTAAAGACAATCAAATTTCCAACAAATCCTTCATTCATTATTTTTATATCAGTTCAT
The DNA here is from genome assembly GCA_963921195.1 of Pegoplata infirma. Classification (NCBI taxonomy): domain Eukaryota; kingdom Metazoa; phylum Arthropoda; class Insecta; order Diptera; family Anthomyiidae; genus Pegoplata; species Pegoplata infirma. The sequence continues at coordinate 161,187,190 of OY992538.1, forward strand.
AACTTTACTTTAATAACAAAAACCGAAATTCAATAAAAATCAGAAGAATGAATATGTTAAGTTTTGGATAAATTGAACCACCATCGGCTGATTGCGTATGCTATTTAAAATGGAACCAGTCTATGTATGTATTTGTTATAGACTGGTTCCATTTTATCTGATCTTCTCGCGATAAAAACCAAATTAAAGACAATCAAATTTCCAACAAATCCTACATTCATCATTTTTCCATCCGTTCATAGCTTTACACGCAAATAAATTTTTTAGCGCTATTTGGAGGTATTTTGACTATTTTTCTTATATGAGTTTCGTTCATCTGATCTTTTCGCAATAAGAACCAAATTAAAGACAATCAAATTTCCAACAAACCCTACATTCATAATTTTTCCATCAGTTCAAAGCTTTCCGTTCAATAGGCAAACATATGACTAAAATAAGTTTTTTGATTAACACATCATTTAAAAAAAGTTCAAGAAATAGAAATCTTTGCAATTAATTACGGTTTTTTATTTATCTGCAAAGCCTGAACATTTAGAAATATAATAAAGTTGATTTGATGAAAATCTATAGGTTTACTCCGAAGTTATCACAAATTATATGAATATACATGATAAAATAAAAAAAAATTGGTAATTTTTTCCGATTTCTGTTTTTTTAAATTTTTAAAAATGAGCTTTGTTAATAAAAAAATTGTTTTTCCTTGTTTGCCTATTCCGCGTAAAGTTATGAACTGACATAAAAATAATGAATGAAGGATTTGTTGGAAATTTGATTGTCTTTAATTTGGTTCTTATTGCGAAAAGATCAGATGAACGGAACTCAAGATATAGGAAAAATAGTCAAAATACCTCCAAATAACGCTAAAAAAATGTATTTGCGTGTAAAGCTATATACTAATGGAAAAATGATGAATGTAGGATTTGTTGGAAATTTTATTGTCTTTAATTTGGTTTTTATTGCGAGAAGATCAGATAAACAGAACTTAAGATATAAGAAAAACATTCAAAATACCTCCAAAAAACGCTAAAAAATTCATTAAATGAAAACGTTTTCGCGAAATGTTTTATTAATGAAATTTTTGAGTTTAGCGATCCAAAATACATATAAAAAAATATTAACGGTTACTGCGCAGAAATTGTTTTTCATTTGTAAACAAGAGTTATTTACAAAAATTAATAAGTCGTTTCATGAAACCACGTTTATAACTAAACCGCTTATCACCCCAATTTGGGATTTGCATATGTTGTTAAGTACATTTTGGGCTATATGTGCAAAAAAATATAGGAAAATTAAAGATACGCATTTTGAGATATTTGCAAATTAAGGAAATTTTTTTAATTTCAATATCCTTTTTGCAAAGGATCCTATCCTTTTTCAAAATTCTATTTTAAGAACAGGACATACCCATTATTTTGCGCTTTATTTCGTGACAATCGGATGATGCGTTCCAAAGATATGATCATTTAAACATTGTGTATTTCTCATGCAATTGTTGCAAAATACAAACTTTGAACAGCGATAAAACGCGAACCATTCACAATTTTGACTAAATAACAAAAACCGAAATTCAATAAAAATCAGAAGAATATATTTACCAATTTTTAAGACAATTGAAATAGGTAAGGCCGAAAAAGTGTTTTTTTTGTAGTCAAAAATTTTGGAATTCTTCTATACAGCTTTATAATGTTCTGTAAAGATGTTGTTTAAAATGTCGGATTTTCAGCAGAAATATATAAATTTTGGGACTATTTTACAAACGCGTGATCCTGCGTAAGTGTGACTGAAACACAATTTTAATGACGTGATTGTGAGTGAGTCTGAGAAGTGAGTGTTAGTCGATTTTTATGCGTGAATTATTTTTCCTTCATATTTCCTTTCCACCCAAAAAAAGTACAAAAAAAAATTGCAAAATTTGACTACGATCTGGTGAAAAAGCTGCAGGCAGACCGAAATTTCTGTCTAGAATATACTGGGTTCATATGGAGTCATTTTAAGCCACCGCCAAAATGGACGTCATTGGGACCATTACCATTTAAATTTTATGTACGTAAATACATGGAAATCACATGACTTAATGAGTTTAACATCCAATTTTTTAACATTTTTGTTCTTAGACCAGGACAAAAAACTGTAAATAGATCGGAAATTATGTATGTACATATATCCAGACAATCCCTGTTCTATATAGAGCCTTTTGAATCAACTGCAAAAAAGTGGCGTCCTTAGGATCCAAAAAGACCGTCGAAGTCTTATGAGACAAATTCTTAAAGTTTTTGCTCTACAACCTGGGCAAAAAGGGTATTGTACTTAGTATGTATATCGGATTTTATTTGTTGAGCATGCTGCTTTCATTTGGAGCCACTTACAGCAACCGCAAAAAAAGTTCCATCCTTAAAATTGAAAAGGTTTGTCGAAACTTAAGTGTAAATTTGAAAATTAACAAAATAACAAAAAAAAATTATTTTAAATTTTACAAGAAAATATTTTTGACAAATAAATTTATTTGAAAAAATGTTGCCAAATATTTTATTTAAGTTCAAATATTTTATTTGTAAACATTTTCTTCAAGTATTTTACTTATAATAAGCATTTTACTTGTAGCAAGTATTTTACTTATAGCAAGTATAAACATATTTGAATTTACTTGTACTTGATTTTTTAAATGCAAATATTTTTTTTACTTACTTAAAAAATGTTAAGTAAGTAAAACAAATATTTGAACTTAAAAACTTCAAGTATAAGTATTTCAACATTTACTTAAAAATACTTAAGTACACCTTTTTTACAGGTTTGCTTTATACTAGGGTTTTACTTTTTTAATTGTCGGCAACATAGTGGAAAGCAAAAAATTTAAATTTCTTCATAATTTTTTCATAAGCTTGAAATTCATTTGCAAAATCAATCATTATTTTAATCAAGGGTCCGGAATAACAGTTATGGTAATTTTTAAGAGTCGAAAAAATTGGCCATTTTTAAGAAATATTTTTAAAAATTGGTTTTAATTATTTTAAGCTAAGAGAAAAAGTTTCTGTTACATATAACTATTATTTTTAATTAATATTATTTTCATTGTTTCATAACTTTTATTTTTAACTTTTATCTTTTTCGTTGTTTCATAATTATTATTTTTTAATTTTTATTTTTTTATTTTTTGTAAAATAATTATTTTCAATTTTTTTCTAATATAAATTGGAATTTTGCAACTTTTAAGAAATATTTATATATATGGTAACTGTTATTTATTATGTCTAAAAAATAACTTTACACTGAAAAAAAAAACTGGTAAAACGCCTGGTACAATGCCTTGTAATCCCGTTCTACCAATATTTAACAATTTTCCTTGTTTTTTAACAAAAAATCTTGTACTTTGCTCAAACGAGAACTACAGTTTTATTGGTAATTTTACAAATTTATTTTCGTAATTATATTCTACTATTTCGAAAGGTTATTTTACAAAAAAAACTGTAATTTTACAACAAAGTTTTTATTACGAGGATTCTAGTTGATTTACAAAAAAAAATGTTATTTTACAAAAATTATGTTATACGAGAATTTATGTTGATTACCAAAAAAAAAAAAACAATTTTTTTTTTGTAAATTTTCTATTTTTTTAAAAAAATTTTCCAAGTCCCGGACAAGTTTTTTTTTTATTAAAAAATATTTAAAAAAAATTTGAAAAATTTATTACGAGGATTCTAGAATTCTAGAATTTACAAAAATGATTTTATTACGAGGATTTATGTTGGTTAACAAAAAACCAAGGTTGGCAATCGATACCCACCCAGAATAACGGTATTTGGCTATTGTACCGCAACCAATAAAGATATGGTCGTTTTTAAAAGCGATTATGAAAGTCGATAAAATTTCTAAAATTTTTGATGTATTACTTCATGTTTGTATCGGTTCATTTTCGTTATATAGGCCAATACCTTTAAAATACCGTTTCAAACGGTATTATAAAGGTATTGGCCTATATTTCGAAAAGCAACCGGTACAAACACGAAGTAAAACATCAAAAAAACTAGAAATTTCATCGACTTTCAAAATCGCTTTTAAAGATGTCCATATCTTTATTGGTTGCGGTACAATAGCCAAATACTGTTATTCTGGGTGGGTATCAATTGCCAACCTTGCAAAAAACTCATAAATGCTCAGCTCTGCGTGTTATTTTAGACGACCAAAGGTGCAATCCTTCGGAAGATAACTTAGCAAAAATAATGTTCGTTAAGCTCAACCATGACTGATAGCCATAATTTCAACAAGCAGATAACTATCAGTGCATAGATATCTACCGTGTAAGAAAAATTTCGTAAACTTACCTCTTAGGTAACCATATTTTTCAATGTTAATTAACCGGCTAGGTATAGATATCTGTTAGGTATTTTACAGCAGTAGTTACCGACTCCTATCTAACCTAACCTTGATCTTTTTAATCAATAAAAAACAAAAAGTTTTTAAGTGAAAAACGGCCGAGTGAAGACTTTTCATTTTTTCCAATGGGGGAAAAAAATTTAGCAAAAAAAATTAGTAAAAAAAAAAATGAATTGAGCTCAGTTCTGTGAAAAAAAATTGTGGGAGGAGGGGGGGTTGGTTGTGAAAACAATATATGAACAACCTAACATCCACATTTAACAAAATTTTTTGAAATGATTTTTAAAAATATTCATTGAGTTATAACTATTATCATATTTTCGAAATCATAATAATTAAAAAATAAATAAAAAATATTAATCAAAGAGTAGTAGTTATGGAGTAATAATTATTTTTTCTCTTGTTAATAATAGTTATTTTTCTACAAAAAATATAAACTTTAAAATAATTATTACGGCTAAGAAATAAAATAAAAATCGGCTTATAACGTAATTTACCTACAAAGTCTTATCAATGTGCCACGAAAAAAAAGTCGCAATTTTTTTTTTCTTAAATATTAAAAGTTAATGACAATTGCTCATATATTATTTTTTATTTTTATCGAATAGACTTTATAACGATAACATGCTTGATTTTAATTGAAAATATTGATCAAATTTTTAATCAAAATCGAGAAAATGATTAATTGAAATAAAAATCAATTAATCACCTACAATTTGATGATTGATATAACAATTTTCTTTATCGGAGGAGTTTCAATTAAAAAATTAATTGAATCCGCGATTTTGGTGATTGACTTTTGTTTTCAATTCTTTCTGTGTACTCTGGTACCAAAAAAATATATTGTAAAAAACCTTAACTGTAAAATGACCGTAATCTCAATCCTATACTCAAAAAAATGTCAAAATACTAGAAAATATCTCGTTAGCCCATTCTACAATATTTGACAATTTTCCTTGTTTATATGACAACAATTTTTTGATCAAAATAAAATATTTCTTTGTAACTACAATTTTTTTTTTCGTAAATGTCCAAATTTCCATGATAATTTTACAAAACAAATCTACACATTAAAAAAAAATACATTAGTAGATTAACTATAGTTAAGTGACGAGAATTCCTTGTAAGTATTACCGCATCAAAAAAGTTGTAAATTCTCAATTTTTTTGGTAAAAATCTGGTAAAATTACAAAAACATTCGTAATTTTTACTAGAAATTTTAGTAAAATAGGAGGAAGCACAAAATCTAGTAAAGTCACAAGAAGTTCTTGTAATTTTTATCGCGTCAAAAAAGTTGTAAATTTACAATTTTATTTGTAAAAAGCTTGACATTTTTTTATTTTAAAAGACTTTTACCAATAAAATTCTAATTTTTAATTCTAGCAAAGTATGAAATCGGATTGTGTTTTACTAGCTTACCATCCCGGTACTTCGCTACCGGTTGTATTTAATATCGGATAATAGAAGGATCAGTATTACTCTGTCGATTTCAAAAAAATTCCCCTACGAAGTCTATGTTTTATTTACTTGTGGACGTTTAAGTCTTTCATAAAAAAATATTTCAATGAATAATTTAAAAAATAAAATTTCAATAATTTCGCCGGTACGTCATCATGTTCGTTCCGGTGAAAAAAGATATTGACAATTTTCGAGGCCTTATATCGGGTTTTGGGATTTTGAGTAAGTAAATATTTCAGTGAAAAAAGAAATCGAAATCAAAATAAGCTTGTGTGGAAAAATATATAGAGAGAAAAATATGGATTAAAAAAGTAAAATACGAAAAATTTGAGTAAAAAGTATCACTCCATATTGTATCCTGCTCTATTCCATTTCGTTGCCCGTTCTACTCCATTTCATTTTCAATTTCATCTTCTTTCGTTCCATGTAAGTTTCATTCCTCACCGTATAATATGCATTAAAGAAATAAAAAGGTCGATTGTCTTTATCTTATAAATATGAAAGTACCATTACACACCACTGTTACCAGGTACCCCTGTTTACCCTAAAATTTTAAAATATGTCCTTCTCCTGGGTGTTATTTCTGGGGCATTTAGTTTAATACACAGAAAAAAAATATGGAGGAAACAAATTTGAGTAATCACTTGTTTAAATTTAAAAACAAAAATTGGGTAATTTTTTAATTGACGCAATTAAAAATTTACTCAAAAATTTTAAAAACAATTTAAGTAAATAATTTAATAAAAATTTAATAGTTTTTTTAATTTTTTTTTTTACTCTCATAGTTTTGAATTCTCGTTTAGTTTATAGTTTTTTGTGTATGTATATGAAAGTTTGTAATCGTCTTTATAAAATTTTCCTATGTTTTTGAGACATAAATATGTTTGGTAAAGTTTGAAAAAACAAGTTTTTTGTTTTTATTTTGTAAAAAGATTTAAAACTTTTTTAAACTTTTAAAAAAATAAATAGATAAATTTTGAGCAAATTTTTAATTGTGCCAATTAAAAATTTACTCAAATTTTTTTCAAAAATTTAATAAATTTTTATTAAAAATTTACTCAATACTATTAAATCGTTTAATGGTGCAAAATTGAGTAATTTTTTACTCAATAGTATTAAAAATTTACTCAAATATTTTTTTTATTTTTTTTCTGTGTAGTTAGATAAATTTTCCAAAAAATGTTTTTTTTGTGGTAGGTTATCCTATATTTAAAATATCAAGTTTCTTAACCATTATTTCAAGAAATATAAGAGTAACCAAATTTGTCGCGACCCTTAAAAACAGAATTTAAAAAAATAAATTCTTCCAGCATTTAAAATGTTAGTGCCTAGGATCATTACTTCATTAGATATAAAAAGTGCCAAAAAAAAAACACTTTTTTTCACCTCTAGAAACGGATTTTTTAAAAAGTACTTTAGCAGAATGTTTTTTTTTTCACCGAAGGCCCCTACATTCAAAAACTCAAGATTCTAAGGTCATTATTATAAGAACAGAAAAAAAGTACAAAAAGTTGACTTTCTTCCTAATATATTTTTTTCGATTTCTTTAAAACTTGGTATAACCATTGTGCTAGGTCAGATAATTTTTTTTTTAACCTATAAATGAACGACGGGTTAAAATAACCCCCTTTTCGTTTATGGGTTAATTAAAAAAATCAAATAATTATTTTTCTGACCTCGCACAATAATTATAACAAGTTTATTAGAAATCGAAAAAAATAAAATCTATTTTATGAAATTTTAACGTGCTGGGTCATTTTGACCCCATGTTCATTTATGGGTTAAATTAAAAAAAAATCAAATACATTTTTTTCTGAACTCGTACAATAATTTTACCAAGTTTTATAAAAAATCGCAATATTTAGGTGCCTTTTTCTAAAAAAACTCTAAATATTCCAAAATTTGACTTTTGACCCGAATAAATTCTGGGTTAATATTGGTCCATTTTCCTAAAACGTTAAGGTTTAAAGTCTAACATTAATTTTAATAATTTATGGTCCTTACTTTGTGAAATTTTAAAATATTTACCAAATTTTTCCACATTGAGTAAATTGTGGGCAAAAAAGTCATTTTCCTCGAAATCCGCTGAGTTTAAATCGATGCCCCGGCCAAACTATCCGAGGGATATCCCCCCATATAAGATTCTGTGGTTTTTTCAGCATTTTTCTTAATTTTGTTTAAGACAATTTTTAAAAAATCAAAATATCAGTTTTGAGAACCACGCCAAATATAATGCATATTGTTGGCCTTATTACGAAACGGGTTAATGACATCCTAGAAAGACGGTATTTCATATCAGAGTATTTATGATAGAATAAAATATAAATATCGTTTTTCATTGGTTTATTTCAATAAAATTAGAAAATTGGGGCTGATTTTCTTGTTTTAGGGGTCATTTTGTAAAAATTGGGTCATTTTGACCCCGAAAGGCTTACAAGGGTTAATTTTTAAAAACCCAAAAAGTTTTAATGTATCTTCTTCTACTAAATACAACTCGTGTACCACTTTTTAACAATATATTCAAAAAAACAACACCATTTATTTAATGTTTTTCATCGAAATATGACTATTTTCGAGTGATTGACTTTTGACCTCGATGCGCCTCGTGTTAACGTTGTCCGATTTGGCTGAAATTTTTAGCATTGCATTTTTAGGCCAAATGTAAAAAAAAAATTGGGGTGCACTCCTTGAAATTCGAAGTTTTGCAAAATAGCTGCCACCCTAATGTAAATGTTTCAAATGAAATATATGTATCCCAAACTAAATAAATATGGAAGTCAATAAATTCAAAAAAATATTTAAGCAAACACAAAAAAGTTTTTCATGAAAACTCTTCTTTGACGTTCTGACTACTATTGACAAAGTCGCAAATTATTATTATTGAATTTTTTGTTTTTGTCTTTTTTATTTTTATTATTCACCAAATATAAAAATAAAAAAAAACATTGACAGTTTACTTAAGTACATACATATTAGATATTTTTAGATTTTTTTCTTATCGAAAAGTATATAATTTTATCATAAAAAAATATGAACGGTTTAATAAGATCATTAATCACCCATTGAACGATACTCGAAATCTACACAGAAAAAAAAATGTCAATACAATTAATTTCATTGTTAATACAATTAAACATTTAATGGAAACTGAGCGTACCTTGGATTTTGTCAATACAACAATGACTTCTGTAACTTAAAAAAAAAAAATATCAACTTATTTTTGTCAATTAAATACATTGTTGTATCAACGATGAAATTATTTGAAAAGTTTGTAATAAATTAAAAAATCCAAAAATAGAACAAAAAATCTTAAAATTTAAAAAAAAAACATTATCCGGCAGCTGTTATTATTATATGCGCCCCTTACGGGTCTTTTGTGCCAAGATCAATAAATTTAATTCAAACTCTGTTCAATGTTCCTAATGAACATTATAACAGAGGATGGAGAAACAGGATTAATCTCTACCTTAAATTTTACAACTTAAACCGAACTTCGCAAATCTTTACGAAGGCCTGGATTTGCAAAATTAAAAATCCCGAAAATTTTGAAATGATCCAGCGTATTCCGAAATTTAAAATATCCCGAAAATACTGCGATCGCGAAATCGGGATCCCGAAAATTTTTCTTCAATACACTCAAAAAAAAAAACTGTAAAGTTAGCAAAAAATTTAGTTAAATTTAACTAAAAAAGCACCTGATTTTGAACCTACTAAATTTCTAGTTAATTTAACAAAAAATATTTAGTTAACTTTTCGTAGAATGAATGTAGCAAAAAAAGCCGTAACTTTAACTAAAAATTCAGCTGAAAATTTTGTAACATTTTTATGTACATATTAACAAAAAAAATTAGTTGAATTCAGCTAAACTTTTTGCTACTTTTTTGTAAAAAAATGTTTGTTTCTTAAATATTGGTTTAAAACATGAAATGATCCAGCGTATTCCGAAATTTAAAATATCCCGAAAATACTGCGATCGCGAAATCGGGATCCCGAAAATTTTTCTTCAATACACTCAAAAAAAAAAAACTGTAAAGTTAGCAAAAAATTTAGTTAAATTTAACTAAAAAAGCACCTGATTTTGGGCCTACTAAATTTTGAGTTAATTTAACTAAAAATATTTAGCTAACTTTTCGTAGAATGAATGTAGCAAAAAAAAACCGTAACTTTAACTAAAAATTTAGCTGAAATTTCGTAACGTTTTTATGTACATATATTAACAAAAAAATTAGTTGAATTCAGCTAAACTTTTTGTTACTTTTCGTAAACTAAAATTTATAAAATATTTTGTAAAATATTGTAAGTTTATTTTTTCTGTTTTTTCATCAGCTTAAGTAGAACTTATGAGATTCGCATAGGAGGCTACACAAGAAATTTCACTTAACAAATTTGTTACGAAAAATCAGCAAATTAATTAGTAAAAATTCGTAAACTCAGTTTTGAAGTCAACAAAAAAAATTAATTCAAAATTTGTTCAAAACTAGTATTTTCGTAAATTGAACTTAACTAAAAAAAGTAGTTAAAACGCTGATTTTAACTAAAAATTTGCTAAAAAGCCAGTAAACTCGAGTTAACAAAAAAAAATTTGTTAACTTTACAGTTTTATTTTTTTGAGTGTACCAGAGCTACACAACTTACTTATTTCTTTGAGCCTCAATGGCTTCAAATACATATAAAAGTATACTATAACATACACAAAATTCACCGAAGGGTTTTGCAAATTCAGTTCGGATTTATTTTTTATGGCGCACTAAAGTTTTCATTTTTATATCAGAGACGTCTGGAAATCGTCAAATAAAAAATTGTAATAAGTAAAACACATACTTATATCAGCTTCAAAATTTGATGTTTGATTTTTCAGTGAAATTGTGTGGCGCACAGTGGACGGTTTGTATGGAAAACGCGCGCATCGAAGTTTTTTGACTATATCTTCTAAACGGTTAGGAGTTGTAAAACAAAATTAGGCATTCTAAAAACTAGGGACCTTAAGCAATTAAAGCTGTGATCAAAGTTTGTTGTCCTCCTTGCACCCTACATATAAATTGAATGCAAAGTTGGTTAATTTATTTATCTGAACAAATGCTAAAAAAATGTTAAGATCATTGACATTTTTGATATATTATCACTGAATGTCGTTCGGATAGAGTAAATATACATCATTAAACATTATTAGTTAAAGAACATATAAAAAATTGAGTTAAATTATGACCAAATGTATCGACTTTTTTAGTTAACAAATCTGACAATATAAATATATAAGTGGAATTGCTTGTATCAAACCTATTTAAAATTGCCAAAAAAGATAAATTCAATATTTGCAAACATTACCTTTCACCCTACACTAAAATATCCGGCACGTATGACTTTTTTATCCATTTTATTTTATTGATTTATAATAAATAAATAGTTGTAATAAACCAAAAATGAATAATAACAGGATTAAAACATTAAAAAACAAATTAACATAGACACGATAATGCAATATCGTAATAAATAAAATAAAAAATTGTTCTTTTGTATTGGTTGCAATAGTTCCTTTGGATAAGGAACCTTTTTAACGAAGTTCGATGTTTCTTCACGTAAAATGGAAATTTTTGGGTCTGATTCTACCATAAATTTTTGAAAAATATCTTTTAGATTGTTTATTCTTGAGTTTTTTCTGCTAAAATTGCTTTTGTAAATCTTAAAATATTTATGCGACCTTTCTAACGATTCTTCTGATAACTGACCTAATATTTAAATTGTATAAGTTAGTTAATGAATTGCTTATATAGTTCAAAATATTTTTATTACCAACTGGTAACACCGAATTTTGAACAATCTCACTTCCGTGTATCAGGACCTTATTGTCCACCATCCATACATTGAGATTATAAGTTTTGCTATGTCGAATTACTTTACTCAATACAAATTTGACAATTTTTAACTTTTTTTTATTTTTAACACTTAAATGTGTTTATTACTCCCATTTGGTAAATAGCTATTTTATTATTTATTGGTAATGGTTTTTTACTCCTTTTTAGTAAAACGAGAGTTACTAAGTACTTATTTATCATAATTCTCAACACTATTTATTTTTGTCTCACGCCCTTGTTAAAATAATTATTGTTTCAACAGGTAACTACTTATTAACATTTGTTCCGGATTACAAATCCCATTACTAGTAATGCCAAATTTTGCTGGGTATTTAGTTAGTTTTTCAAGCCAATGCAGCATCACCAATTTTTTTTTTGTAAATATCTAAATAGGTTGAAGCTGATATTTAATAATTTCGAAAAATACAAATTTAAAAAAATAAATATATATAAGTTTTTTTTTTTTTTCTTTTTATGGACCCTACTTTGGAGCCTTATCCTGAATTTAACTGCAAGTTACTGCAGACGAAATAAAGTTCCTCGTTTAGATAAATACCTCTACTTTCACCCCATATTGAATTTGTCTGTATCCACAAGGTTCCACAAAAGATGCAGTCTATAATAAAGAGTCTTTTTTACACATTTCTTAAAAAATTACAACATTTGGCAGTCAATTAACGAATAACGTGGTTTAAAATTTTAGCTTATAAGGGCAGTTTTAATTAGTTACATATATTGTCAAAGCTGTGTTAAAATTTCAGGATGCTAGCTTACTTAGAAATAGTTTTACTCAATCATTTAAAAAAGGTTTCCAAAAAAATTTTTATTTTTAAAAAAAACCTGAAAATGTTTGGACTTTGGAGAGACGCCCTAGTCAAAGTAAATGACATATAAATATTTTATGAATGGTTTTCTATCCCCTAGGATGTCTTTTATCAAACCCATGTTCAACCGATCAAATCGCTGACAATTTTGATTTTGTTACGATGCGCGTCCATCTTCCACTGTGTGGCGGTTCGTTTCTTAGATAATTTGAACCCTCTAACCTTTTTAAGGTGTCATTTTAGTCCTTTTTCAAAAACTTAACACATGGGTTTATAAAACGTCTATTTTATATTTTTCTCATAAAATTTCACTTAAAAATGGAAAAAATATAAAAAAAAATAATTTTTTTTTATTGTTTTTACCAAAGCAATGTAAAAAAGACACAAAAAATAGTGTAAATATACTTCTGAGCAAAAAATGTAAACCTGAGGTGTTTAATAAAACTGTATAATGATTCTTACTTTGACTAAGTTAACCCTTTTTAATTTAATTAAAAAGGGTTTACTTAACAAATTTGGATCGAAATTTACATTTTTTTTTTATAATTTTACAATTATTTTTTTTAATTTTACAAGTTTCCAAGATAATTAAAAAAAAAAAACAATTAAATTCACGAGAATTCCCTGTGATTTTTATTGCGCCAAAAAAACTGTAAATATACAATTTTATTGGAACAAAGGCTTGTAAACTTGCAACATTATTGGTAAAAAGCTAGTAAAATTACTAGGAATTCTCGTAAAATATGAGTTAACAAAAAATCTAGTAAAGTTAAGAAACTTCCTTGTAAATTTTATCCTGTCAAAAAATTTGTAACTTTACAATTTTATTGGTAAAAACCTTGTAAAATTACAAAGTTATTGGTAAAAATATTTTAAAATTACTAGGATTTTTTGTCAAATAGGAGGTAGCAAAAAAAAAAAAGTTTTTCTTGTAATTTTACAAGGTTTTTTTTTTAGAGAAGAAAATACTTAAAAAACACTAAAAGTTTTACGTCTAAATTTATCAAGAATAAAAACATTTAATACCAGGTTTGTTAGTCGATATTTCATACAAAATTTGGTTTATAAACCACATATTAGCCTCATTTAACTTTTATGAATTTGATTGTTTAAGTATTTAAATTTTTGTAAAATATCAAAAATATTTGATGCTATTTTACCGCCAAACAATTTCACTGAAAGCATCAAATCATATTTTGAAGCTCAGATTTGTTGTTATTATATTTTTTTTTTATGTTTTTCAAACGCCTTTCATTAAAAATTAAAAATGTCAGTGGTCCATAAAAAGAAATTCGAAGAGACTTTGCAGTTTTTTGTCTATTTGATATTCAAATTTCATTTGAAACCATTGAAGCTCATTTTTCTTGTTGCACAGTGTTTAAACTAAAAGTTTTAAACTTTTCAATTGCAAAAAATACATTTAACTTACTTCAATTTCAATTCATTTATATTTGTAAAGCAAAAAAAAAAGCAATTGCCCCAGCCACCGAAAAACGAAAAGGATATTTTAACAAAAGTTTTACCTTTAATTTATTTTTTTTTTTACAATTTTTAAAATTCTGTTTTAAAAACAAAAACAATTTGTATACAAATATAATTTAAAATCGATTTTAAATTTTTGTTTATTTTTCTTCGGCTAGGCCGCATGTGCTTTAAACGGTAGCACTTTAAACTTAAATTGTTTGTTTTTCAATAAGTGGAAAAAGAGTTTTTAAATTTTTTTATATATTTTTCGATATAATTACATATTAATTAACACTCCACAGTAGGGATATAACCATTTGCGTTTTTTTGCAAATATCAAAAAGGACCTATCATATTTAGAAAGTACATGAAAAATCAAGAAGAAATGTGTGTTCTTTTTTTCGCGAATGTTAAAAAAGGTTCGGCACCGATCGCGATGAAGTTTGCGCTAATATTTTTTTTTATTATTCGGAAAACCCGTATTTCTAGTGTCGAAAACCATTTTATAAATTTGTTATTGTTTTATTTTTGTTGTAAAACGACAAAAAGCCAAAAAAAACGGTGGATGGGAAGGAATCCCACCATAAAACATAAAAAAATGTAAATTTATGGTGTTTTAGAAATTGCAATCGGTGCCGAAGGTTTTTTGACCAAAATGTCCCCGGATAACGTTTTTTGTTATCAGTATAAAATTGCCCATACGATTATGATAGGTTCCTATTTTGGTTATATCCCTACTCCACAGTGTTCAGTGTTTAACTTTAAACAATTCTTATTGACTGCAGAAAAATTTCGTTATGTACTGTTATGGATGAGTATTAAAAGGCACTGCTGGGGATAATACTAAATAAAAATTAATAGTATTCAAACAAAATCGCTTTAAGGCAGACCAAAAGAACATTTAAGTTATTTTTTTATATCGCTCATGTACTTGCATAGTGCCATACTAAAAAACGCGATTTTTAAGTTAAAGATGCAGAATTATTCCTTATTTCATGGTTTAAATTGTCTAAAAAATGCAAATCAATAACTGGTATACCCGCCGCTTGAGAACAGAATATGTCGTTATTTCATTTTATACATTCAACATAATCACTCTGTTAAATTACAGAGATACTCTGCTGAGCCAGCAGAAAATACCATAGATTTCCAACCAGCAAGATTTTTTTAATATTTTACTATAAAACTCTTTAAAATGATTTGGACAAAAAAAACTATCAACTTACATAGTTTCTAGTAAAATGTTAGTTAAATGGGACCACAATTTTACAGAGAAATACTCTGTCAATTTACATATATTTGTAAATACTCTGTAAAATTATTTCGATAAAAAAACTGTAAATATACAGAATTATCTGTAAAATGTTGGTATGTGACCAGAAGTTTATCCAGAACTTCTCTGCTTCAAAAACATTAACAGCCTGACAAGCCATAAAAATTATTTTTTGCGTATTACGTATATTTAAAATGATTAAAGCTCACATATTAAGTAGGTGACGCATTTGAGCGGTAACTGTTCACCGAGGTTTTTAAAAAATTCTAAAAAATAGCACACACTGTGGGTCCATTATTATGAGGACATTATTTTGTAGTTAAAATTGTAAACTTTTCGAATATGATAATTAAAAAAAATCAAAGGGGTAAAAGTTTTGAAAAATGCACTTTAAAACTGCATTTTCATTTAAAATGCATTTTCGAAACACCAAAATTTTTGCGGTCATTATATGCAAAAAATAGTCAAAAATGCCTTTCTAATGTGCATAAAAGCAATAATATACGATTAGTACTTTTGAAAATATAACGGTTTATAAACATGTCGTTTTACATGATTTTAGTATACATAATTTAAAAAATAAAAAATTTTATAAGGGAAACTTAAGGAAGCATTTTTTTTAAAAAATATATTAAAAATAGCATACATTCTCGGTCCATTGTAATGAAAACATTTTTTTGTAGCAAAAATTCTAAATTTTCCAAAAATGCTAATTAAAAAAAATTAAAAGAGGTAAAAGTTTCGCAAAATGCACTTCAAAACTGCATTTTCATATAAAATGCACTTTCAAACCACCAATCTTTTTTCAGTTTATTAGATATTAAAATAGACTTACACACCATTCGCATGCGCTACAGATTGTTAAAATGCGATAAGTAGTTTAGGAAATACAGCAGCTCAAAGTCACACAGATTTTGCATTTTTTTTTACTTTTTAAAAAACGAAAATCGTGAATAAAATCGCGAGTTTTTCGAATATTTTCGATCTGATGGATGAAATTTGAAATTGGCTCCATAGAGAATCTGTATGAAAAATATAACGAAAATTAGAAGACCCTCGGTCAGATTTTTTAAAATGTATGGAATGGACGATATATAAAAGTGACGATTTTAATGTTGGGGTGTCTCAGCTTATCAGCCATATCAGTGTTTGAAAATATCGTTGTCCCCTTATGAAACAATGTCGACCTTCGGGAAAATTTCGATAACTCCCAAACTAACACGAATATCGTCTAGGGCAAAAATACGTCTATGTCTTTATATCAGTGGTGGGCATCAATTGCACATGGATCCCGAACACATTCGGCAATTTACATGTATTCAACACGAATGTCAACAAAATTCACAACTAACTGCCAGCTTAAAGAAGGCGAACGATACACACGAACGAAAATTTTGCATGTGTTTTGTTATTGTAACAACAACAAAATACATGGTACAACAACAAGCCGGTTGATGTCGCTTTGTTTGAGAAATACACCAACACATGCATGTTTATTTTCATAAACCAATGCATTCATATTCTCTCTTTCTGCCGACCACTGCTTTATATAAATACCCACCAAAGCTTACACATTTTCATGAAAAAAATATATAACGAAGCAGAATTTTTACAACGTTATGCCACAGTTAGATACACTCAAAAGAAAAACTCTGTCAAAAAATCTGTAAAACGACTTTCAATTTGAATTAACAATCTTTTAGCAGATTGTTCTGCTGAGAAGGATATTTTAACTTAAATCTCTGTCATTCAGTTTAAGAAAATAACAGACAATTTACTATGTTTATACTGATTTTGTTTGCTGAATTTCATTATTTTTTCAAGAATTTTTTTTATATATAAAAAAAAGCAGAACAGATTGTTCTGCTGAAATCAGCAGATTATTCTGCTGAAATCAGCAGATTGTTCTGCTGAAATCAGCAGATTATTCTGCTCAAATCAGCAGATTGTTCTGCTAAAATCAGCAGATATTTCTGCTAAAATCAGCAGATATTTCTGCTAAAATCAGATTTCTCTGCTGTCGAACAACACACATGTTTAATAACTAAAACGCCAGATAAAAGTATAAGCTTCCGTAGCGTAGTGGTTAAGAAGTGTACACTCAAAAAAATTCTCTGTAAAATCAGCAGAAAAGTCTGCTGAAAATACACCCATTTTGAGCCATATGAGAAATCTGCTGATTTTAGCAGACGCGGTTTGCTAAATTTCTGTAGTGATAACCTGGGTTGAATCAGCATAAAAAATCTGCTGATTTCAGCAGAAAAAACTGCTGATTTCAGCAGAAAAACTGCTGATTTCAGCAGAAAAATCTGCCTATTTCAGCAGAAAAAACTGCTAATTTCAGCAGAAAAATCTGCTAATTTCGGCTAAGAAATTGATGATTTAAGCAGAAAAATTTTAAATTACACCTAGTTTGAGCCAATTGATATGTTTTCTGTAAAAATATCTTTTTTCAAAATAAAAGTTTTGTATAAAATTGGAAAAAAATATATATATTTAACAACTTTATAAAATTCTTAACATGAACGAACAAGAAAAAAATAACGGGATGTCGAAATAGACACACATGAAAGAATAGAAAGCAAAAATAACACAACATAAACACTTATAATAAGAAAACAAAATAAAACAAATAAAACAAGTAGAAAAATTAAGTTCGACTTGGTCGAATCTATGAATACCCTCCACAATGTTATCTGATAGTAATTTTCTAAAAAAATTTCAAAAAATTGCATTACAAATTTTTTATAAGAAATATATTATTTTGAATAAAACTTTTTTTTAATCAATCAAATTTTTTTGAGTGTAAATTTTTTTTTGACTGTCAGCATTTTTTTGGGTGTGACATTTCATTAAAAAAAAAATTATATATACATTTTTTTTTGAGTGTAACATTTTTTTTTAGTGTAAATATATTTTTTAGTGTACAATTTCTTTGAGTAACAAAATTACTTTGTAAAATATTTTTGTTGTTTTATACCTATATGTAATACAAAAAAAAAACTATTTCACATATTTTCCTCTTTTTATTTTACCATCCTTATCTTTAAAAACCAAAAAGAAACTAACATTGTATCATATAAAACCCACTTCATTTGATTTTTTCCAAAAAATACTTATTATACACCGCGGTGCACCGTTACATACAGTTACAAATAATATATAACAATAACAAAACAATAACAAATATTTACTTGTCTAACAACTAAACTTCACCCCACGACAAGAAAACAAACAACAACAAGTTTTAACAAATAGAAAAGTTAAATTCGACTTGGCCGAATCTATGAATACCCTCCACAATATTAACCGAGGTTGAGACTAAACTTAATGTATGTATTTGAATATTTGTTTTTCGAACTGATAATAATGCGCAATTTTAAGTCTCTATGTACATATTTTTACTCCTAATAATATAAACAACAACAACAAACAAAAAATGGCAATGCCTTTTTAGTTACTAGTTAAATAACACTACCCAGTCAGAAAAATACAATCGCAAAAGCGTTGTGGACGGTTGTACGAGCGTTCTGTATACCAACTTCAAAGCGCCTTCAGATGATCCGAATGATAACATCGATCTACGCTAGGTTAAAGCGTTTTAAAAGCGATGTTAAAAAGTGCTTTGAGAACGTTTTTTTAAGTCATCAAAGCGCTTTAAAAACCCAAAGTAAAGAATTTCTGTTTTAGTTCGGTTATAATAATTTGTTTGATACAAAGTGAAATACGAAAAAAAAATTTTTTTTGTACTTCAAAAAAATTTTCGAAACTTAGGCTGGACTTTACAGTCAATACTTAAGTTTAAGTAGGGACTTAAGTACGGGGTTTTTCAAGCAGTTTGGACCATTTGAATGTTTTTTTTCAGGAGGTATTGTCTATGTATGTATTTTAAAGCAAGAATAATTGATTTTTAGTGTAAAATTGGTTCGAATTGCTTGAAATTGCCCTGTACTTAAGTCTCTACTTAAACTTAAGTATTGACTGTAAAATCCAGCCTTAGAAAATTAAAAAAAAATCTAAAAACATTTTTTGATGATTTTTTTTACTTAAAAAAGAAAAAAAAAGTGACAAAAAATTGTTATTCAAAAATAGTTTCGGAACTTAGAAATGTAAAAAAAAAAAACTCTAATAAACTCTTAAAACGCTTTTCGAATACGCTCACAAAGCGTTCCAAAAAAAGTTTTGAGATTGCTTTTTTTTTGTTATAGAGCTTTCAGAACACTTTTCAAAAACGCTCGCAAAGCGTTCGAAAATAGCGTTTTGAGAATGCTTTTTTTTTGTTACAGTGCTTTCAGAACGCTTTTTTTTTAGAACCGTCGTCAATTTCTGCTTGGGTAACTACAGAATAAAAAAATTGATACAAGAAAACAACAACTATAAAATGCACGCAAAATGGCGTTGTTTATACTTTAACTCACCTCAATATTGACAAACAAGACAAAAAACTAACGGCTTTTTTTTCTGACTACACTACAATAACAACGATAATATAAATGCAATTACCTAAAAAACAAAAGTTAAATTCGACCTGACCGAATTTATGTATGCATACAATGCCCGTTTAGTAATAGTAAGTGAAAAAAGTAGCAATTTTAATTTGAAATATTTTATTTTGAACTAGCTCGCCCGCCGGAACTTCGTTACCGGTTATGTTAAATACCGGATAATAGAAGGATCAGGATTACCCTACCGATTTCAAAAAATGACTCATATGTAGTCTTTGTTTTATTTAAGTGTGGACGTTTAAATCTTTCATAAAATAATATTTCATTGAATAACTTAAATAATAAAATTTGAATAATTTCGGTGGTACGTTGTCATGTACATTCCGGTGAAAAAGATTTTGACAATTTTTGAGCCCTTATTTCGGGGTTTTGGATCTTGAGTGAATAATTGTTTCAGTGAAAAAATAAATTGGAATAAAAAAAAAATTGGGTAAAAAACATATAGAAAGAAAAAATATTGAGTTAAAAAGTTTTATACGAAAAATTTTAGTTAAAAGTATCATTCTATATTGTTTCCCGCTCTATTCCATTTCGTTCCCCGTTCTACTCCATTTCATTTTCAATTTAATCTCCATGCAAGTTTCATTCCTCTACATATAATATGCGTTACAGAAATAAAAAGTGCTATTGTATTTCTATATATATAAAAATGGAAGTATGTATGTGGGTATGTATGTATGTTCCGTATGGACTCGAAAACGGCTGAGCCGATCTTGATGAAATTTTCAGGGAATATTTAGAATAGCCTAGGGAGTAACACTGTGCGGTCAGATTTTTGATTTTTTGTGTGTGGGCGGAGGGGCGTGGCAAAATCTAATTTTTACATTGCACCACTAATGACATCTATATATGGGGGTTTTCGTGTCAACTGACACAACTTTTGAAACCGATATCTTCCGATCGGGATGAAATTTGCACCAAGGTTAGTCCTATTGGATAGTAGTTCAGACACAATTTTTCAACGAGATCGGTCAAGAACTCTCTGAGTTAGAGGGGGTCGAAATTTGACATTTTGGCCAAAGAGGTGTTGATTCTCATCCATGTAACTTCTTACCTATTGTTTTTAGCAAAATGTGTCCCAAAGAGTTTAAATAGCTATTTCTTCAGTCTTTCGAAAAAAAAAATATAAAAAAAATAAAAAATAAAATTTAGATTTTTTTTTCTTAAAAATCCAAAACTTTTTTGACTTTTTCCTCAAATTGGGCCCTTTTTTTTTTTTTGATTCAAAAGAAAGCTTAGGCGATTTCCTTTAAGAGCTGTGGGGTCGCTTAGTGGGATATCTATGAAAAAAAAAAATTTTTAACTTTGGAACACAAAAAACGGTTCTTCAATTTGCACTATTAGGCGTGGGATAGCTAACCAGTTTTCGATTTCGATCCGCGATACCCTCTAATTTTTTTAGGTTCGAAAAAGAAAGCACGAGCCAAAAAATGGGGGCGGTGGGGAGGGGCCATATAACCCCTTCCGATCATCCCGATCGGAAGACATCGGTTTCAAAAGTTGTGTCAGTTGACACGAAAACCCCCATATAAAAAACGGATTGACCAAAGATAGTACTAACCGAGTACTAACTATATGATAAATTAGAGCGTGATAGGACAAATGGGCGTAAAATGCCATGCTTTTTTGCCTGTTGGCGGAGGGGTGGGCAAAATCGAGTTTTACATTGCACCATTAATAACATAATAAAGCACGCAAGAACGGATAAGCCGAATCTGTCACTACTGATTGAACTAACCGAGCGGGAACTGTAGGTCATATGTAGAGCTCGATTCGGCAAAAGGGTAAAAAAATGTCACTCCCGTTTTTCATAAATAAAAAGTTATTTCCTCCTGTTTCGCAATCACACAAAAACGGCAAAACTGATGTTAATGAAATTTGCAGCGCAGATAGTACTAATCGAGGATGCAGCATGGAACTTTATACTATCACGATTCGATAAAAATGCGTTAAATGACACGCCCCTTTGTACTATACTTAACGTTATGTTACGACTGAACCGATTTTGTTGAGATTTCTCTATAGATAGTGCTAACCGAGGGTGGAACCAAAGGTTACTAGCTGGACCCGTGCTTTAATTTTGTCCGACACTACATTTAAATTATGATGCAATATACACAGTTTTTTTCTTAGGGCCAGCAACGCGGACCGGGTATAGCTAGTATCTTATAGATTTAAAAATACCATTTTACACCACTTGTACCAATTTAGGTACCCCTTTTTACCCTGTCGTCTCTTGGGTGTTATTTCGGCTGAAGGATACTGCACGTCAAATTTTGAGTTTCTAGGCTTTAATAGTTAGATAGGTACAAATAACCATTTGCCACCTTTTCCACTTAAAATTAAATTTTCCAAAAACCTTTTTTTTCTGAACCGTTATTTCAAGAAATATAAGAAGTACCAAACTTACAATTTTTATGCCCTTTACGACTCTTAGAAACAGAATTTCCAAAAAGTACTTTTTCCAAAATATTTTTTCACTAAAGAATACAGCATTCAAATTTTCACTGCCTAGGATCATTATTTCAAGAAGTATAAAAAGTATAAAAAAACACTTTTTTACACCTCTAGAAACGGAATCTTTTAAAAATACTTTAGCATAGCAGATTGTTTTTTTACCGAAGAACCCCACATTCCAAAAGTCAAGCTTCTAAGACAATTATTATAGGAACAAAAAAAAATTAGTACCAAAGTTACACTTTATTACCCCCGTTAGAAACGGAATTTCTAAAAAGTACTTTTTCTAGTGTGTTTTTTCTTCACCGAAGGATCCTACATTACAAATTGCAATTATCTAAGAATATTATTTCAGCAAATATTAAAGGTACAAAAAGTATACTTTTTAACAACGTTAAGAAATGGAATTTCCAAAAAGTACTTTTCCCAAAAAATTTTTACATCCAAAATTTTAAGTTTCTAGAACCATTACGTCAGCAAATATCAAAAGTACCGGAAATACACTTTTTTAGCCATTTTACCCTACTAAGAAGCGGAATTTTCAAAAAGTATTTCTCCAGAATGTTTTTTTACCGAATGATCCTACATTACAAATTTCAAGATTCTAGGGCCATTTCTCCGGAAATTAGAACGTATCTAAAGTTTAAATTTTTACCCGTTCTACCCCCTAAGAAAAGGAAATTTCAAAAATTACTTTTTCCAGAATTTGTTATCACTTAAGGATCCTACATTCCAAATATCAAGTTTCTATGATTTTTATTTGAGGATGTATAAAAAGTATCATAAGTGTTATTTTTACCCCTTAAGAAAAGGAATTTTCGAAAAGTACTTTTCCTAGAATATTTTTTTTGCAAAGGTAATTTTTACAAAAGGTAATTTTTATAAAAGGTACTTTTTATTAAAGGTACTTTTATTAAAAAATACTTTTTATAAAAGATACTTTTTGTAAAAGGTACTTTTTATAAATGGTACTTTTTATAAAAGCTACTTTTTATAAAAGGTACTTTTTATAAAAGGTACTTTTTATAAAGGTACTTTTTACAAAAGGTACTTTAAATAAAAGGTACTTTTAATAAAAGGTACTTTTTATTAAAGGTACTTTTTTTTATAAAAGGTACTTTTTATAAAAGGTACTTTTTATAAAAGGTACTTTTTATAAAAGGTACTTTTTATAAAAGGTACTTTTTATAAAAGGTACTTTTTATAAAAGGTACTTTTTATAAAAGGTACTTTTTATAAAAGGTACTTTTTATAAAAGGTACTTTTTATAAAAGGTACTTTTTATAAAAGGTACTTTTTATAAAAGGTACTTTTTATAAAAGGTACTTTTTATAAAAGGTACTTTTTATAAAAGGTACTTTTTATAAAAGGTACTTTTTATAAAAGGTACTTTTTATAAAAGGTACTTTTTATAAAAGGTACTTTTTATAAAAGGTACTTTTTATAAAAGGTACTTTTTATAAAAGGTACTTTTTATAAAAGGTACTTTTTATAAAAGGTACTTTTTATAAAAGGTACTTTTTATAAAAAATACTTTTTATAAAAGGTACTTTTTATAAAAGGTACTTTTTATAAAAGGTACTTTTTATAAAAGGTACTTTTATAAAAGGTACTTTTTATAAATCGAACTTTTTATATGAGGTTCCCCCTAAGAAACGAATTTTCCAAAAAGTACTTTTCCAGAATGTTTTTTCACCGAAGGATCCTACATTCCAAACTTCAAGTTTCTATGACCATAATTCTAAGAAAGTACCAAAAGTACACTTTTTACCTCTTTTATCTCCCTTAGAATCAAAATTTTCAAAAAGTACCTCTCATTTTGCTTTTTTAGCAAAGGGTCCTACATTCCAAATTCAAGTTTGTATGACCATTATTTCAGTAAATAAAAAAATGTACCAAAAGTACACTTTTTTACCCATTTTACCCCCGTAGAATCAACATTGGCCAGAAACCCAGCCTTAGTGGATCTTTTCTCGGGAGGTGAACCTACATTGCAAATTTCAAGTTTCTAGGACTATTATTTAAGGAAATATAAAAGGTACCAAAAGTACAGTTTTTTACCCTTTTTACCCCCTTAGAATCAACATTGGCAAAAATTCAGCAGTAGGGGATCTATATTCCGTGAAGTGAACATACAGTCCAAATTTCAAGTCTCTAAGACCATTATTTAAGGAAATATAAAAGGTACCAAAAGTACAGTTTTTTACCCTTTTTACCCTTTTAGAATCAACATTGACAAAAATCCAGCCTTAGTGAATCTAAATTCCGAAAGGTGAACATACAGTCCAAATTTCAAGTCTCTGTGAACATTATTTAAGGTTACATAAAAAGTACCAAAAGTACAGTTATTTTACCCTTTTTACCCCCTTAGAATCAACACTGGCAAAAATTCAGCCTTACTGGATCTATATTCCAGGATGTGAACATACAGTCCAAATTTCAAGTCTCTATGACCATTATTTCAGGACATATAAAAAGTACCAAAAGTACAGTTTTTTACCCTTTTTACCCCCTTAGAATCAACATTGGCAAAAGTCCAGCCTTAGTGGATCTATTTTCCGGGAGGTGAACATACAGTCCAAATTTCAAGTCTCTATGACCATTATTTCGGGAGATATAAAAAGTACCAAAAGTACAGTTTTTTACCCTTTTTACCCCCTTAGAATCAACACTGGCAAAAATCCAGCCTTAGTGGATCTATATTCCGGGAGGTGAACCTACAGTCCAAATTTCAAGTCTCTAGCTTCAGCGGTTTGGGCTGGGCGATGATGAATCAGTCAGTCAGTCAGTCACTCACTCACTCACCCTACTCTTTTATATACTTACTAGCTCGCCCGCCGGAACTTCGTTACCGGTTGTGTTAATTACCGGATAATAGAAGGATCAGGATTACACTACCGATTTCAAAAAATGATATGTAGTCTTTGTTTTATTTAATTGTGGACGTTTAAGTCTTTCATAAAATTATATTTCATGTAAAAACTTAAACAATAAAATTTGAATAATTTCGGTGGTACGTTGTTTGATTTTGACAATTTTCGAGCCCTTATATCTTGATTATGGATCTTGAGTGAATAAATATTTCAGTGAAAAAAGAAATTGGAATAAAAAAAATTTTGGGTAAAAAAAACAAAGAGAAAAAATATGGAGTTAAAAAGTTTAATACGAAAAATTTTAGTAAAAAGTATCGTTCCATATTGTTCCCCGCTCTATTCCATTTCGTTCCCCGTTCTACTCCATTTTATTTCCAATTCAATCTCCATGTAATTTCCATTCCTCTCCATATAATATGCGTTACAGAAATAAAAAGTGCAATTGTATTTATCTTATAGATTTAAAAATACCATTTTACACAACTTGTACCAATTTAGGTACCCCTTTTTACCCTGTCCATCTCTTGGGTGTTATTTCGGCTGGAGGATACTGCACGTCAAATTTTGAGTTTCAAGGCTTTAATAGTTAGATAGGTACAAATAACCATTTGCCACCTTTTTCACTTAAAATTAAATTTTCCAAAAACCTTTTTTTCTGAAACGTTTCAAGATATATAAGAAGTACCAAACTTACACTTTTTTATGCCCTTTACGACTCTTAGAAACAGAATTTCCAAAAATTACTTTTTTCAAAATATTTTTTCACTAAAGAATACAGCATTCAAATTTTCACTGCCTAGGAACATTATTTCAAGAAGTATAAAAAACTCTTTTCTACACCTCTAGAAACGCAATCTTTTAAAAATACTTTAGCATAGCAGATTGTTTTTTTTCACCGAAGGACCCCACATTCCAAAATTCAAGCTTCTTAGACCATTATTAGAGGAACAAAAAAAATGAGTACCATAATTACACTTTATTTATTACCCCCGTTAGAAACGGAGGTTCCAAAAAGTACTTTTTCCAGTATGTTTTTTCTTCACTGAAGGATCCTGCATTACAAATTGCAATTATCTAGGAATATTATTTCAGCAAATATTAAAAGTACAAAAAGTATACTTTTTACCCCGTTAAGAAACGGAATTTCCAAAAAGTACTTTTCTCAAAATTTTAGTTTTTACCGAAAGATCTTACATCCAAAACTTTAGGTCTCTAGAACCATTACGTCAGAAAATATCAAAATTACCGGAAGTACACTTTTTTAGCCCTTATACCCTACTAAGGCGGAATTTCCAAAAAGTATTTTTTTCAGAATGTTTTTTTACCGAATGATCCTACATTAAAAATTTCAAGATTCTAGGGCCATTACTTCCGGAAATAAGAACGTACATAAAGTTTAAATTTTTACCCGTTCCACCCCTTAAGAAAAGGAAATTTCAAAAATTACTTTTTCCAGAATTTGTTTTCACTTAAGGATCCTACATTCCAAATATCAAGTTTCTATGATCATTATTTCAGGATATATAAAAAGTACCATAAGTACTATTTTTACAACTTAAAAAGGAATTTCCAAAAAGTACTTTTCCTAGAATGTTTTTTTTTTTCCAAAAGGTATTTTTTTTAAAAGGTATTTTATTAAAATATACTTTTTGTAAAAGGTACTTTTTATAAATGGTACTTTTTATAAAAGGTACTTTT
This sequence comes from Pegoplata infirma, assembly GCA_963921195.1. NCBI lineage: Eukaryota > Metazoa > Arthropoda > Insecta > Diptera > Anthomyiidae > Pegoplata > Pegoplata infirma. The sequence goes on from OY992538.1 coordinate 161,213,965, forward strand.
TATAAAAGGTACTTTTTATAAAAGGTACTTTTTATAAAAGGTACTTTTTATAAAAGGTACTTTTTATAAAAGGTACTTTTTATAAAAGGTAATTTTTATAAAATGTACTTTTTATAAAAGGTGCTTTTAATAAAAGTACCTTTAAAAAAAAATACCTTTTGGAAAAAAAATATTCTAGGAAAAGTAATTTTTGGAAATTCCTTTTTAAGTTGTAAAAATAGTACTTATTGTACTTTTTATAAAAGGTACTTCTTCTAAAAGGAACTTTATATAAAAGGTATTTTTTATTAAAGGTACTTTTTATAAAAGGTACTTTTTATAAAAGGTACTTTTTATAAAAGGTACTTTTTATAAAAGGTACTTTTTATAAAAGGTACTTTTTTAAAAGGTACTTTTTATAAAAGGTACTTTTTATAAAAGGTACTTTTAATAAAAGGTACTTTTTATAAAAGGTACTTTTTATAAAATGTACTTTTTATAAAATGTACTTTTTATAACAGGTACTTTTTATAAAAGGTACTTTTTATTAAAGGTACTTTTTATAAAAGGTACTTTTTATAAAAGGTATTTTTTACAAAAAGGTACTTTTTATAAAAGGTACTTTTTATAAAAGGTACTTTTTATAAAAGGTACTTTTTATAAAAGGTACTTTTTATAAAAGGTACTTTTTATAAAAGGTACTTTTTATAAAAGGTACTTTTTATAGAAGGTACTTTTTATAAAAGGTACTTTTTATAAAAGGTACTTTTTATAAAAGGTACTTTTTATAAAAGGTAGTCTTTTTATAAAAGGTACTTTTTATAAAAGGTACTTTTTATAAAAGGTAGTCTTTTTATAAAAGGTACTTTTTATAAAAGGTACTTTTTATAAAAGGTACTTTTTATAAAAGGTACTTTTTATAAAAGGTACTTTTTATAAAAGGTACTTTTTATAAAAGGTACTTTTTATAAAAGGTACTTTTTATAAAAGGTACTTTTTATAAAAGGTACTTTTTATAAAAGGTACTTTTTATAAAAGGTACTTTTTATAAAAGGTACTTTTTATAAAAGGTACTTTTTATAAAAGGTACTTTTTATAAAAGGTACTTTTTATAAAAGGTACTTTTTATAAAAGGTACTTTTTATAAAAGGTACTTTTTATAAAAGGTACTTTTTATAAAAGGTACTTTTTATAAAAGGTACTTTTTATAAAAGGTACTTTTTATAAAAGGTACTTTTTATAAAAGGTACTTTTTATAAAAGGTACTTTTTATAAAAGGTACTTTTTATAAAAGGTACTTTTTATAAAAGGTACTTTTTTAAAAGGTACTTTTTTCCAGAATGTTTTTCTCACCGAGGGATCCTACATTCCAAATTTCAAGTTTCCATGACCATAATTTTAAGAAATAAAAAAAAGTACCAAAAGTACACTTTTTACTTCTTTTATCTCCATTAGAATCAAAATTTTCAAAAAGTTCCTTTCCATATTGTACGCTTTTTTACCCATTTTACCCCCGAAAACCCAGCCTTAGTGGATCTTTTTCTCGGAAGGTGAACCTACATTGCAAATTTTAAGTTTCTAGGACTATTATTTAAGGAAATATAAAAGGTACCAAATAAACAGTTTTTTACCCTTTTTACCCCCTTAGAATCAACATTGACAAAAATCCAGGCTTAGGGGATCTATATTCCGTGAGGTAAACATACAGTCCAAATTTCAAGTCTCTAAGACCATTATTTAAGGAAATATAAAATGTACCAAAAGTACACTTTTTTACCCTTTTTACCCCCTTAGAATCAACACTGGCAAAAATCCAGCCTTAGTGGATCTATATTCCGGGGGGTGAACCTACATTCCAAATTTCAAGTTTCTAAGACGATTTTCTAAGGAAATATAAAAGGTACCAAAAGTACAGTTTTTTACCCTTTTTACCACCTTAGAATCAACACTGGCAAAAATCCAGCCTTACTGGATCTATATTCCAGGATGTGAACATACAGTCCAAATTTCAAGTCTCTATGACCATTACTTTCAGGAGATATAAAAAGTACCAAAAGTACAGTTTTTTACCCTTTTTACCCCGTTAGAATCAACACTGGCAAAAATCCAGCCTTAGTGGATCTATATTCCGGGAGGTGAACCTACAGTCCAAATTTCAAGTCTCTTCAGCGGTTTGGGCTGGGCGATGATGAATCAGTCAGTCAGTCAGTCAGTCACTCACTCACCCAACTCTTTTATATATATAGATAGAATAGATAAAAACCTTTTTTGAGTCATTTTTGAAAAAAAAAAAAATTACAAATTTTTTTTTTTGAGTGTAAAATTTTTTCGAGTGTATTTTTTTTTTTTTTGTGTAAATATGTTATTGACTGACAAAAATACTTTTTAAAATATTTTTCTGACTTACCAATGTTTTTTAGCTTGTTTACCGTTTTTTTCACCACGTGGTTTACGGTGGATCCAACCTGAAATTCACGGTTTTCTTAATAACTTTTGAACCACTGAACCGATTTTGCTGAAATTCAAAACCAAACAGACTTGCAGAACGACAAATATATATGCTAAGCTTCAGCACCCTCAGAATTGTCTTTCAAAAGTTAGAGTGGTTTTAATCTCATAAATTCGAAAAATACCCTTGCCGAAATTTACTCTTTTGCTCATAACTTTTGAACCACTGGACCGATTTCGCTGGATTGCAATACCAACCTGACCCGGTAAATGGTCAACATATATGTCAAACTTCAGGAGCCTCTGTAAAGTCTTTCAAAAGTTAGCGTGTTTTCAACGGACAGACAGACAGACAGACAGACAGACAGACAGACAGACAGACAGACAGACAGACAGACAGACAGACAGACAGACAGACAGACAGACAGACAGACAGACAGACAGACAGACAGACAGACAGACAGACAGACAGACAGACAGACAGACAGACAGACAGACAGACAGACAGACAGACAGACAGACAGACAGACAGACAGACAGACAGACAGACAGACAGACAGACAGACAGACAGACAGACAGACAGACAGACAGACAGACAGACAGACAGACAGACAGACAGACAGACAGACAGACAGACAGACAGACAGACAGACAGACAGACAGACAGACAGACAGACAGACAGACAGACAGACAGACAGACAGACAGACAGACAGACAGACAGACAGACAGACAGACAGACAGACAGACAGACAGACAGACAGACAGACAGACAGACAGACAGACAGACAGACAGACAGACAGACAGACAGACAGACAGACAGACAGACAGACAGACAGACAGACAGACAGACAGACAGACAGACAGACAGACAGACAGACAGACAGACAGACAGACAGACAGACAGACAGACAGACAGACAGACAGACAGACAGACAGACAGACAGACAGACAGACAGACAGACAGACAGACAGACAGACAGACAGACAGACAGACAGACAGACAGACAGACAGACAGACAGACAGACAGACAGACAGACAGACAGACAGACAGACAGACAGACAGACAGACAGACAGACAGACAGACAGACAGACAGACAGACAGACAGACAGACAGACAGACAGACAGACAGACAGACAGACAGACAGACAGACAGACAGACAGACAGACAGACAGACAGACAGACAGACAGACAGACAGACAGACAGACAGACAGACAGACAGACAGACAGACAGACAGACAGACAGACAGACAGACAGACAGACAGACAGACAGACAGACAGACAGACAGACAGACAGACAGACAGACAGACAGACAGACAGACAGACAGACAGACAGACAGACAGACAGACAGACAGACAGACAGACAGACAGACAGACAGACAGACAGACAGACAGACAGACAGACAGACAGACAGACAGACAGACAGACAGACAGACAGACAGACAGACAGACAGACAGACAGACAGACAGACAGACAGACAGACAGACAGACAGACAGACAGACAGACAGACAGACAGACAGACAGACAGACAGACAGACAGACAGACAGACAGACAGACAGACAGACAGACAGACAGACAGACAGACAGACAGACAGACAGACAGACAGACAGACAGACAGACAGACAGACAGACAGACAGACAGACAGACAGACAGACAGACAGACAGACAGACAGACAGACAGACAGACAGACAGACAGACAGACAGACAGACAGACAGACAGACAGACAGACAGACAGACAGACAGACAGACAGACAGACAGACAGACAGACAGACAGACAGACAGACAGACAGACAGACAGACAGACAGACAGACAGACAGACAGACAGACAGACAGACAGACAGACAGACAGACAGACAGACAGACAGACAGACAGACAGACAGACAGACAGACAGACAGACAGACAGACAGACAGACAGACAGACAGACAGACAGACAGACAGACAGACAGACAGACAGACAGACAGACAGACAGACAGACAGACAGACAGACAGACAGACAGACAGACAGACAGACAGACAGACAGACAGACAGACAGACAGACAGACAGACAGACAGACAGACAGACAGACAGACAGACAGACAGACAGACAGACAGACAGACAGACAGACAGACAGACAGACAGACAGACAGACAGACAGACAGACAGACAGACAGACAGACAGACAGACAGACAGACAGACAGACAGACAGACAGACAGACAGACAGACAGACAGACAGACAGACAGACAGACAGACAGACAGACAGACAGACAGACAGACAGACAGACAGACAGACAGACAGACAGACAGACAGACAGACAGACAGACAGACAGACAGACAGACAGACAGACAGACAGACAGACAGACAGACAGACAGACAGACAGACAGACAGACAGACAGACAGACAGACAGACAGACAGACAGACAGACAGACAGACAGACAGACAGACAGACAGACAGACAGACAGACAGACAGACAGACAGACAGACAGACAGACAGACAGACAGACAGACAGACAGACAGACAGACAGACAGACAGACAGACAGACAGACAGACAGACAGACAGACAGACAGACAGACAGACAGACAGACAGACAGACAGACAGACAGACAGACAGACAGACAGACAGACAGACAGACAGACAGACAGACAGACAGACAGACAGACAGACAGACAGACAGACAGACAGACAGACAGACAGACAGACAGACAGACAGACAGACAGACAGACAGACAGACAGACAGACAGACAGACAGACAGACAGACAGACAGACAGACAGACAGACAGACAGACAGACAGACAGACAGACAGACAGACAGACAGACAGACAGACAGACAGACAGACAGACAGACAGACAGACAGACAGACAGACAGACAGACAGACAGACAGACAGACAGACAGACAGACAGACAGACAGACAGACAGACAGACAGACAGACAGACAGACAGACAGACAGACAGACAGACAGACAGACAGACAGACAGACAGACAGACAGACAGACAGACAGACAGACAGACAGACAGACAGACAGACAGACAGACAGACAGACAGACAGACAGACAGACAGACAGACAGACAGACAGACAGACAGACAGACAGACAGACAGACAGACAGACAGACAGACAGACAGACAGACAGACAGACAGACAGACAGACAGACAGACAGACAGACAGACAGACAGACAGACAGACAGACAGACAGACAGACAGACAGACAGACAGACAGACAGACAGACAGACAGACAGACAGACAGACAGACAGACAGACAGACAGACAGACAGACAGACAGACAGACAGACAGACAGACAGACAGACAGACAGACAGACAGACAGACAGACAGACAGACAGACAGACAGACAGACAGACAGACAGACAGACAGACAGACAGACAGACAGACAGACAGACAGACAGACAGACAGACAGACAGACAGACAGACAGACAGACAGACAGACAGACAGACAGACAGACAGACAGACAGACAGACAGACAGACAGACAGACAGACAGACAGACAGACAGACAGACAGACAGACAGACAGACAGACAGACAGACAGACAGACAGACAGACAGACAGACAGACAGACAGACAGACAGACAGACAGACAGACAGACAGACAGACAGACAGACAGACAGACAGACAGACAGACAGACAGACAGACAGACAGACAGACAGACAGACAGACAGACAGACAGACAGACAGACAGACAGACAGACAGACAGACAGACAGACAGACAGACAGACAGACAGACAGACAGACAGACAGACAGACAGACAGACAGACAGACAGACAGACAGACAGACAGACAGACAGACAGACAGACAGACAGACAGACAGACAGACAGACAGACAGACAGACAGACAGACAGACAGACAGACAGACAGACAGACAGACAGACAGACAGACAGACAGACAGACAGACAGACAGACAGACAGACAGACAGACAGACAGACAGACAGACAGACAGACAGACAGACAGACAGACAGACAGACAGACAGACAGACAGACAGACAGACAGACAGACAGACAGACAGACAGACAGACAGACAGACAGACAGACAGACAGACAGACAGACAGACAGACAGACAGACAGACAGACAGACAGACAGACAGACAGACAGACAGACAGACGGACGGACGGACATCGCTAGATCGACTTAAAATCGATCAAGGATCATGAATATATATACTTTATGGGGTCCTAGACCAATATTTCGATGTGTTACAAACGGAATGACAAACTTATATATACCCTCTATCACTAGAGTGGAGGGTATAAAAACACACACATGAAACAAATGAAAAAAAAAAGTAGCAAAACACAAGGGTGGTTTTGAATTTTGTATTGAACGCCGTACAATGTACGGTTTGCGTGCATGAACTGAAGAACTTCTCTTCTTGAAAAGCAGCAACAAACTGGCAAGCTGAAAAAATATCTTTGTATGAATTTTTTGTTTGTGTTCTTTTGCATTATATATTATTAAAGCTGACATATTTTGTGATGCATTTAAGCGGGAGCTATTTATATTCGTCTACTTTAATTTTTAGATAGTGACATTTTATTTTTATTTTTGCGAGACCGACATTTAAAAAAATACTTAAAAAATATAACAAAAAATATCTGTCAAATTAGCAAAATAATCTGCTGAAAATCTGCACAAAAACTTTGTGAAACTTAGCAGACAGAATCAGCAAAAGTTCTGCAAAATTTCTGTTGTTTTCAGAAATTGAATAGCAGAGAATTCTGCTAAAATATTCATTTTAGCAGAAAAATCTGCTAAAAATTTGTTATTTTAAATTGAAAGTCATTTTACAGATTTTTTGACAGAGGTTTTCTTTTGAGTGTACTTTCAAATCGGAAGGTGGCGAGTTCGATGCTGGCTGGCGGCGTATGTTTTTTTTTCTTGTTATATTTATTCACCTTTTATGACAGATATTTAGCAAACCGTGTCTGCTAAAATCAGCAGATTTCTCATATGGCTCAAAATGGGTGTATTTTCAGCAGATTTTTCTGCTGATTGGACAGAGAATTTATTTTGAGTGTAGGCATTGAGCAAACCTTTCTTCTCATATGTAAACATCATATAGTAGTTTCTAAGAAAAAAATTGCTGAAAAATAAAAAAAAAAATATATATTTTTTTTACATTTTTTTACCCATGTTTTGAACCTCTAAGCCCCCGATATGGCCGATAAGCCGAGACACCAACCTTGGAATTGTCTCTTTTATATCGTCGAACTATATTCAATAAATGCCAACTCGAAAAAGCTTACTGTTCAGGAGAGCTAAAAAACTAGTTATTTCGCATATTATTGCAAAAATAAACAATGTACCTTCCACAAGATGGTTTAAATATTCTAAACAATTTTTACCTATGCAAAAATTTTCATATTTTGCACTTGTTTGCGTATTTTTCAGAGATGGCATTTATTACTATATCAAAAAACAAATATTTTTTTAGAGTTGGCATATTTTGTCGAAAAATAAAAATACATTTTTTTCAGAAAAATTTTTAAATTTTTTTTTTTTTTGGTTTTTGTTATCCTTAGTACGGTAATTGCAAAAACTGAACAAAAAATTAAAAATCTTTGCATATTTTTAAAAGTTACAAGCTCCGAAAGCCTTTTAATCTCAGGGTGGTCAACTTTGGCGCTCTGTAACTCACGCTGTATTATAATAGGGTCACTCCAAACTAGCTATTTTGAAAGCTTATATCATTGACTTTATTTGTCCCATTCATAATGTTTCAATCTGATAAATAGTTTGAAAGTTACATAAATATAAGCAATTTTTTTTTTGCAAACACTATTTACCGATATTTTAAAAATGGCAATATCTCGAGAACCAGTCATTAGATATCAAAATCTTTACAAGATTCGTGTTAAGCATGGCAAATGCAATAAGATATGTGGTCTAATTTTTTTTAAAAAAATTTTTGAAAATTTTTTGGAAATTTACAATGGGAGTTGGCATTTATTTCCACCAAAAAAATATGTACTTTGAGTTAGCAGAATAACAAAAATGGATGTAAAACGACAATAAATTATTTTTTTGCTCTGAAATTTTTATGGCAGATAGGTATTACATAGGGGAGCTATTTGCCATCGGAAACTCATTTCCGTCAAATTTGAGTTGGCATATTTTGAATATAGGTTCACGATATATATTTTAAGTTTTATGCAAATCGGTTCATAAGGGTTAAGATACTTCCCTTATCAGAATTTTAAAATCTGACAATTTCAGTTTAGAAAAAATGTCTCAGAATTTTTTTATCAAAAAATTTATCAGAATCTGAGCAAAACTTCAAAAAAATTTTCTATTCTGAAATATTTTTCGTAAAGAAAAACTTTTTAGTTCTTAGAAATTTTTCGAGAAAAAATTCATAGATTCTGAGGTTTTTTACAAATGCTTATAATCGTATGTTTTTTTATGTATTTAAAAAACTCCAAATATAAGGGGGCCCATGGGCCCTAGCAAATATGTTTACGGCCATGCTTGTCGTCCTGTCCTCTAGCAATTCGTTGTTAAATCACCTTAATAAAGTTTAATATTTGCTGTGTTTTTCAATAAGTGGATTTAAAATCGGATTAATCTTATTTAGTTTAAAATAAATATTTTAACATGCCAAAACAAATTTGGAATATTTTTTTAGTAATCTACGATAAATAAGCAATTAATTAATTAATTAGTTTTTATTTAATAGAAAAATTTACAAATTTCTTACTGCTAAGGAAACTATTGCACAGATTTGGCTTAGCCTTATATCTTAAGTGTTATAAATATTTTAAGAAAAGCGATATATCTGACAATAGGATTAAACTGAAGGAAAACTATTAACAAAAACCCTCAATATGAGAAAAACAAAAAAAAAAAAAAAAAACAAAGTTACACAAAAATAGATTAATTAATTGCAGATATTTAACAAACAATTGTAACAATATATGTTTATCTTTTTAATTTAATTATAATAAATTAACAAAGTAATTGTATTATAAATAAAGAGAGTATGAGATAATAATTAGGATTAATATAGATTAGAAATAAGTGGGTTTTCAGATAAACTACAATTAGATCTAAAACGAGTGGTGATATTTTCAATAGATTGAGATACAATATTAGTTTTACTAATGACATGTAACCTGGAAGTTGAGAAATGCCAAGGTAACTTAAGTGCCATTTTTAATATTTTGTTTTGCGCAATTTGTAAGCGTTTTAAATGTGTTTTTGCACAATTTCCCCATATTGGACAGCCATACAGAATTATTGCCTGAAAAATTACTTTAACTATAAGAATTTTGTTTGAGTTATTTAGAAGAGAGTTTCTATTGATAAGTGGGTATAATATTTTTTTATATTTATCGACTTTTTCTATAATGTGAGATATATGAGAACTAAAAGTTAATTTAGTATCTAAACATATGCCCAAATATTTAATATTATTTGACCAATTAATACTGCTGCCCAAAAGAGTAAGATTACTATTGGATAGAAAGCAAGGTTTTCTTTTTCTTGTGAAAAAGATCGCTTGAGTCTTATTAGAATTTATTTTAATTTTCCATTTATCGTAGTACTCTTCCAATCGATCCAGAGAACATTGAACTTCAGTCAGAATGCTCTGACTGAATTCATGTGTGAAATAAACTGCAAGATCATCTGCATAAGCAGCAAATTTGCATGGACTGATTGTGGGCATGTCAGCACAGAATAAATTGTATAATATTGGACCTAGGACTGAACCCTGAGGAACGCCTGCTGGTATTATGTTTAGGTCAGAGAATGAGTTTCCCATTGAAACGCAGAAATATCTGTCTTTTAAAAAATTCTTTATAAGTTTAACAAGAAACATTGGAATGTTAAACTGAATTAACTTATAAATTAAGCCATGATGCCATACCGAGTCAAAAGCCTTTTCTACATCAAGTAACACAAGAGCTGTGGATTGGCCTGTTACTAGACCTTGCTTAACATCATTACAAATTCTTTTAACCTGATGAATAGTCGAGTGTGATCTTCTAAAACCAAATTGTTCGTCAGGTAAAATGTGGTTATTATTTATAACTTTAGTAAGTTTTTCACTTACAATTTTTTCTAAGATTTTACCTAGACTACTTAAAAGACTTATTGGTCTATAGTTTTCTGGTCTATTGTGTAGTTTACCAGGTTTAGGCACCGGGACAACTTTTGCTGTTTTCCATGTATTTGGAAAATACTGTAAACGCAACCACGAGTTATATATATTTGTCAGATAACGTACTGCAATTTTTGGAAGATTTTTTAACATTTGATTGTTAATATCATCTAAACCACAAGCTGTTCTTTTTTTAGAGTTGTCGATAAGAAACTTCACATCACTGACTGAGATGCATTCAGAGAACGGTGTCTCTATATTAAGTGAATCAAAATGATCCACAGTTTGACTCACAATCATAGCGTGATTATCTGAACCCAGGTTTTCAGATACTCTATGGTTAAGACCAAATGTTGTAGCGAACGCATTTGCCTTGTCTTCATCAGAAATTAAGACATTATTATCAGCAGTTAAAAGAGAATGACAGTGGCTTGTCTTTCTTTTTAAAATTTTACTGGCATTCCAAAAAGGTTTGGACCCTTTATCCATTGCACTTAACCTAGCATTCCATTGACGATTTCGGTAAATGTAAATCTCTCTGCGTATCAGATCCGTATACCTTCTCATTACTTGATAATCCGAATTTTGCCTATACCTCCCCCATTCTCTGCGATATTGATTTCTAAGCTTAATTAACCGTAAAATATAATCTGGAAGTTTAATAAAGTTTGTTTTAGGTGGAGATTTTGGAACCGAATGCCTAACAGCTTCCAAAAGTGAACTAGTTAAATCCTCCACACAATTATCTATGACTTCATAAGTGTCTAAATTATGCTCAACTAGTGTGTTATTGCTCATTGAGTTTTTTATAGCAAGTTTATACTTGTCCCAGTTAGCACGCTTAAAATTGTAATTTAAGTTATCTGCCAAAGGCATAGATGTCGAGAGATTAAAAGAAACAGGTAGATGATCTGAACTAAGCTCATTTAAAGTTAATGGATTGGATATAAATTGTGGAATATTTGACAGAACTAAATCCAGGGTAGATGGATTTGCATTCGCGGCTGCCGGTATGTAGGTGGGTGAATTTGGAAACGAAATTATTACCGGAAAATATGACGTAAAATCATTAAGAATATTTCCCCATTGATTAGCACGTAAGCAATTTCAATTTCTGTGTCTAGAATTCAAATCTCCGCAAATTAAATATTTATTGTTTGTATTTAATATTTTTCTTAAGTCGCTTTTGAATTTGTTTCTTAATAGGCTATTATCTTGACCCCCGGGGAAATACATACTATAAATTTTAAGACTTAACCCTTGTCGAAATTTAATTTCAATTCCCACATTTTCAATTACCTGAGTTACAATGCTGGGAATATTTGTAAAGTTTATTGTTTTTTTAATAAGTATGGCAACACCACCACCGTTTTGTCCCACACGATCTTTTCTTATACATGAATACGCAGGATGATATAGATCATTTGCTTTACTGAGCCAAGTCTCAGTCAAAAGACAAATATCTATATCATTGGTATTTAAAAAGTTTATAAATTCGATTATTTTGTTTCGGATACTTCTACAGTTCCAGAATACTATTTTTATATTTGACATGGCCATTTTTTACACATTGTTATAAACAAACTTAAATGCTAATTGGGTTAGAACACTAAATTGATCTTGTTTATTTTTACAATTACGAAGTTTAGAAATCAATTCCATTGTGAGATCTATCAATTCTTGCTCAGAGAATAGATCTCCCTGAGAATTATTAACAGAAGTATTATTGTTGCTGTTTAAGTTGTAGTTAGAGTTGATTGTATTTACATTGTTGATATTTGGTCTCCACTTTTGATGAGATTCTTGATTTGGTACGTATGGTTGATTATTATTCAAATGAGGGAAGTTATCCGTATTGGTATTTATATTTCCAATGGAATGTCTCTGAGATCGGTTTGAAAACTTCTCTCTCCTTTGAACATTTGCAGATTGCTGATTTGGTAGGTCTGCTTGATTGTTATTAAGATGTGGAAAGCAGACATGTGCACGGATGGTGTTAAAATGCGTTTAGAGACATTCTAAAAAATTTAGAATGTTGACAATATTCTATTCTTATCGTTCAACACGAATGAGTTTTTCATTCTATGCTCACAGTGCAAGAGAAAGCTACACACACTAGTGTAACGACATTCGTAACACGAATGAACCAATTAGGGAGTACACAGTAGACCGGGTCGAAAAAAAAAGTTCCCCTTGTGCGGGCCTTATTTTAAAGCTTACCTCGAAAAAGTTCCATAGCCAAAATATAAGATTTTTAGGTCGCGATTTGGTACCGCCGAAATCGTTATTTGTTCATAACTTTGTCATTTGATGTCCGATCGTTTTAAAAAAAAATTTGTTTGAAAGTCCTCCGCGAGTACTAAATTTGACTCATATCTGGTTTTGACCTCTGAGCTCATCTTCGTGTCATGAGTGTTAGTTTCTCAGCTTTCTACCCACCTAAATGATTTTTATTTTTCCATTAAATTATAGCATTAAAAAATTCATGAAATTCTTCCCTTAGAAGTACCCTCTTAAATTAATTAACAAAAAAGTTACATTCAATTTTAAATTTCCATAGAAAAAGATTTAAAACACTTGTTCGTATGTATTTAAATACAAACTAAAAAAATTAAATATAGTTTAAAGGCATAATAACAAGTGTTTTTTCTAATTTTCTTTATATTGTATATGAAAATCTTAAATCAAATGTAACTTTTTTGTTAATAAATTTAACTGGATACTTCCAAGGGAAGAATTTCATGAATTTTTTAGTGCTATAATTTAATGGAAAAATAAAAATCATTTAGGTGGGTAGAAAGCTGAGAAACTAACACTCATGACACGAAGATGAGCTCAGAGGTCAAAACCAGATATGAGTCAAATTTAGTAATCGCGGAGGACTTTCAAACAAATTTTTTTTTAAAACGATCGGACATCAAATGACAAAGTTATGAACAAATTACGATTTCGGCGGTACCAAATCGCGACCTAAAAATCTTATATTTTGGCTATGGAACTTTTTCGAGGTAAGCTTTAAAATTAAGCCCGCACAAGGGGAACTTTTTTTTTCTCCTTTATGGTCGACCCAGTCTAGTACACAGACAGCCAATGATTTGAAAATACTGTACTCTGAAGCGTGTTAATAGAATGATTTTTATAAAAAAAAAAATATTGTTTGGCTATTTGGTGGAGTTCTTTTGTAAAAAAAATATATGAATGTATGCAAGTGCGAATTAAAATATACATTTTGTTATGTAGAATAAATGAAGAGGTAAATGAAAAATAATTATGGGGAAAATTAATTTATAAATAAGAGTGGATAAAAAAATTTTAATACATAAAAATTAATATTAGGGTGGATTGAAAAATTCTTTTTCTATTTCGAAAAATAATGTTCAATGTGGTAAAAAAATGTTTTGCTTTATGGTAGAAAATGTTAGTACCTATAATGATGAAATACATATCGAGGGCCTATATTCAAAACCCTTTATCTTCCATTTTCACGAAAATGACTTTTTGGTGGCAAAATATTCAGTAAAACGGCCCTCATCTATGGTGTAAAATTCAGAAGAAATATATATTTTTTTTGCTATTTTATTTATATTTTGGTTTTCTCTATCTCTTACACAATTAATTTTTCTGAATGCAAAACCCTCTATCAAATAATTAATTTATAAATATTTTTTTTTAATAATTTTATCATGCATTACATGTTTTCATACTAATTTTTGCATGCTGAACATGAATTTGTCAATAAAATTCCAGAATCACGATTTTGGTCCACTGATGCTAATTTTTTCTCAAAATTCTTGTTTGACTTTTTTGAAAAAATATGACTCAAAATTTAGATGTCTTGTGTACATTATGAAACAAAAATTTTAATCTTAAAAATCGCGATGCTGATCAGCACCTGTGGACCAAAATCGTATTTTTAATTTTTTTACTATTTTTTACATAACATACTCAACAGTTTGTCATCTTTTAAGATGAATTGGATAAAAAAAATATTTTTTGTCCCAAAAATCAGCACCTGTGGATAAAAACCACGATTTCGGAACTCTTTATAAGCCGTTATCATTAATAAATCACGTTAAAAATTTACCGATGTCGTAAATGAAATCATAATAATTCATTTTTATTAAAATGCAAAACCCTCTATCTGATCATTTTCATTCATGTACTTAATATTTTTGAGAAACAAAACCCTCTATCTTTCATAATATCCCCAATAGTGAAAAATTTAAAAAACGAGAATTTTAATTACTCTAAAAATACTCGAAATAAACAGTTTTTTGGCTCTCCTGAAAAGTTGGTTTTTTAAGATAGAGGGTTTTGAATATAGGCCCTCGATATGTAGTGTGTGACCAAATACAATTTTTTTTTTCACAAAATTTTCAACTATTCAGCTAATACCGAAGACGATTTTTTTTAATTCAATTTTTTTTAAACCAAACAAATTTATGTATCAAAAATTTGTCTTTTTTTTTGTATCTGCATTAGGGTGGAGCAAATTATGCTTTTTTCGAATTTCGAAAACGTCAGTGAAAAAAAAAATAGAATTTTTTTTGTTCAAAATATTAAGTCTGAATAAAATATTATGCACCCTCTACCGTAAACTAGCGTAGAGAGATTTTCGTTGTCGTGAGTTTGCGTGATTGTTTTTTGCAGTTTGAAACAGAAAACGAGTAAAAAAAGTCGTCATTATATTGAATTTAGAGGGAAATTAATCCAAAATTGTGATTTTTATTATTGTGCAATTATTCTTCTTTGAAGACCGTGATTTTCTATTTGATTTTGATCACTACGCAGTTACAGGTAGCTAACCCAGCCTTTAGTTTATATTCGGACATTACTGAAATGTGTTTTTATGGTAAACATTTTTTCCGTAAAGAAATTAAAAAAAAAATGTTCTTTAAAAACAACTTATTTTTTTAAAATTAATTTCAAATTGCATAAAGGCCAAATTAAATAAAACAACAAATTAAAATATACATCTTCTCAAAACTGAGCCAACATGACGTTATATTTTCAGCAAAAAACGAATTAAAAATATTTTTTGCAAAACAAGAAATAATAAAATAATTTTTTGCAAAACAAAAAAAATAAATTTACAGACAAAAACAAATTTTTACAGACAAAAAAAAATTGTTTACCATAAAAACACTTTTTAAGTGATGTCCGAATATTAAATAATTTAAGAAAAAAAAAAATATTTTTTTACTTTGTTCGGAACTTTCCGATTTTGAAGCCAAGGCCATTGTCTCACAGGATCAATATTTTAATGTGGTAATGTCAACCCTAAAAGGCAACTTTACCGACCCGATATATTTGAACATTTTTCACCACGCTACTATTTAATCTTTTCTATATTTCTCTTCACCCTAACATATTTGCTATTTAAAAAATTTTAAAGCGGTACTTGTTGTTGTTGGGAATAATGTTGTTTCTCTTACTTTTAGCTAAAAATAAAAAAAAAAACACAATTAGGGAATTCACATGGGTATCGTATTTGTTGTATATGTTGTATGTCCTATCCAAAAACAGGGTTGGTAAAAATTATTTATCGCTCATTTGATAATTTTCTCTTAGATTCTCTTCTTGTTAGCATACTTGAAAATAGCACACAAAACATAGGTATAAATGTTGTATCGTCATATCGTGTAAGTGTCGTATTATTAATTTAAAGTTTAACCAACCCTGTTTTTAGATAGGACATACAACATACAACACCAAATACGATACCCATGTGAATTCCCTAAATGTTTATGATTTGTTTCAACGACACCGTAAGATTGTGCGTGTGCGTGTACGAGCAAGTTTTTTTTTCTTATTACATACATACATCCTAATACATTTTTTCACAAAGCATAATTTACTTTTTCATCAAAACGTTTTTTTTACTACCCCCATATTTTTAATAAGTTTTCCAACAATTTTTTTTTAATATTTTTTTACAAAAACATTCTAAGCGATCAGTGTATGTTAAAAATATTCTAGAACACGGTGTAGTTTTTAGAATCTCTACTAGAGATGCGCGCGTGACACGAATTTTTCGTGATTCACGTGACTCACGCGTGAATCACGCGTGATCGTGAGTGAAATTTATTTTTACTCACGTGATCGTGAGTGCACGTGATTATAAAAAATAGTTTCGTGCGTGAGCGTGCGTGAGTAATTTTTTTGTCGTGAGTTTGCGTGATTGTTTTTTGCAGTTTGAAACAGAAAACGAGTAAAAAAAGTCGTCATTATATTGAATTTAGAGGGAAATTAATCCAAAATTGTGATTTTTATTATTGTTTTAAGGAAATTCAATACTTTTTGTGCATGAAATCGAAAGAAGTAAAATAAAAATTTGCTAATTTTAATTTCGTGAGTCTTCGTGAGCGTGATTTTTTCGTGAGCGTGAGAAAAATTTTAGTTACTCACGTGAGCGTGCGTGAACGTGAGCAGAGAAAAGAATTTCGTGCGTGAGCGTGCGTGATTAATATTTTTATTTCGTGAGCGTGAGCGTGCGTGAGTCAAAATTCACTCACGCGCCCATCTCTAATCTCTACTATGTTTGTTATTCTAAAAACGAACGTTTGTTTCATTCTAATCGTTCAAACACGACATTTTTTGTGTTCGTTTAAACAAGCAGAGCAAATTTTTTAATTTGTTGTTTAGCAACATAGTAAACATCAGTGTTGCCACCAATAAAATTGGAAATTACACAAAAAATTATCCAAAATCTCACAAATTACACAAAAA
Organism: Pegoplata infirma; assembly: GCA_963921195.1. NCBI lineage: Eukaryota > Metazoa > Arthropoda > Insecta > Diptera > Anthomyiidae > Pegoplata > Pegoplata infirma. The sequence continues at coordinate 161,231,271 of OY992538.1, forward strand.
ATTTTATTTTGTCATTTCGTCCAAAATCGGGTGGAAAAATGTATCCCCTTGAAAAACTAAACCAACCTCTGAAAAACGAATGATTTTTTTGTATTTTTGTTCAACAAATGAAACAATTTTCAGTCCGCCTCATTTGTAGGCGTGGATAAAAAAAAAATATTTTAATAATGATAAAATGGTTTTAATATTGATATAATTGTAATAATTAAGTGCAAAAATCATTATAAATCAACTTTCCAACATTTATCGCGTGGGGAAAAGTATCCCCAATATGGGGTTATTTAAAAGATATTGAATAACAATTTTCAGATTTGGGAATAGGGATTCTCCAGAACAATTTTTAATTTAAAAAATTTTAGAACGTGGTTTTTCAACATCTAAGTCATAAAGAAAATTAATGCTTTAATGGTCCAAATATTCATGTTCTTCATTTATTATCTTGTATTTAGTAATAAAAATTTTTAAAGTCGATGTTGTGAATAATTTTTTAAACCAAAAACGTCGATAAAATTATAAAAAAATTGGAACTTTATTGAGGTAAAGTTACACAAAAATTACACAAAAAATATCATTATCCAAAAATTATCCAAGGATTTTGAAATTGTCCCACTTTTGGATAATTATCCAGAAAGTGGCAACACTGGTAAACATTCTCATTCCCAAACACTGTACTCTAAAAGTAGTGTACTCTGAAGCGAATGATTTGGTGTAAGCGAATAAGGGAATACATTTGAGCTCATGTCTGGTGGAAAGTTAACTGTATTGGTATTAATGTTTCCATTATATTGTCTCTGAGATCGATTTGAGAACTTCTCTCTCATTTGAACATATGCAGATCGATTAGGGCATATGGGATCAGTAGCTTTGTGATTAAAGGTATGAACAGAACAAGCCCGGCACGACTTTTTCCATACGATTTGACAGTTAAAAACCGTGACCGGCACGGCAAAAAATTAAAACTTATTTTAATTGTTCTCCGTGTTCTCTCATTCTCCCTTCCTCTCACACTCCAGGGTTGCCGCATTTTCACAACAAATTTTTATCTTTTCATTCACAATGGTGTAACGTACGTACAGTAGTGCCAACTTAACCACATTGACTATGTGGTTAGCGATTTTTTCCCGTAAAATTACGCTTATTTTCATAAAAGTTAGCACCACTGAACAAACAAATGACATTTTTTGCCGTCGCCGTCCCCCGTCATTGTTTTGGGCCTATATTCTCCGGCAACGGCAACCGTCCCCCGTGCCGTGCTTGTTCTGTTTCTACCTTGATACCGCAATTGGCACATTGAATTTTGTTTTCTGATTTACACTCAGATGTTTTGTGTTTTTCTGCACAATTAGCACACCTCACCTTTACATGGCACCCCTTTTCTCCATGACCGAACATTTGACAATTTCTGCATTGAACAGGTTTGTTTTTTATTTTACGTTGATATTCCCATGATATTATAGTGCGGAAAAGAGATCTTACATTTTTCTTTAGATCAATCATTTTTATTGTACCGTTTTTAAAACAAACGATATAAATTGTATCAACGTAGTTTTGAAAAGTTCTCTTAAAAATCTTGACTTCACTGCATTCCAAACCGAGAGAAATAAGTTCATTTTTTACTTGAGCTTCTGTTTTTCCATCGAGACCATGAAGAATAACTTTAAATGGTTTATTGTTTTTGTTGTCATGCGTAAAAAATTGACAATTATTTTCACGCAAAATTATTATTATTAAATTATAAGTTTCGGTAGTTTCACAGATGATTTTTAAACCAATCGACATTCTTTTAATTAGGAATTTTGTAACACCTTTATCATTTAATAACTTTAATATTTCATTATTGTTTTGCGTTAAAACTTTAATTGGAGAAATTTTAACTATTTGGCTTGTTTCCGTTTTTTCACTGTCCATTTCAGTTTCATTTTCATCATCATTATCAAAAACTTCCAATGGGGTCCAGAAATTACTCCTGGACCCTGTTTTTTGAATTTTTGATGAAGACATATGGTCTTCATCAGAAAGAGCACGACTACGTTTTGTAATTGTTGTAGTTTTCAATAACAACGATATCAAAGAAAGTAACACGTCAAGCGCAAACAAAAGCCTAAACAAGACAATTTAAGGATTTAATAAGTCCACTTTGGATTAATTTTGATTTATTTATAACTTTTTTAGGATCATAATTGCTAATTTATCATAGAATACGGAAAAAAATATTCCAAATTTGTTTATGCATGTTAAAATATTTATTTTAAACTAAATAAGATTAATCCGATAATAAATTCACTTTTTGAAAAACACAGCAATTATTTCATAATAATTTGAAACACGTTTCTAAAGGTGCTGAAATATGACGATGTAATATATGTATAAATAAAATTTTTAACTGCAATTTTACAATATCTATATGGGGGTTTTCGTGTCAACTGACACAACTTTTGAAACCGATGTCTTCCGATCGGGATGAAATTTGCACCAAGGTTAGTCCTATTGGATAGTAGTTCAGACACAATTTTTCAACGACATCGGTCGAGGACTTTCTGAGTTAGAGGGGGTCGAAATTTTACATTTTAGCCAAAGAGGTGTTTATTCTCATCCATGTAACTTCTTACCTATTGTTTTTAGCAAAATGTGTCCCAAATAGTATAGATAGCTATTTCTTCAGTCTTTTGGAAAAAAATTATAAAAAATTAAAAAAAAAAATTTTTGATTTTTTTTTTTAAAAATCCAAAACTTTTTTGACCTTTTCCTCAAATTGGGCCCTTTTTTTTTTTTTTTTTTTTGATTCTAAAAAAAGCTTATTTTATTTCCTTTAAGACCTATGGGGTCGCTTAGTGGGATGCGAGTGGGATATCTATGAAAAAATTTTTTTTTTAACTTTGGACCACAAAAAACGGTTCTTAAATTTGCACTATTAGGCGTGGGAATCCTAACCAGTTTTCGATTTTCATTCGCGATACCCTCTAGTTTTTATAGGTTCGAAAAAGAAAGCATGAGCCAAAAAATGAGGGCGTTGGGGTGGGGTCAAATGGCCCCACATCGGGGTCAAAGTTGGGCGTTAAGTGGTAAAATACCTCAAAAAGCCCCACAACTGCCCTACACACGCCCCTGGAGTGCAATGTGAGACGAACCCTCAATAATTTTCAGCACCCAACATTTTTCTTGAACATACCTAACCCCTATTTCCAATTCCTAAGGGGGCTTCCATACAAAATAAATTTTTTTAAATTTGCTCCTACCGCTCTAACTGTCCATAGGGTGCCCCTAGAGAAGTAAAATGTATGACCGACCCCCAATATTTCTTCAACTCCAACATTTTCTCATTATATACCTACCCTTTATTTTCAACTCTTAAGGGGATCCCCATACATTTTTTTTTATTTTTTTATTAGTTTTTAAAGATACATGTTTTTATAATGTATGGGAGCCCCCTTAGGGAGTGGAGATAGGGTGCTATTATGTTCGGACAAAATGTTGGTAACTAAAAATTAATGGGGGTTGGTCGTAATTTTTACCTCTCTAGGAGGCACGGTAGGGGCGGTAGGAGCTGGTTAAATAAAACAAATTTATAAAAAAATAAAAATATGTATGGGGACCACCTTAAGGGTTAAAGATACATTGTAGGTATGTTCGGAAAAAATGTTGGAATTAATAAAATATTGGAGGTCCGTCATACATTTGGCTCCACTAGGGGCACTTTAGGGTAAGTTAGAATGGTAGGAACAATTTTTTTTAAAATGTTTTGTATGGGAGCCCCCTTAGGAATTGGAAATAGGGGTTAGGTATGTTCAAGAAAAATGTTGGGGGCTGAAAATTATTGGGGGTTCGTCTCACATTGCACCCCTCCAGGGGCGTGTCTAGAGCAGTTGTGGCGCTTTTTAAGGATTTTACCACTTAACGCCCAACTTTGACCCCGATGTGGGGCCATATGGCCCCACCCCATCGCCCTCATTTTTTGGCTCATGCTTTCTTTTTCGAACCTATAAAAATTAGAGGGTATCGCCAATGAAAATCGAAAACTGGTTAGCTTTCCCACGCCTAATAGTGCAAATTTAAGAAGCGTTTTTTGTGGTCCAAAGTTAAAAAAAAAATTTTTTCATAGATATCCCACTCGCATCCCACTAAGCGACCCCGTAGGTCTTAAAGGAAATAAAATAAGCTTTTTTTTGAATCAAAAAAAAAAAAAAAAAAAGGGCCCAATTTGAGGAAAAAGTCAAAAAAGTTTTTGATTAAAAAAAAAAAAAAATCAAAAAATTTTTTTTTAAATTTTTTATAATTTTTTTTCAAAAGACTGAAGAAATAGCTATCTATACTGTTTGGGACCCATTTTGCTAAAAACAATAGGTAAGAAGTTACATGGATGATAATAAACACCTCTTTGGCCAAAATGTAAAATTTCGACCCCCTCTAACTCACAGAGTCCTTGACCGATGTCGTTGAAAATTTGTGTCTGAAATACTATCCAATAGGACTAACTTTGGTGCAAATTTCATCCCGATCGGAAGACATCGGTTTCAAAAGTTGTGTCAGTTGACACGAAAACCCCCATATATATAATTTCCCTATTTGTGTGTTCCTCTTTTTTTGTCTATCCAGAGCTTTTTGAAGCCCACTGATGAGCTACAAAGCTGAAAATTGGCATGCATATAGTAAAACACCTGGGGCAGATCGTAACGTAGCCGGATTTTCGATTTTTTGCCTGTGGGCGGAGAAATAAGCGAAAAAGTAGGCGTGGCAAAATTCAATTTTTTGACATTTTTGCTTAATTTAAAGCCCCCTAATGACTTAGGAAGCTGAAAATTTCCTAGAATATAGTCCTAACGATGGCGCATATCCCCAAGTAGTCGGATTTAAAATTTTCGCAATGTGGGCGGAGAATTGAGGGGAAAAGTGTCGTGGCAAAATTGGGATTTTTTAAACATTTGTACTTCTTTTGAAGCCCCCAAATGACTTAGGAAGCGGAAAATTGCATAGCATTTAGTTCTAACAATGAAGCATATCCTGAAGTAATCGGACTTACATTTTTTAGACTGTGGAAGGAGAATTAAGAGAAGAATGGGGCGTGGCAAAATTGTGTTTTTTTATATTTTAACTAATTTGAAGACCCCAATGACCTATGAAGATGAAAATTTACATTTTAGCTTATTGTAAAGTCCTCTAATGACTTAGGAACCTGAAAATTTCCTAGCATATAGTCCTATCGATAAAGCATATCCTGAAATAGTCGAATTTTAAATTTTTGAACTGTGGGCGGAGAATTGAAAGGAAAATGTCGAATGGACAAAATTGGGATTATTAACATTTTAACTTATTTTGAAGCCCACAAAGGAAGCGGAAAATGGATAGCGTATAGTGCTAACGATGTTGTTTATCCTGAAGTAATCGGATTTTAAATTTCTCGACTGTGGACGGAGAATTAAAAGATGAAAGAGCGGGAAAAAATTGGGTTTTTAATATTTTAACTAATTTAAACACCCCGAATGACTTAGGAAGATGAAAATTGGCATGTATATAGCACGGTTGGGAAATGTGGCACAATAGTGCCATTTTTGGCACTTTTCAATGTTCAGTGGCACCATAAAAAACTGTTTTGGCCCTTTTTCATTCTCACCTAATATTGGTAAATTTTTTTTTTAAATAAATTAAAAAAATTTGTTTTAGGAAAATTGAATGAGTTTCCAAAAGTCAAAAAGTACCACATTTCCCCCACAGAATCCTACTTTTTATTTTTCTTTAACCCTTTAACGACCACTTGCGAGTATACTTGATTGAGGGTTTTAGCGATTAATTTTTTTTTTCCGGTAAAAGATAAGTTCCAAAATAGGAATTGTGAAAAGTGTTAGTAAGAAGTGTTCAAAAAGTCTCTCATTAGATCCCCTTACCCACTCTATGTCCGCAAAGATTGTAAACTAAAATTGATACCTAGGGACAAAAGGATCATTACTTGTCAAGAGAAATTTAGCTCAAGAAGCGGGTTAAGAGATCCGATATTTTAAAGAATAACAATTTTTGAATAGATCTTAATAACAACAGCGAAATAAAAAGAAAAACAAAATCGCTTTGGCCAAAAATGTATGGTAAAATTTCTTTGGCCCTTTCAATCCATTTTGGCCCTTTTTAGACTTCAACTTGGCACTAATCAAAAATTCTCAAATACCAACACTGGTATATAGTAGGTTTCATGGGGAAGATCAACACGAACCTGGATTTTTGATATCCAGTGTATGGGTAGAGAATAAGAAAGGCAAAGGGGTGTGGTAAATTTATTACCATCTATTTTCTGTACATATATATTTTTTTGTGTGTTTTTCTTATTTTTTGTGTATCCAGCGCTTTTTGAATTTTATTAATGGCCTTATACGCTTAAAATTGGCATGTATATACACTCAAAATAATAACTCTGTAAAATACTCTGTAAAATGACTGTAATCTCAATTCAACAGATATTTGACAGAGTTTTCTGTCAAAATACAGATTTAAAGAAAATACTTTGTATTTTGTTGTGACAAAAAAACAAAGAGTCATCAGTTATATTACTTTTTACTTCGTAATCTTAATTTTACAGATAATTAACAGAGTTTTCTGCTAAAATACAGACCTAAGCAAAATACTTCGTATTTTTTTATAACCAAAAAAATTTTTTGTTTTGAGTAGTTTTTGTTACCAAACATCAAAATTTTATCTGTATATTTTTATTTTTTGAGAAAAAGTTTAAATAGTAGCAAAAAAAGTTATCAAAAAAATTTTTTCAGAAATTTTTTAAAAATTTTACAAAATAACATGCATTTAACTAAACTCTGTAAATTTACAGAGTTTTTTCTGTATTTTTTTTTTTGCATCAAATGTATTTTACAAATATACATATGTAAATTTACATAGTTTTCTTTGCTAAATGGTGGTTTATTTAACCAATATTTTACTAGAAACTCTGTAAATTAACAGTTTTATTTTGTCCAAAGCATTTTACAGAGTTTAATAGTAAAATTACAGAGTTTTCTCTGTAAAAAAGCTTTCATATTTAACTAATATTTTACTACAAACTCTGTAAATTAACAGTTTTTTTCTGTCAAAATCATTTTACAGAGTTTTTTAGTAAAATTACCAAGAAATGTTGTTAGCTGGAAAAGTATGGTGTACTCTGTTAAATTAGCAGAGTTTTTCTGTAATTTAACAGAGTTATTATTTTGAGTGTAGTAAAACACCAGGGACAGATTCTTACCAAGCCGGATTTTTTGCCTATGGGCGGCGAATTACGAGAAAATGGGGACTTGGCAAAATATTTTTTTTTGTAACATTTTAGAGTATTTTTAAGCTCCGCCCCTACACTCAAAATAATAACTCTGTTAAATTACGAAAAAACTCTGCTAATTTAACAGAGTACACCATACTTTTCCAGCTAGCAACATTTCTTATAATTTTACTATAAAACTCTGTAAAATGATTTTGACAAAAAAAACTGTTAATTTACAGAGCTCCAAGTAAAATATTGGTTAAATAAAACACCATTTAGCAAAGAACAACTCTGTAAATTAAAATGCATTTTATGCAACCTAAATTTTACAGAAAAAAACTCTGTTAATTTACAGACTTTAGTAAAAAAACATGTTATTTTGTAAAATATTTGTTACTTTTTAAACATTTTCCCGAAAAAAATACAAATATAATTTTGGTGTTTTTACAGAAAACTCTGTTTTAAACTATGAAATTAAGATTACATAGAAATAAGTAAAAATACAGATAAAACTTAGTTTTTTGGTTATAAAAAATACAGAGTATTTCGCTTAAATCTGTATTTTAGCAGAAACCTCTGTTAATTATCTGTAAAATTAAGCCGCATTCACAATGTTGGTACTCCAATCTGTGGAAAATTTAATATCTTTCCCTTTTGCACTTTTATATTTTTGAATTTAACTATCCCTTTTCAATCCACTCCAGAGTCAAACATGTTCTACTCTGGAGTTCCAATCTGGAGTTAACAGAGCCTATGTTAACCGTTAACAGAGAAAAAATACACCCCTGTGAAAGTGCCATCACTAATAATGTCATTAAAAAAATAAACAAAACAAAAAATGTTATTTTAAAACAAATTCAAATGAAAAAAAAAATAATTTAAAACGTTAAAAATATATAATTTATAATATAAACAAAATTTAGTGGGATAATTTGCCAAATTATGAGACATGTAAGTACACTGACAAATATAATGTGACAGAACTCCACTCTGCATTTTGTACAGTTAACATTTCAATCTGTGGCCGAGAGTGGAGTGACTCCAACATTGTGAACGTAGCTTTAAGATTGCAAAGTTAAAATTTATATTACAAAAGAAACTTTTTTTGTCACAAAAAATACAAAGAATTTTCTTTAAATCTGTGTTTTGACAGAAAACTCTATTTGTTGAATTAAGATTACAGTCATTTTACAGAGTATTTTACAGAGTTATTATTTTGAGTGTATGAATTAGGAAGCTGAAGTCCCTAACATGTAGTCCTAACTATGAAGCATATTCTAAAGTAGTCCGATTTAACATTTTTGGAATGTAGACGGAGAGTTGAAGGGAAAAAGGGACAAGGCAATATTGTGTTTTATTATTTTTATTTTAACTAACTTTAAAGCCCTAATGACCTACGCAGCCGAAAATTGGCCAGCATATTGTCCTGACACTGGACCATATCCCAAAGTAGTCAGACTTAAAATTTTTGGACTGTGGACGGAGAATTAAGAGGGAAACGGGCGTGGATACGAGTATAGTACTAACGATGGAGCTTATCCTAAAGTAGTCAGATTTAAAAATTTTGAAATATGGACGGAGAATTAAGAGAAGAAATGGGCATGGAAAAATTATGTTTTCACATCTTAACTAATTTTGAAGACACCTTATGACCTTGAAAGATGAAAATTAGGATGCATATGGTACGGACTATGGCAAAGATCAACACTGACCTGGATATCCAGTAAAAGGGCGGAGATACAAAAAAAATCCGTTGTGAATTTTGTTCAGTTTATATATATAATCTGTAACGTAGCCGAATTTTCGGCCTCTAAGACAGGGGGAGTGGCGGAAGACGGCGAAATTTAGTTTTTAAACATTTTGGTGGTTATTCATAAAAACTAAAATATAACTAAAGTAGGTTTATTTGACAGATATTGCAGGCATATTTGTCAAATAAACCTACAATAAGTCTACTATAAGTGTTATGAATAACAGCCTCAAACTATTTCTGAAACCCCTAATGACTAAGGATGCTGAAAATTGTAAATCATAAAGTATTGACAATGGATCATATCCTTATGATGTCAGATTTAATATTTAAACTGTGTACGGAGAATTATAAGGAAAAATGTATGTGAAAAAAAATGTGTTTTTTAACATTTTAGCTAATTTTAAAACCCTTCATGACTGAGAAATATACAAATTTCCATGTATATAGGAGTGACGATGGGACATATCCATACGATGGATTTTTGATATCCGGTTTAAGGACGGAGAGACGAAATGGGCGTGCTAAATTTAGTTCTAAAATTTTATCAATAAAACCTTTTATACTCATTAAATTTTTTTCCAGTTTAGGAAATATATTGATGTAACTCAATGTAGCAATATTAAATTTTTGAAGCACAAAACATATTTTTTTATAAAGTTTAGTAAAAAATTAGAATTCTTAAGAAAAGTGATTTGGTGTTCCGCCTGGCAGGGACAGGCTATTCGACTAGTTAACATATAATTTCTCTTTAAGAAATACATACTACATACATAAAAAAAATTAAAAAGTAGTTGCCTACTTTGCCTTAAGGCTAATCCGGGTTGTAGCATATGTTTCGGAGAAAATTTTAACTATTTTGATCATAGGAAAAAAACCTCTGTGACATTCGCATTAAGATTTATTTAATTCGAAGTTGACTTTATATGTTTTTTTTTATCTTTTTCGGTTTAAAATGGAATGTTTTTTTTTGTATATTTCACGACTTTTTCAAATGGAAGTGCTTTTGGACTTTTTGTTGTAAGCCGAATAAACTGATGATTGTTTGTTTGTCCATATGCATAATATTTTTATTTATAAAACAAGGATATCTTTTTTTAATGTACCACCACATTACACATAAAACTATATGTGCAGGAGTTATATCACTTTTAGGGATTAAAAGTTTTTAAAAAAATAACCTCGTTTTTTTTTCAAAAACTATGAAGTTCACTAAAATTCATTTCACAATAAATAAAACATAACGTTGGCTTAGTCGGCAAACCTGTCAAGTCCAATTTTTATGCAAATTGAGTTTTTGATGTAGTATGCTACACTCAAAATAATTCTACAGTACCAAAATCTACTAATAAGTTACTAATTAACAGTACTTAGTACAGTAGTTTTTTAGTATCTTAAAAGTACTAAAATTAGTAATTTTTACTAGTTTTGTATAATATTAGTAACAAATTTTAGTATTGATTACCAACGACTGCACTAGATCATTTTGGACTAAAAAATTAGTTCATTAGTTAAATTTTTAGTATTGAATACCCACGTTTTTTTTTGAGTGTAGTATAACTCAAAACACGTCATTTACAAAAAACAAAATGCTGTTATGTTGTTATACCCTACACCACACTGTGGTACAGGGTATAATGAGTTTGTGCTGATGTTTGTAACTACCCGAAATATTGGTCCTAGACCCACTTTTAAGTATACCGATCGACTTAGAATCACTTTTTGAGTCGATTTTAGAAAATATGTAATTAAAATTCTGTTTGTGTATCTTAAACGCGTACTTTAATAACCTTATCAAATCTGATTATCATCGGACCATTTTTGGACTTATGAAGGTCCCATGTGGAAATTTCGCCCGATATTCAGTTGAAGCGATTTATTGTCAACAAAAAGAAGCCTATTGCACTCAAATTGGATTAGAGAGCCCTTTTTACACTTATTAATGATTTGACAAAATATAGATCTAATCAGTCCATGTTTGAACTTGGGCCCCATTTTTCGAGAAACTCGGGTGTAGGGTATTATATGGTCGGTCTTGACCGACTATAATTTTCTTACTTGTTTTTTCTTCTTGTTATGCAGTGGTAAGAAATTCTGTCAAGTCCAAAAAAAGTGTTAAATTCGGCTGTGCCGAATCTTTGATACCCTCCAACATGTTAGAATATATTTAAAAAAATCAGAGGCGTTTTTTTTTTTGGGGGGGCTATGTGGGGATGGTTGGGGATACCTTTCCCATCGCGATAAATGTTAACTAATTTATTTGTTATGCTTTTCTACCTTTAGTAATACCATTTACTCATAATTTTTATGATTTTTTTAAATCCACGCCCACAAAAGGGGCGGGCCAAAAATACTTAATTTTGTAGCCCCCGGGGTCTTAGTGCAGGACTTTGAACACCTTCTGACATAAAAAGATTTCATTTGTTTAACAAAAATGCAAAAAAAGCTGTAAAAAATTGTGTTTTTTGAGACTTTTTTTAAGTTCTTTAAGGGGGAACTTTTTTCCCCCTGATCCGATTTTACCCATTTCCGAACTTAACTGGCCTATGACCAAGAGACACATTCGTGCCAATTTTCAGGAGTCTAGCTCTCTTATTTTGGACTGAATCGTGTTTTATACAGACGGACGGACGGACATTCATAGAATGACTTAAAATCGATCATAGATCAATAATATATATACTTTATGGGGTCCTCGGCCGATATTTTTATGCGTTACAAACGGAATGACAAAGTGAGTATACCCCCATACTGTGGTTGGAGGGTATAAAAATTAAACGTCGAAAGCCACGTGCTAAGTCCAGCTGAAAACAACACAAATTTTGTATCAACAAATTTCTGTTTTTTGTTTTTTTTGCAAAATAAAACTTATAAAGGCAAAAATTCCAAAAAAAAAATTTTGCTGATGAATTTTGTGGTGACTGGACATAATCCCCACGGACATTATCCCCATAACGGAAATAGGGATTATGACCCAATACATTACGGGCATAATCCCCATACTAGTTGTGGGGACTATGACCATTCCAAAAACGGTCATAATCCCAATGGGGATTATGTCCATTCCCTGTTTGGATTACGACCGAAAATTTTTCGGTCATAACCCCCATTTATATTATGGGGACTAACAAGGGAAGTATCTCAACCCTTATGAACCGATTTGCACGAAACGTTAAATATATAAAAAAGAGACAATTTTAAGGTTGGGGTGTCTCGGCTTATCGGCCATATCGGGGATTTAGAGGTTCAAAACATGGGCCAAAAAATTGCGAAAAAATGTTTTTTTTTTGGATTTTTGAGAAATTTCTTTCTAAGAAACTATATGATGTTTACATATGAAAAGACGGTAGCAAAACCTTGTAAAAATTCGGCTTTGTAAAATATTTTTTTCATGAAAATGTGTAAATTTTGGGGGGTATCTATATGAAGACATAGACCTACGATATCCATATGAATATGAAATAATCTTTATTAAATGTAAGTTGACACGTATTTTTGCGCTAGACAATATTCCTGTTAGTTCGGGAGTTATCGAAATTTTCCCGAGGGTCCACATTGTTTCATAAGGGGACAACGAAATTTTTGAACACTGATATGGCCGATAAGCCGAGACACCCCAACCTTAAAATCGTCTCTTTTGTATATATTTTAAGTTTCAGGCAAATCGGTTCATAAGGGTTGAGATACTTCCCTTGTAAGTCCAAATCAATTTTGGTCATAATCCCTTTATTTTGCGGAGAGGGTGGGTTTAATGCATGGAGTTTGTAATCCCAAAGCCCGGCCAAAGGCCGGCTACGCAGAAAAACTTAAAAAAAACTACGCAGAAAAAACTTAAAAACTTAAGACAAAAAAAAATTCACATAATTATTGGGATTATGACCTATTAGTATAGTAGTCATAATCCCTGTAATAGGGATTATGTCCACTTTTTACGTGGTCGTTGTCCATTGTTCCCATAAAACTGGGAATTATGTCCATTTTTTATTGGGATTATGTCCAAATTTTTTTCGGCCATTGTCCCCACTACCGTTATGGGGATAATGACCGCGTTCCTTTTGGTCATAATCCCCATAACGGAAATGGGGGTTATGTCCGTGGGGATTATGTCATGTCATCGAATTTTGGTACATGATGGCATTTCCAAAGACAAGTTTGATTTTTTGTATAAAAAAACATTTTTTTTTTAAATTTCATTCAAATGGTAAAATTTAGTAAAATAAAGCGCATTAAGAAAATAAAATTTGGCTTTTTATGTGCTTCCATGGAAAAAAATTTATCAGCAATTTTTTTTGGAATTTTTTATTTCACAAAATTGTTTAAAGTTGTGAATAGTTGACCTTTAGTTTAGTAGTTGGTTGATTTTGTTCGACATTAGGTCATGAGTTAATAAATTAATTAAATAAAAAAATATAAATACATTTTATTTTAAATTTTTCTTTTATTGTCCCAACCTTTCAGTCAACATTGCTGACCATCTTCAGAGGGATATTTAAAAATTAAATAAAAAAAAAAAAAAAAATCACTTTCTGGAGCTGTTGTTCAGCTGAAAGCTTTTGTCAACACAAAATTTTTAAAATATTTTTTAAACAAAAATATTTTTTTTTTCCAAAAATCCCGAACTTAAACGTCTTGTAGAGGACTAAAAGTAGCCAGCAAATTTTTTTTTTTATAATTTTTCCCGTAATCAGCTCGAAAATGCGCACCGATTTTTTGCTATTAGTTCACGAGATTCGCAAATATCCATATCATCGACCCACCCTACGATTTAGGTTATAAATAATTTATTTTTTTTGTCAACAAAAAAAGTATGTAGTATTTTTTATTATAAAAAACACAAAAAAAAACAATAAAAATAAAAAAAAAAAAATACAAGAAAATCTGTTAAGTCCACAAAATGGAAAGAAAATCTGCTAAGTCGACATTCAAAATAGAAAATTATAAAGAGCAAATGTGTTAAGTCCAAAAAGAGCCTATAAGTGTTCCTTTCTTTTATTTTAGAGTTCTATGATTTTTTGGGGTTAAACAAGATGAACTTAAGAAAAAAAAAACTGCGTTTACAGATTTAAAAAAAGTTAACCAAAAAAAAAGTTAGACAGTTTTTTGTCTCTCCTGAAAAATTTAAAAAAACGGACTTGACAGGTTTGCCGACTAAGCCAACGATAAACCGTTTAACTGAATTTTTTTTAAGTGCTCGGCCTTTAAAAGTGTGAACTGTTTTAGAAAAGGGTTTGATGTACTTTCTTGACATTTATTAAATGGCTGGCGTTGTTTAAATTTATTTAAAGTAAAAAAAAACGAAACAAAAACTAAAAAAAAAATAATTTAAACACTCTTCGCTGTACACCACCACTCCACTTATAAACACTACTGGCTGTTAGCCAACACCTCATCTACTTAAAAATAATTTCCCCAAGGGGTTTTACTAAAATTACAAAAGCACGGCAAAAGCTTGTTCTGGTTTGTAAGTTTAAGCGAGGCACCAGCGAACACACTTTTTTTCTTACAGTATCGCCCCGTTAAACATCATCATCACAGTCACGTCGTATAAAATGTTTGTTCTCCAAATTGCGAGAAGAAAAAAAAACGCAACCGTACAAGAACCCTATGCTTGAATGGCCAAAGTCATACCCGAAACATTGAAATTTTTAAAAATCATCAAAAAGAGCAAGAAAAAACTAGTTGTACGTACACTCAAGCATTTAATTCATACATCGTTTACTCTATTTTTTTTTTTACTAACATAATTTTTTGCATGAAATTTTTTACAATTCATATACCTTTACGATAGAAACTTTGTGACATTTGTAAATAGTTGTGTGCTGTTTTGTTGTTCACAAAGGAACCTTCAACATAAACTCCTGTTCCTAAAATTTGAATAAATGCGTGCACTATGTTCATTAAGTAATCGGAATACTAAATTGGCCAAATTAAATAACACTTTTGTTGTAGGTTTCTAAACTCAAAATAATCAATCTGTTAAATTACGGAGATACTCTGCTGATCCAGCAGAAAATACCATAGATTTCCAACCCGTAAGATTTTTTGATATTTTACGAAGAAAACTCTGTAAAATGATTTCGATAAAAATACTGTACGTTTACCGAATTATTTGTAAAATGCGACCAGCATTTTACCAAAAAAATTCGGTAAATTTACAAAGTTTTTAGCTAAAGGCATTTTATGAGTGAAAAATTTTACAAAAAAGAACTCTTTAAATTTACATAGCTCTAGTTAAATCAATTTTATAAGAGAAAAATAAAAAAAAAAGACTGTAAGTTTTCAAATTTTAGCTAAACATTTTTGATTTAACCAGAATTTTACAAGAAAACACTGTTAACTTACAAAAAATTTGTTAAAAACATTTAATTTTACCAATGTAAAATAATAAATTAATAAGTTTTTTTTCATATATAAATCATATTTGATTTCAAACTTGAACTTATAGGCCTGTACCAAAAAAAAAATAAAAAGTCTATTTTAACAAAAGTTTTATTTTAAATTTCAAATTTTCCACACATTTTTTAAAAGTCGATTTTAAAAACAAAATCACTTTATATGGAAATAGAATTAAAAGTCGATTTTAAATTAATTTTATGTTTCTGTGGTAAGGTTGATAAAATAATTACGAACAAAAATAACAACACACATTTATAATAAAAAATGCCTACGAATTTTGTACTATTGCGCAAAACATTAAATCATGATAATGTTTTGCGAAAGATTTGGGTGTACTTGCCAAAGCAAAGTTTTTTTAGAAAAAATAATGTTATATTACTTTGCTATTCTATGCAAAACGAATTGAAATATCAGTCGAGGACCCCATTAAAAAACCAAAAAAGCTGTACATTTCGTGAGTGCAAAAATAAGTGCAAAAAAGTGTTTTTACATTTTGAAGAGTATAAAAGATTCGGCACCAAAGAATATAACACCTCACTTGTTTTATGTACATTTGATAAACAAATGGAAAATTTTTATGCGAAAAGCTTAGACTTGGTGAAAAAGTAGTTTTGGTAAAAAAAAAATGATTTTTTGCATAAAAAATAAAAAAATCCAGCGGCGTTTTCTTTTTTTTGGGGGGGGTTCAGTATTTGTATTTGGGGGGGGGGCAAATTTCGTCTCGAATATGTGTTTAAAAAATAAAATGCTTTTTGCACAAAAGGAATACAAGTTTATCATGATTTAAAAAAAATAATGTTTTATTCCACGCCCATTGGTGGGGGGGGGGGGGGGGGAGGACCAAAAAAACGACATTTTCTAATTCTCTTGGTCCACTTGCAAGACTTTGAATGAAATGACTTCAATGAAAAAAAAGTTTGATGAAAAAAAAAAATTGATGAAAAAAAAAAATTATGGAAAAAAAATTGATAGAAAAAAAAAATGATGAAAAAAAAAAAAATTATGAAAAATAAAAATGATGAAAAAAAAAAAATTGATGAAAAAAAAATTTTTTTTGTTAAATAATTATTATGTTACTTTTTATTCACCAGCTGGTGAAAAACGGTTTTAGTCACCACAAGATGAATTATTATCCAAGTTACAAACCCCAAGTTATTAAAATTTTTGGTTTTAAGAAAATGAAAATAGTACTTCTTGTATTCTTTTTCGTTGTTAGCTTATATAGTCAAACTGAGGTGGCGTCCTTCAACTTTTTTAAAATTAGACACCAGCCTATAAACATTATCATGTTAAAAAACTTCATAAAGTTGTCATTCCAACGGCGTTTTTAATTTTTTTTTAACTTTGCGTGCATGAACTCCAGAATTTCTCTGCCTCAAAAACATTAACAGTCTACCAACCCATCAAAATTATTCTTTGCGTATTACGTAAATTTTAAATTATTAAAGGTCATATATTAATAACGCATTTAAGTGGTAGATGTTCACTGAGGTTTTTATTAATTAATAAATGACGATTTGAGCAGTGGCAATTTAAATGTAAAAATTGTGTTTTCTATTAGCATAGTTGGGCTATGAGAGAAATTTGTATTTCATTGAGCATTTTGTATGAAAAAATCAATGGGTACGTTCAGCAGAGAAAGCTGCTACCCAGCTGCTCCTCAACATTCTGCTGAACGGTTTAATTTTTGACATGTTGATCACAAACCGATAAAAAAGCTGTTTTATTGAAATTATTTCTTTTTTATACGTTATTTAAGGAAATAAACAAAAATATTATAAAAAAGTAATTTCCACAGATAAAAAAATGAAAATTTAAAAAAAACAATCATTTATTCCAATATTTTAAAACATTCATAAAAAATTGCGTTCAGCAGAATCAACTAATCAAAACATGCTACATCTCAACTGTTGAGTAGCAGGTTTCTCTGCTGAACACGCTCAATGACTCAATGATTCGGGCCCAACTCTGTCTATTAGTACTTTCATAAACTTCGAGAAAAAACTAAAATTTAAATGTGCCTGATTGAATGTATTTCCCACTTTAATGGTGCGAGCGCGAAACGTTGTTTTCTTGTTTAACCCATTTTGGACCAAGATTCAATTTTATTTTTGTTTTTTGGAAAAGGTACTTTTTTAAGGTAATTCGCACCCGCTAATCTCAAAAATCTTGTCAAAAAAATTTTCAATGTGCCGTTTTGCCAGAAAAGACTGCATTTCAACTTTTTATGCAATTTTGATATTTGGATTTATTTGCTATTTTATTAATTTATTCATTATTTTCAAAATAAATAGTTTCAAAATAATTCAAATTAGTGGAATTTAATAATAAATTAAATCTAAAAAAAATTAAATTAATCAAAAAAATTAAAACCCGAAAATCAAAAAATGCTAAATTTTCGTTTTTGCTTGAAACAATTTCTGTGCTGATTTGCATTTCATGGACCTTTAAGAGGGGATATTTTTTTTTTAATTGCAAAAAGATGAGACTTAACATTCGTAACCATATTTACCCGAAATTTAAATTAAATGCAAATGTCCATCATTGAAATGCGCTCGCGATTGTTTAACTTTTGGTTTGAAATGCCTCATATTCAAAGTTGCTTAACTGTTTCATCTTAAATTGGCAAATACTTTCTGGTCATAGTGAATTTACACACTATGTAAACAATATAATATTAAGTATGTCTGCGTACACGAGTTTTAAACAATTAGCTTACATCAGTTCATGTTATATTTTTTTTAGTGTGATTCAAAATTGCATGAGGTTATGTAAGAAATGTAGTCCTCATATTCATTAATATATAGGAAGATGATCTTTGGATCAGATTGGTAAAGACCGACCCTAACCCTGTGCTTTCCAGAAAATTGTTACTCACCCGAATAAAAATGTGCATTAGGAATATAACTTTTGAAAAATTTTTGAAAATATCAAATCGGCCCTATGTAGCCGGTATAGAGCATAAAAAACTATAAAGAATTGTTGTCTGAGAATTCAATGCTGCTCTCTCTAGAAGCACGTGGTTGTTATGATGTTTCATATGCTGACGATGTTTCGATAGCGGTAAAGGAAAAACACTCTAAAAGATCTGTCTAAATGGGCAAGAGACGTTGGTCTGGGATTAAATCCAAGCGTGGGGCTTTAGCCCTAAACTCGTTCATTGAATTTATACAGCAGTGGCGCGTCCAATTCTGCTGTTTGAAATCGTTGTCTGGTGGCCTGCTTTATAGATAAAAGTGAACTGTGTCTTTAATATAATGGTACAGAGAATTGCGCCGGTGTGATTTTCGAACTACAACTACGGCTGCCTTAGAAATTCTCCTTCATACCATTGGACATACTGCACTCAAAATAATACATTAGTAGATTTACTAATTTTTTTGCTAATGCTGGTTAGCTAACTTTTAGCAAATTTTTAGTTGAGATTAGCATGTTAGCAAAAATATCTTGTAAACTTCATCGGAAACTAAGCCAGATAGAGCAAAATGGAGGCCATTTTTGGTTCTCGGGCTTTCCATAGTATCGCCGGTCCTCTTCACATGTGTGGACCCTAATGGGTCCTAAGTTTGGATCCAAAAAAGTTAGCATTCTCGAAAATTTTAAAATGCTCATATCTCGGTAAATATTGCCGACACAACAAAAAGTCCAAAAACATTTTTGTAGCTCTCAACACGTAGAACCGCAAAATAATCAAAAGCTCTCCGAGTAATATTTTTGAAGTTATCGAGTTTTGTAATTCTCAAAACCCCGGTGGTCCCCTAAAATAACGTATCTCAAAAACTAAGCAAGTCTGGAGTCTGGACCTATCGGGTCCGTACCCAATGGGGTCCTCAAATGTGTATGAACTAAGTTGAGATAAAAAAATTTCAGTTAACTAATTTTTGGCAAAACATTTTTGCTAACTTTACCAAAAAAATTGTGGGTTCAAAATCAGCAAATTTTCTTGTAAGTCTAGTAGGGTTAAATAATTAAACTATACATTTAACAAACAATGCTTTAACCAAAATAATATGTTTACACAGAAAAAAATAAAAAAAATATTTAATTAAAAAATTCGTAGATTTAATTAAAAAATTAATTAAATCCGGACCAATCACTAAAATGCGCAAATAAATTAAAAATATTTGTATGTCGTTAATTAAAAATAAATGGATATTTATTTAATTAAAAACTTAATACTATAAATTAAAAAATTTAATTAAAATTTAAAAAAAAAAATAATTAAAATTTTAATTGTATAAATTAAAAAAATTAATTAAAAATATTATATTAAAAAAAATAAATAATTTGTATTTATTTATTTATTTATTTACAAGATTTGCCATCATAATAAATTATGAAGGTAAATATAATTTACATAGGTGCTAACGACTAAGGTTTTTGACCTAAATAATTTGTAATAACATTCTTTTTGAAGAAAATAGTTTAAAAAAAAAAAATATTTCTTCAAACTTTACCAAATTTATTTATGCCGTAAAGACATAGTCAGTGAGATGATTTTATAAAGTTGATTATAAACCTTTCATATACATACACATAAAACTATAAACAAAATGAGAATTCAAAAACCTATGTGAAAAATAAAAAAAAACTTTCAACAAACTTTTTATACTTATGTATTTTTTTTTGTATGTAAAACAATGCAAGAGAAAAACACACACTCGCACACACACGGAAAACAAAACAAAAAAAAAATAAGTAAAGCTAGAAATTTAATTAAACATTTAATTATATAAATTAAATACTTAATTAATATTAAATTTGAAAACAATTAAAATATTAATTAAAATAAAGTTAAAAATTTAATTAAACAATTAATTATATTAATTAAAAGTTTAATTAATATTAAATTAAAAAACAATTAAAATTTTAATTAAAATAAAATATACGATATTATTTTCTGTGTAGTAGGGTGGAACAAATAATGATTTTTTTTCGAATTTCGTCGATAGTCGGGCAAATTATGGTTCGTTTTGGTAAAAAAATCCTATGTTTAAATTTTTTGCCAAATAGGTCTAAATTAACCTGTTCCTTTGAGAGGTTAAAGTTTTGCCCCAAAAAAGTGTTTTCCCATATAAACAACATTTTTTTTTTTTTTTAAATTTTTTTTAAGTATTATTTTACTTGATTAGCTTAAAATAACATTTTGGTGGGATAAATACTTTCGCTTCAAATTTGACTTTGAAAAAAAATTTAGGGCCTTCTCTAAAATACTTAAATTTTTTTTTTTTTTTTAGTTTGGACTTGAAAGTATTTTAGCTAAGATGTTGCTTTTAATGATACATATCCACAAGAAAATATTATTCCTACCAAAAAATAAAAAATGCTTTGGTTATATGGGAAAAAAATTTTTTGGAACAAAACTTTAACCCTCCAAAGGCACGAGTTAATTCTTTTCAATTTGGCTAAAAAATTAAACATAAAGTTTTTAGACCAAAACGAACTATAATTTGCACGGCAAACGACGAAATTGGAAAAAAAAATCATTATTCGTGCCAGCATAATGTTTAGTTTAAATAACCATGTAATCAATTTTGATTTGCTGAAGTAAAGCTAAATATTTCTCATATATGCGCCCCAATAGTCTAGTTGGTAGCGTGCTAGCCTAAGAGTCTGGGGGTCGTGGGTTCGATTCCTACCAGAGGCCTTACTGTTGCGCTACAACGAGACGAAGGTCGTTGTTACCAGTTCTCGGATAGGTAAAATTAGTATATGATTTGTAATGATGTGGTAATTCTTAATGAAATAAAATAAAAATTTCTCATATCACCTATTTTGAATCACCCTAATATGTGTGTTAGCTGCATATAAATCAAAGAATGGGTGACGGGGTGCAATCGCACCAAACTCCCTAATTTATACTTTAAAATTTATAAAAACAACAATTTGCAATGCTTCAATAAGTACTCAAGATTGCGTAAGAAATATTCACGTGTAAAATATTAAAAAAAACAGTAGATTTCCGATTTGACGTATTTGGAATAACTAATTAAAATAAACGAATTGCAAATTAATGGCTAATTTTTTGAAACATAATTAAGCCATTCAGTAAGTACTGGACAGATAGCCATGAAATGTCAAATTCTAACGTATTTGTATACCCTCCAACCACAGTATGGGGGTATACTCACTTTGTCATTCCGTGTGTAACACATCGAAATATCGGTCGGGGACCCCACAATGTATATATAACATTGATCCATGATAGAATCACGACATTCTGGCGATGTCCGTCCGTCTGTAGAAATAACGATGCAGTCCAAACCAAAAGAGCTAGACCCCTGAAATTGGGCAGGAATATCTCTTATGTTACTGGTAAGGTCAAGTTCGAAGATGGGCAAAATCGGGCCAGGGGGAAAAAAGTTTCCCTTGAAGAACTAAAATGACCCCTGAAAAATACAATATTTTTACGAGTTTTTTTAATATTTACTCAACAAATGTAACATTTTTATGCATATTATGTTCATAGACCTGCGCTTGGACCAAGGGAGTTAGGAAATTTGATTTTTTTCAGGCCGCCCCCTTTGAGGGTGTGGTTAGAGAAATTAATTAATTTAATTAATTAATTTTTAAGCGTAAATATCGCCGATTCCGCGGACCCCCTCCCGCAAAAAAAAAAAGCCCCTGCGATTTTGTTTTATAATTTTAAACGTGTTGGAGGGTATAAAAGATTCGGCACAGCCGAATTTAACACTTTTACTTGTTAAGCTTAATTTGGGAAGTTAAAGCGCAGCGGAAGTTGAACCAGGTTTTAAATTTACTCTATGACTCTTTACTCTATGAGCCTAACGAAAAGATTACTCAATTTTTTTTTTAATATACACCCAGAAAAGTCTTACAGTTACTATTAACGGTTATTCAAAAAGTTTTAAGTTAAAGTTGTTTTATCTTTTGTTTTTCAAGGAAACTAAAATATTGACTAATTTATACAGTTGTTAAAAAAATAAACTATAAAACTTACAGAAAAATACTTTTAACAGTTAAATGGTGACAGAAGTACGGTTTTTGTAGTTTGTTATTCAATAAATTTTTACTCCATAAACTATAAAATTGTAAACAGTTAAAATAACTGAAATATCATTTCGCTCCTTTACTTGTATAGTGTCACAACTCAAAATATTTGATTTTGCAGAAAACACGTTTAAAGTTTACTATTGAAACTGGTTTTTAATTAAAACAAGTAAAAAAGTTAAATTCGGCCGTGCCGAATTTTAAATACCCTCCACCTGTATCCCAGTATTTATAAATTACTTTAAATAACTGTTATTACATTACAGTACTTTTTTGTTAGTTGTTAAAAAAACGACTCAAAATAACTAACAGAAATAGTTGTTTAATATTTTTCATACAAAAACAACTGACTTTGCAGTTGAAAACAACTTACTACTGTAAAATATACAAACAACTAACATGTAGTTACTTACATAATTTTCTGAGTGAACTTAATTCAATTTCATTTTATGAGGACAATTGCGAAAAAACGCTTTCCGCTCCAATTTGTTAACATTCAGCAAAACAAAAAAAAAAAACGAAACGTTAACTTCCATAAATTTCTCAATTTAATTTAGCATCGTTTGGAATAGTTTTGTAAAATATTACACATTTTCGATAAAATATTGATAAAATTAGCTTATTAAGGTACCTACAGACGACGCAATATTATGCACAATATTTTTGACGTTTCCAACAATTGGCATACATAAAAATACTGAAATCGATTTGATTTGTAAAAATAATATTTATAAAATTTATTCTTAATGAATAAAACTTAATTAAAAAAAAATTAATTAACTTATTTTATTTAAAATTTTTAAATTAAAAAAATTAATGGTGTTTTCTTTTCTGAACAAAAAAATGTCCATTGTTTAGATGTGTACTTTAAATGTTGACATGGCCCTGAAACGATGTAGCATTTTTTAAACTCAGAAAAGAACACAAAAATGCAGTTTTGTACACAAATTGCCTTGATTTGCTGTTTCAATTGATGTGTTTTATGCTTATATTGCTAGCAGCTCAGGTTCGAATCCTGGTGATGGCCATCCCATATTTTTTTAATTTTTTTTTTGCTTTTAAATTATTTTTTTAATTATTTAAACTTAAAAAAAAAAAACAAATTTAGTAGATTGTATATGAAAATTTACTTATTTTTTTTAAAAAAAATTATTAAATTATTTAAAAAAAAACATTATTAAATAAAAAATAATACGTAATTGAATGAAAAAAATACCAGAATAAAAAAAAAAAAAATGTTGGCCACACCGGGATTTGAACCCAGGACCTTCAGTGTCACATGCAACGACACATCCTCTGCACCACAACAGCACCAGTTGATTATAACACAGCAATGCTTAACATAGCTGATATACCCAGTGGAGGTTTAAAAAAATATTCCTAGTTTTTTATAGGGATCATACTAACAAAATTAACCGTTACTAACAGGGTTGCCAGAAATCGTCAATAGGCAGAAATCGTCTGTCCGTTTGTAAGAATTGGACGCAAAATAGAAATATATTGAATGTGTTTGATATTGATCTTATCCAAGAAATTATCAAAAAAAAAAAAAAAAACAATCAAAACACAAATAAAGAGTGGATGGTATAAAAAAAAATTTTGAAAATACAATTTTTTTCCAAAAATTATTTCATTTACCCAATGACAAAGAATACAAAAGATTGTTAGACCGAATATAAATTATTAAGGTGATTTTGATGAATTGTAATTTTTTAAACAATATTAAGCTAAATAAAAAAAAAAAACAAAAAAAAAAAAAAAAAAAAAAAAAATTTGATCCCGACCATGACTCGAACCTGTGACCATATGAATGATAAGCCAACAGTGCTTCCATCATACCACAGACTGTTTCTGAATGTGTTAGAAATTTAACGACTATCTTAAAAGAGATAAACAAAACCGAGCAAATTACAACAAACCCCTTTGCTGCTGTGTGTAAAATAAGTTTTGTTGAATATACCATAGGGTTGCCAGACGTCCCGCATTTGGCGGGATTGTCCGCTTTTCATAACCGATTCCCGCGTCCCGCGCGGGATTCCATATTCCCGATTTTCTTTGCATTTTTTTTAACAACAACTATTTTTTTTTTTAAAAGCCAACGTTTTTGAAAGGCTTATTTGTAAGCTTTTGTAAAATTGTCTTTACCTTACCGCCCAAATGATGTGGATTTAGAACATTTTTAAGGAAAAAATAAAGGCCTATTCACACCTGAGGTAAAATCTCGGTCGAATAAGATTTCGATAATATGGTCTGCATCATTTTATACACAACCATATGATCGAAATCTTGTTCGAACGAGATTTCACCTCATGTGTTGGGTATAACAAAAAGTTTGCAATCTTAGTGTTTGATAAAAAAACTATTTTTCAAAAAATGTTCGCCGAAAGTTGTACAATATAGAGTTCAATCCGGGAAAAATATTTAAAAAATTTCCATGGAGTAATTCTGGTCTAGTGTTATATCTTCAAAATGGAAATGTGTGTACTAAAATTTACTTTAGCTAAATTAGTCTCTAAAGCATCGCGAAAAAAAATGTTTTTGAAAAACGAAAACATTTTTTATATTTCAAAATACACTAGAGGCTAGTAGTCTCTATTTAAAACAATAAAACTCGACAATATGCTGCTAAATTTTTCGGTTTTGTTCATAAAAATATTTTTGTCCCGCGAAAATTTTTAAAATCCCGCCATTTTTGTAATTTTTGGAAGTCTGTCCCGCATTTTCGAAATAAAATTCTGGCAACCCTAATATACCATATTTTTTCCACCAAAATTCAATTTCGCTTTAAAAGAACAACTAAACGACATTTAATTAATAATTAACAGCACATTTGTATATTTGCAAAAACTGAGAAAAATCAATGACTCCATAAATATAATGAAGGGTATAGATTTAGGTGATTTAAATAAAATTATAATGATAAACAATATTAACAAACAAAAAAAAAAAAAAAAGATCTTGAGTCCTAACATGACTCGAACCCGGGACTCCATGTATGAAAAACTAACACTCTAGCCATCATACCACAGACTGATTTAATGTTTTACAATTTAGCGGGTATGTTAAAAGAACGAGAACCAAAACAGATAAATAAAAAAAAGCATTTAAGTAAACTAGAGCAATAACTCTTAAAACATAAAATATTAACAACATTTTTCAAATGTATTTAAATATGTTTATTAAAGGCCAAGATAAATCATCTTCTAAATGTGCCAATTTTGATCCAAATTTGCTCATATTTTCTATATAGGCCACAAAGACCATATTTACACTCCATGTTAAAATTTGTTAACATACGTTAATCAGAAGCCGAGTTATAGTATTTTACATGCTAGGTTTGTATGGGGGTGTCACACCCCTTTTTTCTATTCCGCCCAAATTTTACATAGAGATCAGACATCCTAAAATATAATTTTATACCAAATTTCATATGAATCTGTTTAACAGAAGCCGAGTTATAGCATTTTGCATGCTAGGCTAATGTGGGAGGTGCCACACCCCTTTGTCCAATTCTTCCAAAATTTTACACAGACATTGTACATGGTATAATATTATTCTGTACCAAATTTCATTTGAATCTGTAAAGCAGAAGCTGTGTAAACGCATTTTGTATTTTCAAAGTTTTAGAGGTGTCGTTAAACTTTCACTCATAACTTTTGATCGGTTGGGCCGATTTCGCTCAAATGCAATACCAAACTTCTCGGGGAACTTCCAATAAATATGTTAAGTTTCAGTCATCTCTGTGCAATATTCTGTCCGCTACAGCATTTTCCACAGACAGACAGACAGACGGACAGACGGACAGACGGACAGACGGACAGACGGACATCGCTAGAATGTCTTAAAATCGATCGGGCATCATGAATATATATACTTTATGGGGTCCCAGACCGATATTTCGATGAGTTACAAACGGAATGACAAACTTATATATACCCTCTATCACTAAGTGGAGGGTATAAAAAGCCGGTACATAGAAAATGTAATAATGGCGTGTACTCTTCTCAAACGGTGAGTTTAAAAGATATTAATACGAATTTTTGACACAATATAAAGCACGATATAACGAATAATTCTGCATCATTAACTCAAAAAACGCATTTTTTGAGTTATGACACTATACAAGTAAAGGAGCGATTTGTTTTTACGGAATGTCTAGTCATTTATTAACGTTTAAAAATAACTGAAAAAGTGTGTTGTTTCGAATGAAATATAAGTAGCCCGTTTTTTAAAAGGAAAAACGATTATTTAAAATTTGTTTGAATTTACTTACAAAATAGTTTATGTGTATTTATTTTTTCTGTTATCTGCATTTGAAGGATATCATATAGTCGTCCTTGACTAACTACAAATTTCTCAATTACACTTAAATACTTAAAGATCACTTTCATTTCGCGTGTTGTTTGTAGTTGAACGCTTAAAAGTCCTTGTTACAAACCAATTAGTGTTTAAATTTTAAAAACATTTACATTTTTCAATTGCTGTTGTTGTGTTACGGCATGTTGAATGCGTCAAATTTGAATTTTAACGTGTTATTTTATGTAGTTGTTGCTGTTTCTTCGTTGTTTGTCCTTACTCTCTTTTGTTGTCATTGTTGTTAAAAAGAAAATTGCGTTGCACGCATTAATTCGTGTTTTCTTTTTTGTTTGTGTTAAACATTTTTAAGAGTCCTTTATTTTAAATATCAAAAAGTTTTTTGTTTAACATTATATTGTACATAGATTTTTTCTTAGTATTTTTTTTGAGGGGCGGGGTGTGGGGGGTTTTGATACAACTAAAAATAACATAAATCTTTTACGCTTTGTTTCTTTTTTGTTTACTTGGACATTGGAAAATTCTTGATAACACAGTTCAGCAGGCTGGTCGGCGCAAATACAATAGTGTTAGTACTTATTGTTAGATATATATATTTTAAGTCTACTACATACTTAAGTTTTTAACAATTCTTATCAAGAATTATTTGAATTTTAATTTGTATTTTTTTTTCTTTACATTTACCATAAGCCAACTGATTTTAGAATGAACATTAAGAGTGAGCAAGAAATTCTCTCCTGGATTTATAAATGAATGAGTGAATAAATGGGATGGTATGCCAAATGATTTTTCGCGATTTTGAGGAAACTTAGGAATAGAGATCAAAGTTTTAAGAATAAGGTTGACTTTAAAATTTTACAATATAAAAACAAATATTTGAACTACGACATTTTCAGAAGTAATTCACAAAAGATCAATTATAATATGTAAAAGATCAGTTTTGATATTGTAATTGTTAAAAGATCAATTGTAGTTATTAAAAAATCAACTGTTATTCGAACAAGTGAGAGTGTTATTTTCGGTTAGGTCGAATCTCCCTCCAAATTTATTGAGAAAAGTCCCAAAAAAACTTGAAAGATTGCTTCAACTGGAGGGGTATTACTCTTTTAAAAATCGTAAACAAAATCATAGCCCGCAACCTAAACAACCGTATTTCATGCATTATTGAACCACAGTTAAGACGAGAACAAGCGCACTTTAGGAAAAACAAGTCATGTATTGATCACGGCAACAGCTTGAGGGTAATTGTGGAACAGTCTGTTGAATGGCGCTCACCAATTTAGGTAGTGTTCGTTGATTCCAAATGTGCTTTTGACACAATAAAACACAACGCGATATGGGACGCTCTAACATGCAAAGGAGTAGATAATTAATCTTATTAAGGTTGTATAGCTCCTTAATCCAACGCATTTTGTTCCTACTTCATGAGGGTTCAGCAATTAGATTAAACGTTGGAGTTCCTCAAGGCTGTGATTTGTATCCACTGTATGGATATGCATCATGGTATCCCTTGGGGCCTTCATGATAGGTTAGATGATATTGATAGCCCTTGTAAGGCAAAGCAAGCAAATGGCACGCTTAATAAATTCTGGTGATCACAAAATATAGGTGTGTTCCAGAACGTTACCGCGGGTGCCCGCGGGTACCCAAACCAGCCCGAAAAGCGTTCCCGTACGCAAAAATTGGGTAAATGAGAGAGTTTTTGAGAGAATAAATTTGTTTCTCATTTTACCGAACTTACCCGTACTATTTTTTCGTGTAAATTTGTAACAATCAGATGTTGAGAAAACAGCTGATTTTTGTTGTGAAAATAAATTAAAAATTTTAATAAAAAAAAAACGAAACAAAAGTAATGTTTAATTTTAAACAAAATAATATATTTAGTCATTAAAATCAACTTTTACAATTTGTTTTGCATTGTTGAACGTATTTTTTCTTACTAAAATTTGTTACCATTTCAATTTGTTTACATTTTTTAGTTTTTGGGCTAGAAATGTGGTTTTTAGCGTTCCCGTACTTTTGTGCATTTTTGCGGTATGGTGAGAGTTTTTAAGATTTTCTCTCATTTTACCGAACTTTACCCGGAAAGTTCTGAAACACACCTAATGTGAAATCTGTGCTTCTGTACACTCAAAAAATTATGTCATTAACTGTTTGTAGTTTATTAAAAAAGTTTTACGTTTAGTAATTTTTAAAAGAAAAAACATTTGTTTGATGGTTAGTTTTTATTAATGACTACTTCTGTCCTTTGTTTCAAAAATAACACACTAAAAAATAAAGACTTTCATTAACATTTAATTTTTAAAGTCATTTATTTTTGTTCTGTAAGTAAAAACTACTGATTATTCTTTAAATTTTTAATGATTTGTGTAAGTATTTTTTTTAAATTGTTGGTATTTTTTAATGAGATATCATTAGTTTTTACCTAAACAAGTAGGTTATTTTTTTGTAAAAAAAAAAATCAAAAAATTATTTATAGAAATATAAAAACATGTTTGTATCAAGTGACTTTGGCACGATGGGTAGAGTGTCTGGGCAGAATGTAGTTGATTGCGGGATCGATTCCCCAAAATTTGTTGGTAAAAAAGAGTGAAAAAAACGTAATTTTTTAATGTTATTTATTTTAGAAAATTTTGTCAACAGTAAAAAATAAATGTTGATGTTTGTTAAAACAAATGAATAATTACTGGGATGGTTTTCAATTGTTTATTTACTGGTTTTAAATGTGTTTGTCATTTGTTTTTGCCTACAAAATATTTTGAGTGTATGGCTGTGAAACCTGGAATATTTCGAGTCGTGAAATGAGTTGTATGCAGCTTTTGTTAAGCGCTGCCTCAGGCGTATACATTGGATATTTTGGCCTTCCACGATATCAAGTCAGGATTTGTGGAGTTTAACCAATTAAATTCTTTTAAGTGTGAATATCCGATTGCGTAAATTTAGTTAGCTAGGAGTCCTAGCCTAGGATACACAAGGAGAAAGCCAGCAAATGATTTAACTTTTGCTGCAATATGCTCTGCACATTCAAAAGTGATGGAAAGAATGAAAATTCTCTTACAGATGACAGCAACATTTGTCATTAATTTTCTTTCGATCATAGGCCAAGCCTCGTTGAAGTTCGGAGCAAGTCAGATTGTTGTATGCTGTCATAGATGATCCGTGGCAACAAACACGTTTTTTAGGTGTCGAAAGAAGCATTCAAGTGTCTCGGATTCCTAAATCGGTGTAAGAAATACTTTACTCCATCCGACCTCCTCACTATTTATACAACCTACAACTGACCGAAAATGGAATACAACTCTCATGTATGGGCAAGGGCTTCAGAATCTATTTTGAAACTCTTGGACCGTGTTCAAAGAAGGGCTAAGGCGTTTATTAATGACAGTAGGGTATCCAACTGTGATGACTCATTGGAGCATCATAGAAATGTGGGTTGTGTTACACTTTTCTATCGATACTACCATGAGAGGTGTTCTGCAGAGATAAGCGAGCTTATCCCAAGTGCTCGGGTTTTTATTCTTAATACTCGATTTTCTAGCAGATCACATCCGTTCGTAGTCGAATGTGAAGTAGATCGCTCCACGCATTATAGGGGATACTCGTTCATCAGCCGTACAAGTCGGAAGTCTTTCTACTTACTTGCAACGTTCAAAAATGTAAATCAAATGTTCACAAACACTACTCCATCTTTCCTCCTTTCCATAACATTTTTCCTTATATCAATACAATGCACTGCATTTGTAGTGCATTCGTTGCCGGTTCGATTCCAGCTGCCGCTAGATGTTTTTTTTTTTATTTTTTGTTACATTATTTTTAAATAAAATGACATTACAACCGGTTTATTTCCTTTAATATACGCGTATAGTCTTCTTCCAAAATATATAAGGAATAGCACGGTGGTAGTGTTTTAGACTCGTATCATGTTGGGTGCCGGTACAATTCCAGCTGCCGGTTAATTTATTTTTTTTTTTTAATTTTTAGATTTTTTATTGTTCTATTTTTAGATTGTTTTGAATAAAAGGACATAAATGCATGTTTATTTCCGTTAATTTAATTTATTACAAACTGTTCAATTAATTTCATCGTTGATACAACAATGAATTTAATTGACAAACATAGTTGATTTTTTTTTCAAGTTACAAACGTCAATGTTGAATTGACAAAATCCAATGTAGGCTCAGTTGCAATTAATTAATTGTATTAATACAATAAATGTTAATTAACATTGAAATTAATTGTATTGACCATTTTTTTTCTGTGTAGGTTTTACCTACTTGTGTAGGTTATTTATTGTTGTTGGTACACAGAAAAAAATACGGAGGAAACAAATTTGAGGAACCACTTGTTTAAATTTAAAAACAAAAATTGAGTAAATTTTTAATTGACGCAATTAAAAATTAACTTGAAAATGTTAAAAACAATTTAATACATTATTTAATAAAAATTTAATAGTTTTTTAATTTTTTTTAAACTCTCATATTTTTTTTAATTCTCGTTTAGTTTATAGTTTTTTGTGTATGTATGTGAAAGTTTATAATCGTCTTTATAAAATTTTCCTATGTTTTTGAGACATAAATATATTTGGTAAAGTTTGAAAAAGCTAGTTTTTGTTTTTATTTTGAGAAAAAATTTAAAACTTTTTTAAACTTTAAAAAAAAAATAAATAGATAAATTTTGAGTAAATTTTTAATTGTGTCAATTAAAATTTTACTCAATTTTTTTTTCAGGATCTGGGTCTTTCGCTGTCAGAAAAAAGGTTTAGAACCAATAGAAAATATTAGACATTTTCGTAAGCTCTTAAACCTTTTCTATAGGAATTAAATTTTAAAATATTTCTATAAAAAAAAGCACAAAAACAAACACTAAAAAAACTTAACTAATGATTCAAAACCGACATGAGGATTCCTGCAAAAAAAATTGGTGTAAAAAAAAATCCCCCAAACCCAAGAGCTGGATCCCCGCCTACTTATATGGAAGAGCGGTTATATGTACCGTAGAATGATTTTGCCGGAGTTGCATTAATGAGGATGAAATGGAAACTATCGAGCACTTTATCTGCCGTTGCCCGGAACTTTCTGGTCAGAGATTTGCTGCACTGGGGTCTAAGGAGTTGCACGATCTTTCTGAATTGTCGGATGTCAAAACTCAATATCTAAGGAGTTTCATAAGAAGCTCTAATTGAAAAAATCGGAAATCGAAAAGTACCAGTAGGGAAAACTCTTACAGAATCTACGTGTGCTGACGCAAAACGTCACCAGCCACTTACAACCTAACCTATGTATCTAACTGGGAGTACCATCCTCTTGAATGACTGAATGAACAAATGAATGAATGTATTTACATAAAAACTAATTTGTAACTTATCAGTGTACACAGTTTCAGTTTACGGTACGTTGATACTTATCAAATGAGAAGAATAACAACAAGTACAAGTTAACTTTATGTTCTAATGTTAATTTAACAATGTTGGCCATTTAAGAGTATGAAAAACACACCAGGAAGATGAGATACATCCATACCATACCCTTGTAGCTGTACAAATAAGTTGGCTTTTTTTTTTCTTTTTTGTTTTGCTATAGTATACTTTTAGGTGGCAGACAAAAAGCAGGAAGCTATTGTTGTTATTGTGATGGCCAGCTATCTTTACCCTAGAGTTTTAAGGTGGCTTTTATACATAGATGATGGTTTGTTAAATAATATCTGTTAACTAGGGCAGTTTTAGTTGTGATATTGCAAAGAGTACTAAAGTAAAAGATGTTTCATCAATCTCGCGGCGTACAAATGTGGCAATTTATGTCGTTGTAATCCCTCATCTACACTTTCCATAATTACCCAATAAAAAAATATTAGGTTTTAAGAAGCACTAAAAATAGGAAGCGCATAAAAAAGCGCTTACATTTATAACATCTTACATATGCAGCAGTAAAAGCTACTTCGCTGTAAGGTAGAACGGTTCAATGCTTCGGCTCTCACTTACAGCAAAGCAGTATGTAAGCACTCTCAAATTTTGACTGATTTTTTTTTTTATTTTAAAAGCAGTAAAGCTGCTTCGCTGTAAGGGAGAATAGTTTAATGCTTCGACTCTCACTTACAGCGAAGCAGTATGTAAGCACTTACACAGTTTAACATTTTTTTTTTAATTTTAAAGCAGTTATGCTGCTTTTTGGATCACAAACAAGTGCTTTTTAGTGGGAGATCGCCTTTATAAAATCATGCCTCCGCGAAGCAGGTTTGTAAGGGAGGAATCGAGAATTTTCCCTTACAAATCTGCTTCGGTGTAAGCACAATTTTTTGTTGGGTATGTAAACATGAAGAAACAAACACACACAAAACAGTGACAACAAGCCAAAATTTGTTATTGTTTACACATTTTGATTGAATCCACTTTTTGAAATCCTCTAAAGAACTTTCACTCGATTATTTTAATTTATATATAAATTCTGAGAGTGGAAAAATATGTATGGCAGAGATTGATGGAAGCTCTTTGTTATTACTTCTCTACTCTTATTGTTGCATGTACTTTCGTTTTTTTTTTTTTTTTATTTTTTTTGTTGCTACTTTGCTATCTATAGGATTTTCTTTACTTTTTAAGATTACTTAAATTAGTTCTAGTATTTTACATTTTTTTAAATTTAATTAGCCATTTCCGTTACGCTATTTATTGAAAAGCTTGAGTAAATAACAATACATTATATTGATTTATAGTATTAATTAATCGAATGATTGTCTTTGATTGAAGAAAAGTAAAACTTACGAAGGCAATTCAAAATGTTTTTAGCCTAAGAATAAAAAACAAGAGCAGGATGTTTAAAATTATTTTATTTTTCAATATAATCTCCTGAAACTTCCATACACTTACAAGGGAGATATTTTATAGGGCAACCACCGACCCTTTTACTTGCAAGTGGGAAAGAGGGGAAGAAAATAATAGTTACCTGTTTTTTCTTAGCTGCCCAATCTCAAATTTAGCGTGTCAAAATAGGGGAAAACAGTATTTTTTCCATTTTTGAGTATTTTTCACAATTCTTCAAAAGAAACTGTATAAAAATTTTATACATATGGTGGTTTTAAAGTTCTCTCCAATGCACAGTGGTTTATTATCGATTTTTTTTGGAAATAATTCGGCCATTCAGTAAGTACTGGACCGATTGGAATAAAACTTACACCGGGTATAGCTAACGTAATTTAGAGCTAAAGTTTGGACGGAGAACCCTACATGTCCAATAAGGGCGCCTCCAGGGGCTCCTACATAGAAAAAAATAACTATACTGAAATTAAGTTAACACAGTACCAGCAAATACTTAAAAAAGCACAAGAGTTTTCTTAATTTGTTTTTTTTTATTTAAGTTAAATATTCTTTACATTTATGGCGAATTGATTGCATTTAAGAAAAAAAGGGTTTATAAAAGAAATTTAAATTGTACACTCAAAAAAAAGTTTGTAAAATGACATAAAATCCCCGTGATTGTACGGGTTTGTAAATTATGTACTAGCGAGAATCTCCGTAATGTTACGGGGATAATTTGAAAAGTGATTTAACAAAAGAAAATGTAAATTTCCAATTTTGTTTGTAAAATATTAACTTCGAGGTGAAAGTTTTTTTTTTTTAAATTTACAAAAAATTTGGTAAATTTACAAAATAAAATTTTAAACTTTCTGAAAAAGGTTGTTATTTTACACACTCAAAATATTTTGTAGGCTAAAACAAATGAAAAACACATTTAAAACCAGTGAATAAACTACTGAAAACCATCCCAGTAGTTATTCATTTCTTTTAACAAACATCAACGTTTATTTTTTACTGTTGACCAAATTTACTAAAATAAATAACATTAAAAAATCACGTTTTTTTCCATCATTTTTACGAACAATTTCGAAAAAAATAACCTACGAAAACATTAAAAATTAATGATAGTTCTGTTATTTTTACCAACAAATTAAAAAAAAATAACCTACGAAAACTTAAAAATTAATGAGTTCGTAGGTTATTTTTTACAATTTTCTATTGAAATATTTTTTTAAAAATTTTTAATAAAATTTTGGGGAATCGATCCCGCAATCAACTACATTCTGTCCAGACACTCTACCCGTCGTGCCAAAGTCACTTGATGCAACCATGTTTATATACAGTGCCGGTCAAAAAAATAGCACCAATGACAAAATCTCTATTCATTCAATTAAAACAAAATATTATATGCGTATTCGTTTAAAGTAAATATGCAATACTTTTATACTAAGTATATACCTCTTAAATGTTTTTACTTTTTCCAAAAATTGTGGACGGTTCTATTTTAATGATCGATATTTTAAAAAAACTCTGAATCAGTGCAGTCAAAAAAATAGCACCGAATGACAAAATTTCTTTAAAAAAATTAATATTGTTTTAATTATTTAAATAAAAGTGTTATATATTAAAGAAAGATAGTTTTTATTTATAAAAAAATTTAATTCATTACAAAATATGACATTTATTTTCATAAAAATATGACGTAGAAGGACTTACACTCCTCAAAAACGTGCTTTTGTAAAAAATATGATTTCTGAACATAAACCATATTCTGAAATAGGAAAATTGGTTGGATGCGCTTATAAAATGATAGGAAATTCAACAAAATTAACTTTAGAGCTTGAAAAACTTAGTCACAAGCGATGTTTGTCACCATTAGTGGTTAGGTGTTTGTAAAGACAATGGAAGACAGCCCCATCTTCGGCAGCTCCAGAGCAAAAAAAGGACAGAAAATGGCGAAAATGTTCGCCAAAGATTACAAAACAACAACGTTAACACTTGTAGATTCGGAAAAGTGCGCCTACTCTCACTTAAGCATGCTGCAAGTCGTTTGAAGTTTGCTAACAGTAACTCAGAATGACCAGCTTAAAAGTGGATCAATGTTCTCTGGACAAATGAATCCATTGTTATTTTATTTTGAGACATAGGATCACATACCTATGTCAGGAGACCCTGTAACGCGGAATTCAATTCAAAATTTGAAGTAAAAATAACTTTAAATGGTGCTTTTGTTGTGGGGGATATTTTCCTACTGCGGAGTAGGGTTCATATATTGGACCATGGCTCACATATTGCACTAGATCAACCGTGGATATACACTTAACGTTTATATCCTCCAGAAAGTAATGTTACCATAAGTTTCTGAGCAAATGCCACTTATTTAGGTCTTTTACCACGTCAATTACCCAAAGCATGATGGGAAATTACCGAAAAATTGGGTCTGGACAATAAAGTAAACGTGATGGAATGGCCTGGTGAGTCCCCAGATCTATACCAAATCGATAGCTAATGGACAGCTATAGAGAATTGAGTGACTCGAATACAACCAACTTGTAATGAAGCTCTTTGGGTGGCTGTTCAGCAAATCTGGAACTCAATTTCGAATAAAAGATCCCAAAATCTCGCGAATTCGGTACAAAAACGTTGTACAGAGGTAATTGTCAAGAATGAGCACTCGACAATTTTTTTTTAATATTTAAAGATATCAAAACAATACTGAATTCATAATCCATTCGTTTTTCACATTTAAGAATTTAATTTTAATACAAAAAGTACTGTGGTGCTATTTTTTTGACTGAGTCTGTTTGAAGTTTTTTTAAAAACTCTGAAAATTTTTAATAAAATAAAAAACCAAATTAGCCTTTTCTTATGTAATATTGTTTCACACTCTTGTAAGTATCTTATGACACGTTTTCAGTGGCATAAGTTGAAATTGTTTAAAAAAAAAACCAACGAAGAAAATTTTGTTTTATCCTGGTGCTATTTTTTTGACCGCAGCTGTATTTCTATAAATAATTTTTTGATTTTTTTATACCCTCCACTCTAGTGATAGAGGGTATATATAAGTTTGTCATTCCGTTTGTAACACCTCGAAATATTGGTCAAGGACCCCATAAAGTATATATATTCATGATCCTTGATCGATTTTAAGACGATCTAGCGATGTCCGTCCGTCCGTCCGTCCGTCTATCCGTCTGTCTGTCTGTCTGTCTGTCTGTCTGTCTGTCTGTCTGTCTGTCTGTCTGTCTGTCTGTCTGTCTGTCTGTCTGTCTGTCTGTCTGTCTGTCTGTCTGTCTGTCTGTCTGTCTGTCTGTCTGTCTGTCTGTCTGTCTGTCTGTCTGTCTGTCTGTCTGTCTGTCTGTCTGTCTGTCTGTCTGTCTGTCTGTCTGTCTGTCTGTCTGTCTGTCTGTCTGTCTGTCTGTCTGTCTGTCTGTCTGTCTGTCTGTCTGTCTGTCTGTCTGTCTGTCTGTCTGTCTGTCTGTCTGTCTGTCTGTCTGTCTGTCTGTCTGTCTGTCTGTCTGTCTGTCTGTCTGTCTGTCTGTCTGTCTGTCTGTCTGTCTGTCTGTCTGTCTGTCTGTCTGTCTGTCTGTCTGTCTGTCTGTCTGTCTGTCTGTCTGTCTGTCTGTCTGTCTGTCTGTCTGTCTGTCTGTCTGTCTGTCTGTCTGTCTGTCTGTCTGTCTGTCTGTCTGTCTGTCTGTCTGTCTGTCTGTCTGTCTGTCTGTCTGTCTGTCTGTCTGTCTGTCTGTCTGTCTGTCTGTCTGTCTGTCTGTCTGTCTGTCTGTCTGTCTGTCTGTCTGTCTGTCTGTCTGTCTGTCTGTCTGTCTGTCTGTCTGTCTGTCTGTCTGTCTGTCTGTCTGTCTGTCTGTCTGTCTGTCTGTCTGTCTGTCTGTCTGTCTGTCTGTCTGTCTGTCTGTCTGTCTGTCTGTCTGTCTGTCTGTCTGTCTGTCTGTCTGTCTGTCTGTCTGTCTGTCTGTCTGTCTGTCTGTCTGTCTGTCTGTCTGTCTGTCTGTCTGTCTGTCTGTCTGTCTGTCTGTCTGTCTGTCTGTCTGTCTGTCTGTCTGTCTGTCTGTCTGTCTGTCTGTCTGTCTGTCTGTCTGTCTGTCTGTCTGTCTGTCTGTCTGTCTGTCTGTCTGTCTGTCTGTCTGTCTGTCTGTCTGTCTGTCTGTCTGTCTGTCTGTCTGTCTGTCTGTCTGTCTGTCTGTCTGTCTGTCTGTCTGTCTGTCTGTCTGTCTGTCTGTCTGTCTGTCTGTCTGTCTGTCTGTCTGTCTGTCTGTCTGTCTGTCTGTCTGTCTGTCTGTCTGTCTGTCTGTCTGTCTGTCTGTCTGTCTGTCTGTCTGTCTGTCTGTCTGTCTGTCTGTCTGTCTGTCTGTCTGTCTGTCTGTCTGTCTGTCTGTCTGTCTGTCTGTCTGTCTGTCTGTCTGTCTGTCTGTCTGTCTGTCTGTCTGTCTGTCTGTCTGTCTGTCTGTCTGTCTGTCTGTCTGTCTGTCTGTCTGTCTGTCTGTCTGTCTGTCTGTCTGTCTGTCTGTCTGTCTGTCTGTCTGTCTGTCTGTCTGTCTGTCTGTCTGTCTGTCTGTCTGTCTGTCTGTCTGTCTGTCTGTCTGTCTGTCTGTCTGTCTGTCTGTCTGTCTGTCTGTCTGTCTGTCTGTCTGTCTGTCTGTCTGTCTGTCTGTCTGTCTGTCTGTCTGTCTGTCTGTCTGTCTGTCTGTCTGTCTGTCTGTCTGTCTGTCTGTCTGTCTGTCTGTCTGTCTGTCTGTCTGTCTGTCTGTCTGTCTGTCTGTCTGTCTGTCTGTCTGTCTGTCTGTCTGTCTGTCTGTCTGTCTGTCTGTCTGTCTGTCTGTCTGTCTGTCTGTCTGTCTGTCTGTCTGTCTGTCTGTCTGTCTGTCTGTCTGTCTGTCTGTCTGTCTGTCTGTCTGTCTGTCTGTCTGTCTGTCTGTCTGTCTGTCTGTCTGTCTGTCTGTCTGTCTGTCTGTCTGTCTGTCTGTCTGTCTGTCTGTCTGTCTGTCTGTCTGTCTGTCTGTCTGTCTGTCTGTCTGTCTGTCTGTCTGTCTGTCTGTCTGTCTGTCTGTCTGTCTGTCTGTCTGTCTGTCTGTCTGTCTGTCTGTCTGTCTGTCTGTCTGTCTGTCTGTCTGTCTGTCTGTCTGTCTGTCTGTCTGTCTGTCTGTCTGTCTGTCTGTCTGTCTGTCTGTCTGTCTGTCTGTCTGTCTGTCTGTCTGTCTGTCTGTCTGTCTGTCTGTCTGTCTGTCTGTCTGTCTGTCTGTCTGTCTGTCTGTCTGTCTGTCTGTCTGTCTGTCTGTCTGTCTGTCTGTCTGTCTGTCTGTCTGTCTGTCTGTCTGTCTGTCTGTCTGTCTGTCTGTCTGTCTGTCTGTCTGTCTGTCTGTCTGTCTGTCTGTCTGTCTGTCTGTCTGTCTGTCTGTCTGTCTGTCTGTCTGTCTGTCTGTCTGTCTGTCTGTCTGTCTGTCTGTCTGTCTGTCTGTCTGTCTGTCTGTCTGTCTGTCTGTCTGTCTGTCTGTCTGTCTGTCTGTCTGTCTGTCTGTCTGTCTGTCTGTCTGTCTGTCTGTCTGTCTGTCTGTCTGTCTGTCTGTCTGTCTGTCTGTCTGTCTGTCTGTCTGTCTGTCTGTCTGTCTGTCTGTCTGTCTGTCTGTCTGTCTGTCTGTCTGTCTGTCTGTCTGTCTGTCTGTCTGTCTGTCTGTCTGTCTGTCTGTCTGTCTGTCTGTCTGTCTGTCTGTCTGTCTGTCTGTCTGTCTGTCTGTCTGTCTGTCTGTCTGTCTGTCTGTCTGTCTGTCTGTCTGTCTGTCTGTCTGTCTGTCTGTCTGTCTGTCTGTCTGTCTGTCTGTCTGTCTGTCTGTCTGTCTGTCTGTCTGTCTGTCTGTCTGTCTGTCTGTCTGTCTGTCTGTCTGTCTGTCTGTCTGTCTGTCTGTCTGTCTGTCTGTCTGTCTGTCTGTCTGTCTGTCTGTCTGTCTGTCTGTCTGTCTGTCTGTCTGTCTGTCTGTCTGTCTGTCTGTCTGTCTGTCTGTCTGTCTGTCTGTCTGTCTGTCTGTCTGTCTGTCTGTCTGTCTGTCTGTCTGTCTGTCTGTCTGTCTGTCTGTCTGTCTGTCTGTCTGTCTGTCTGTCTGTCTGTCTGTCTGTCTGTCTGTCTGTCTGTCTGTCTGTCTGTCTGTCTGTCTGTCTGTCTGTCTGTCTGTCTGTCTGTCTGTCTGTCTGTCTGTCTGTCTGTCTGTCTGTCTGTCTGTCTGTCTGTCTGTCTGTCTGTCTGTCTGTCTGTCTGTCTGTCTGTCTGTCTGTCTGTCTGTCTGTCTGTCTGTCTGTCTGTCTGTCTGTCTGTCTGTCTGTCTGTCTGTCTGTCTGTCTGTCTGTCTGTCTGTCTGTCTGTCTGTCTGTCTGTCTGTCTGTCTGTCTGTCTGTCTGTCTGTCTGTCTGTCTGTCTGTCTGTCTGTCTGTCTGTCTGTCTGTCTGTCTGTCTGTCTGTCTGTCTGTCTGTCTGTCTGTCTGTCTGTCTGTCTGTCTGTCTGTCTGTCTGTCTGTCTGTCTGTCTGTCTGTCTGTCTGTCTGTCTGTCTGTCTGTCTGTCTGTCTGTCTGTCTGTCTGTCTGTCTGTCTGTCTGTCTGTCTGTCTGTCTGTCTGTCTGTCTGTCTGTCTGTCTGTCTGTCTGTCTGTCTGTCTGTCTGTCTGTCTGTCTGTCTGTCTGTCTGTCTGTCTGTCTGTCTGTCTGTCTGTCTGTCTGTCTGTCTGTCTGTCTGTCTGTCTGTCTGTCTGTCTGTCTGTCTGTCTGTCTGTCTGTCTGTCTGTCTGTCTGTCTGTCTGTCTGTCTGTCTGTCTGTCTGTCTGTCTGTCTGTCTGTCTGTCTGTCTGTCTGTCTGTCTGTCTGTCTGTCTGTCTGTCTGTCTGTCTGTCTGTCTGTCTGTCTGTCTGTCTGTCTGTCTGTCTGTCTGTCTGTCTGTCTGTCTGTCTGTCTGTCTGTCTGTCTGTCTGTCTGTCTGTCTGTCTGTCTGTCTGTCTGTCTGTCTGTCTGTCTGTCTGTCTGTCTGTCTGTCTGTCTGTCTGTCTGTCTGTCTGTCTGTCTGTCTGTCTGTCTGTCTGTCTGTCTGTCTGTCTGTCTGTCTGTCTGTCTGTCTGTCTGTCTGTCTGTCTGTCTGTCTGTCTGTCTGTCTGTCTGTCTGTCTGTCTGTCTGTCTGTCTGTCTGTCTGTCTGTCTGTCTGTCTGTCTGTCTGTCTGTCTGTCTGTCTGTCTGTCTGTCTGTCTGTCTGTCTGTCTGTCTGTCTGTCTGTCTGTCTGTCTGTCTGTCTGTCTGTCTGTCTGTCTGTCTGTCTGTCTGTCTGTCTGTCTGTCTGTCTGTCTGTCTGTCTGTCTGTCTGTCTGTCTGTCTGTCTGTCTGTCTGTCTGTCTGTCTGTCTGTCTGTCTGTCTGTCTGTCTGTCTGTCTGTCTGTCTGTCTGTCTGTCTGTCTGTCTGTCTGTCTGTCTGTCTGTCTGTCTGTCTGTCTGTCTGTCTGTCTGTCTGTCTGTCTGTCTGTCTGTCTGTCTGTCTGTCTGTCTGTCTGTCTGTCTGTCTGTCTGTCTGTCTGTCTGTCTGTCTGTCTGTCTGTCTGTCTGTCTGTCTGTCTGTCTGTCTGTCTGTCTGTCTGTCTGTCTGTCTGTCTGTCTGTCTGTCTGTCTGTCTGTCTGTCTGTCTGTCTGTCTGTCTGTCTGTCTGTCTGTCTGTCTGTCTGTCTGTCTGTCTGTCTGTCTGTCTGTCTGTCTGTCTGTCTGTCTGTCTGTCTGTCTGTCTGTCTGTCTGTCTGTCTGTCTGTCTGTCTGTCTGTCTGTCTGTCTGTCTGTCTGTCTGTCTGTCTGTCTGTCTGTCTGTCTGTCTGTCTGTCTGTCTGTCTGTCTGTCTGTCTGTCTGTCTGTCTGTCTGTCTGTCTGTCTGTCTGTCTGTCTGTCTGTCTGTCTGTCTGTCTGTCTGTCTGTCTGTCTGTCTGTCTGTCTGTCTGTCTGTCTGTCTGTCTGTCTGTCTGTCTGTCTGTCTGTCTGTCTGTCTGTCTGTCTGTCTGTCTGTCTGTCTGTCTGTCTGTCTGTCTGTCTGTCTGTCTGTCTGTCTGTCTGTCTGTCTGTCTGTCTGTCTGTCTGTCTGTCTGTCTGTCTGTCTGTCTGTCTGTCTGTCTGTCTGTCTGTCTGTCTGTCTGTCTGTCTGTCTGTCTGTCTGTCTGTCTGTCTGTCTGTCTGTCTGTCTGTCTGTCTGTCTGTCTGTCTGTCTGTCTGTCTGTCTGTCTGTCTGTCTGTCTGTCTGTCTGTCTGTCTGTCTGTCTGTCTGTCTGTCTGTCTGTCTGTCTGTCTGTCTGTCTGTCTGTCTGTCTGTCTGTCTGTCTGTCTGTCTGTCTGTCTGTCTGTCTGTCTGTCTGTCTGTCTGTCTGTCTGTCTGTCTGTCTGTCTGTCTGTCTGTCTGTCTGTCTGTCTGTCTGTCTGTCTGTCTGTCTGTCTGTCTGTCTGTCTGTCTGTCTGTCTGTCTGTCTGTCTGTCTGTCTGTCTGTCTGTCTGTCTGTCTGTCTGTCTGTCTGTCTGTCTGTCTGTCTGTCTGTCTGTCTGTCTGTCTGTCTGTCTGTCTGTCTGTCTGTCTGTCTGTCTGTCTGTCTGTCTGTCTGTCTGTCTGTCTGTCTGTCTGTCTGTCTGTCTGTCTGTCTGTCTGTCTGTCTGTCTGTCTGTCTGTCTGTCTGTCTGTCTGTCTGTCTGTCTGTCTGTCTGTCTGTCTGTCTGTCTGTCTGTCTGTCTGTCTGTCTGTCTGTCTGTCTGTCTGTCTGTCTGTCTGTCTGTCTGTCTGTCTGTCTGTCTGTCTGTCTGTCTGTCTGTCTGTCTGTCTGTCTGTCTGTCTGTCTGTCTGTCTGTCTGTCTGTCTGTCTGTCTGTCTGTCTGTATGGCTGTCTGTCTGTCTGTCTGTTGAAAACACGCTAACTTTTGAAAGACTTTACGGAGGCTCCTGAAGTTTGGCATATATGTTGGACATTTACCTGGTCAGGTTGGTATTGCAATCCAGCGAAATCGGTCCAGTGGTTCAAAAGTTATAAGCAAATGAGTGAATTTCGGCAAGGGGTTTTCTGGAATTTACGAGATAAAACACACGGTAACTTTCGAACGGCAATTCTGAGGGTGCTGAAGTGTGGCATATATATTTACCGTTCCTCTGGTCCAGTTCGTTTTAAAATTCAGCTAAATCGGTCCGGCGGTTCAAAAGTTATTAGCAAAACCGTAAATTTCAGATTAGTTCACCTTAAATTCACGTGTTGAAAACCCGTTAAACATGTTTTAAAAACATTTGTAAGTCAGAAAAATATTTTAAAAGGTATTTTTGTCACACAAAAATATTTTTACACTAAACAAAAAAAAAAAAATACACTTAAAAAAAAAGTTTACACTCAAAAAAAATTTTACACTCAAAAAAAAATTGGTAAATTATTTTTTTTTTTTTCAAAAATTAACAAAAAAAAGTTTTTTTACACTAAAACAAAAAAAAAATACACTCAAAAAAATAAAATATTTCTAACCAAAAATGTTATTTTTTTCACGTTAGAAAATTTACTATCACTTAAAAAGGGCATTGTGGAGGGTATTCATAGATTCGGCC
The DNA here is from genome assembly GCA_963921195.1 of Pegoplata infirma. Classification (NCBI taxonomy): domain Eukaryota; kingdom Metazoa; phylum Arthropoda; class Insecta; order Diptera; family Anthomyiidae; genus Pegoplata; species Pegoplata infirma. Next base: position 161,274,351 of record OY992538.1, read on the forward strand.
AAGCCGAATTTAACTTTTCTACTTGTTTTCTACTTGTGTAGGTAAAAACTAATGATATCTCAATAAAAAATAACAACAATTTCAAAGAAAATTACTTACACAAATCATTAAAAATTTAAAGAATAACACTGCGGAACACTAAAAAATAAACAAGAGTTACGACCATCATTTCTATATATTTCGGACATGCTGAATCGAATGGCGTACTCCGTTTTTCGATGTATGGTACAGTTTTCTTGTAAAATGTCATTAAAGATTGGCTGATTTTCATCTGCTTTTTTAACAAAAAAAATTCCAAAGCTTATGATTTTTAAATTTTATGGCATGGAATACAAAGATATAACTTGTAGCAATATTTCTAATATAAATTTGGTTTAAAGCTTTTCATCTTAACCCCTTTAATTCGCGGATTTCTTAATTTTTTTAAGTTTTCGCGAAATTAACCGCTAAATTGGTCTCTGATAAAAAACTTGCATTTTGTGGATCATAAAGGCGTCCATGACACTACGAATAGTGGACAAAAAACATCTATGTTATATGGACCATCATGAAGAAAATCGCGAAAAACCGTTTTTTTGTATATGGCAGCATCACTTTAGGAGATGATTTGAGGCTTCATCTTTTAGTATATAATGTGGGAACCTTAAACAATGAACTAACCCAAAATTTGTCCAAAAAAGTTTTCATTTGCAAAAGTTATCTTAACAAAATCTATAATTATTGTATCGCAAACACTGAAATAACAGTTTTTGTTAAGATAACTTTTGCAAATGAAAACTTTTTTGGACAAATTTTGGGTCAGTTCATTGTTTAAGGTTCCCACATTATATACTAAAAGATGAAGCCTCAAATCATCTCCTAAAGTGATGCTGCCATATACAAAAAAACGGTTTTTCGCGATTTTCTTCATGATGGTCCATATAACATAGATGTTTTTTGTCCACTATTCGTAGTGTCATGGACGCCTTTATGATCCACAAAATGCAAGTTTTTTATCAGAGACCAATTTAGCGGTTAATTTCGCGAAAACTTAAAAAAATTAAGAAATCCGCGAATTAAAGGGGTTAAGATGAAAAGCTTTAAACCAAATTTATATTAGAAATATTGCTACAAGTTATATCTTTGTTTTCCATGCCATAAAATTTAAAAATCATTAGCTTTGGATTTTCTTTTGTTAAAAAAGCAGCTGAAAATCAGCCAATCTTTAATGACATTTTGCAAGAAAACTGTACCATACATCGAAAAACGGAGTACGCCATTCGATTCAGCATGTCCGAAATATATTGAAATGATGGTCGTACCTCTTGTTTTCTAAAATAGTGGTTAGTTTTGTCACGCAGTGTAATCAGTAGTTTTTACTTACAGAACAAAAATAAATGACCTTAAAAATTAAATGTTAATGAAAGCCTTTATATTTTACTGTGTTATTTTTGAAACAAAGGACAGAAGTAGTCATTAATAAAAACTGAACATAAAATAAATGTTTTTTCTTTTAAAAACGACTAAACGTAAAATTTTTTAAATGAACCACAAACAGTTAATGACATAATTTTTTAAATGCAAAGAAAAATTGTAGATTAACAAATTATTTGGTTAAACTACTGTTTTTACCGCAAAAAATTTGTAAATTTGCAAAAAAAAATTAAAATTTACAAAACAAATTGGAAACTTGCAAAAATAAGTTGTAAATTTACAAACTAAAGTAGAAAATCAAAAACCAAAATTGTAAATTTAAAAATTTTTTGGTTAAACTACTGTTATTTATGGCAAAAAAATTTACAATAAAAAGTGGTAAATTTACAATTTTTATTGTATATCGTCCATTCCACCAGACATTTGGTAATTTTAGGCATTTTTTGACCGAGGGTCTTCCAATTTTTGTTATTTTTTTCATACAGATGCTCTATGGAGCCAATTTCAAATTTCATCCATCAGATCAAAAATATTTGAAAAAACTCGCTATTTTATTCACGATTTGCGTTTTTTAAAAAGTCAAAAAAATGCAAAATCTGTGTAACTTTGAGCAGCTGTATTTTCTAAACTACTTATCGCATTTTAACAATCCATAGCGCATTCGAATGGTATGTAAGTCTATTTTGATATCTTATAAACTGAAAAATATCGGTGGTTTAAAAGTGCATTTTATATGCAAATGCAGTTTTGAAGTGCATTTTGCGAAACTTTTACCCCTTTTAATTTTTTTTTTAATTAGCATATTTGGAAAATTTAGGATTTTTGGTGCAAAAAAATGTTTCCATTACAATGTACCGAGCATGTATGATATTTTTAATATTTTTTTAAAAAAATACTTCTTTAAGTTTCCCTTATAAAAATTTTTATTTTTTATAATTATACCAAAATCGTGTAAAAAGACATGTTTTTAAACCGTTATATTTTTAAAAGTACTAATCGCATCTCATTGTTTTAATGCACATTAGAAAGGTATTTTTGTCTATTTTTTGCATTTAATGACCGCAAAAATGTTGATGTTTCAAAAATGCATTTTAAATGCAAATGCAGTTTTGAAGTGGATTTTTCAAAACTTTTACCCCTTTGAATATTTTTTTAGTTATCATATTCGAAAAGCTTACAATTTTTACTACAAAACAATGTCCTCCTAATAATGGACCCTTTGTGTGTGCTATTTTTTTAGAATTTTTTAAAAAATCATGTTATTTCAGATTTTTTGGTTTTATTTAAAATATTGAAATTTTTTTAAGGATATTTAAAAAAAAAAAAAAATTAAAAATAGCACACACGGTGGGTCCATTATTAAAAATTGTAAACTTTTCGAATATGATAGTTAAAAAAGAATTCAAAGGGGTAAAAGTTTTGAAAAATGCACTTCAAAACTGCATTTGCATTTAAAATGCATTTTTAAAACACCAAAATTTTTGCGGTCATTAAATGCAAACAACAGATAAAAATACCTTTCTAATGTGCATAAAGAGAATGAGATACGATTAGTACTTTAGAAAATATAACGGTTTAAAAATATGTCTTTTTATATGATTTTGGTATAATTTAAAAAATAAAATTTTTTATAAGGGAAACTTAAGTAAGTATTTTTTAAAAAAAAATATGCTTATTAAAAAAAATTAAAAGGGGTAAAAGTTTCGCAAAATGCACTTCAAAACTGCATTTGCATATAAAATGCACTTTTAAACCACCGATATGGATTGTTAAAATGCGATAAGTAGTTTAGAAAATACAGCTACTCAAATTTACACAGATTTTGCATTTTTTTGACTTTTTTAAAAATAAAAATCGTGAATAAAATAGCGAGTTTTTCAAATATTTTCGATTTGATGGATGAAATTTGAAATTGGCTCCATAGAGTATCTGTATGAAAAATATAACAAAATTCGGAAGACCGTCGGTCAGATTTTTCAAAATGACTCATGGAATTGGATATTGTCGATTGGATGTCTAAGTACCTGTTAAAATAAGAAAAACTTAATTTTTCATAATTGGCAGCTTTTTATTGACATTTTAGGTGCCAAATTTAAAAAACAATTACCAAAAAAATATGCTAAAATAACCAAAAAAATGGTAAAAATACAAAAAAAAATAGAACAATTATATAGAAGAAACACATAAAAATTGTGGTATTTTACTTAACGCAAATTACCAAAAAATGGTGTAAAAATCCAATTTTTTATTTATAAAAAATTATTTTTAACTAAATTTTTTTACTCCAAAACGCAAAAAAAAATCGGAATTTTTGCGTGTCCTATTGTTGAATAATTAATTTTTTTTTGTAAAACAACATTAATTCTAGTAATAAAATAAGTTTTGTAAAATTACATTGGATTTTTTTACTCTTTAATACATACATTTCAAACTGAAAACCTTGTAAACGATCTTAAAAAAAAATGTTTGTAATAACACATTGTTTTGGCAGAAAGACTAAATAACATCATGTAAAATTTTGTTGTACAATAACAGTTTTCTTGTGTAAAAAAACTAAACACCTTGTAATATTTTTTTAATTTGTAAAACAATTCACTTTTTTGTAAATTTACCTAAAAAATTTGTAAAGTAAATTTACCAACATATAATAGTAAAATTACAAAGCAAACTTTAGTTTTCGTTTTATTAAATATACAAAGTTTTTTGTATAAAGATAAAAATATTAGTAAAATAGAATTACAAGACCTTTTACTTGTAATTTTACAAACTTTTTTTTTTTTGAGTGTAAAAAACTGAAAAAGGTCAATTTCCGCCCGTACAAATCGACACCCCCTAAAACTGAATTTGGGCCGCTAAAAAAAATACGTGTCGAATTAATTTTCGTCCTTAACAAGATATCCAAATTTCATGAAGATCGGAGGGTGACATCAGGGGGACTTCCTTTGTTAGTTGAAGAATCAACCCAAGAGTCTTTGCAGCAAAATGTAACACCACAAGATACATTCTGCTTATCAGAGCCTGAGCAAATAGAAATAGGTACTGATCAATTTTTGCAGGATTCGCCACAAACGTTACGTCAAAGTCTCCAAAATTGGTTTCTGGAATTTAGACCATCAGTGAAATGCTGCACCAGTTTACTTAAACTTCTGAAGGCACAAAATTTGGATGTACCTATAAGTGTTGGTGGTCTAATAAAGCACAATGGTAAAAGTGTTGTGAGAACTGTTGCTTCCGGAGAATATATCCACATAGGGATTAAAAAACAGTTACAAAAAGTGAAAGAATTGATATTACAGAATTCCTGTGAAACAATTATGTTGGAGATTGGTATTGATGGTCTCCCACTACATAAAAGCTCTGCAGTTGGGTTGTGGCCAATTCTCGGTAAGATTATGAAAAAACCACATGTCGATGTTTTTATGATTGGAACGTACATTGGCAAAAGCAAGCCAAACAATGTTAATCTTTACCTTCACGATTTTGTTATAGAACTAAAAAAAGAATTTGAAATTCAGGATACAAATTATTCTGTCCAAATAAGGCCCTTTATTTGTGACACGCCAGAAAGATCTTTTAGTTGTGGGACTAAAGGCCATAATGCTTTAAATGGATGCCATAGATGTCGTCAAGAACACAGAAAAAAATATGGAGGAAACAAATTTGAGTAATCACTTGTTTAAATTTAAAAACAAAAATTGAGTAATTTTTTAATTGACGCAATTAAAAATTTACTTAAAAATTTTAAAAACAATTTAAGTAAATAATTTAATAAAAATTTAATAGTTTTTTTTTTTTTTTAACTTTCATAGTTTTTTGAATTCTCGTTTAGTTTATAGTTTTTTGTGTATGTATATGAAAGTTTGTAATCGTCTTTATAAAATTCTCCTATGTTTTTGAGACATAAATATGTTTGGTAATGTTTGAAAAACCAAGTTTTTGTTTTTTTTTTTTTTAAAAATTTAAAACTTTTTTAAACTTATAAAAAAAATAAATAGATAAATTTTGAGTAAATTTTTAATTGTATCAATTAAAAATTTACTCAAATTTTTTTTTCAAACATTTAGTAAATTTTTATTAAAAATTTACTCAATACTATTAAATCGTTTACTGGTGCAAAAGTGAGTAATTTTTTACTCAATAGTATTAAAAATTTACTCAAATATTTTTTTTTATTTTTTTCTGTGAAGGATTCCGAATTGGAAAAAGAACTGTTTTTTCCACATCTATTGGGCCACAATGGAGCGACTTAGATTTTAAAAATAGATGTGATCCAAATTATCACAAAGATCTGTACTTAGGAGCAGGTTTTGAACTGGAGTCTTTGGATATTGGTATGGTTTCTCAATTTCCATTAGACTGCACGCACCTGTTTGACTTGGGAGTTATAAAAAAATTGTTAATGCTTTTTCTTAAAAATAAAACCACACAAAAATTTCGTCCTTCTACAAAGACAAAACTCTCAAGTGTTTTGGTTTCTTTTGCTTCCTATATTGCAACAGAATTTGCCAGAAAACCTAGAGTACTTGATGAAATGTCAAGATGGAAATCAGTGGAGTACCGTCAAATTGATTTATATTCCTATATAAATCAATCGTACTATTGAAAGATTTTGTCGATATCGAATTTTATAGACATTTTTGTTTATTTTTTGTTGGATATAGAATATTTTCAGGTTCGAAAATATTTAACAGTTGCGTTTCCAATAATGATGCCGAAGAAATGTTTGATAAATTCGTTAATGAATATCCAGCTTTTTACGGAATGGAAAACCTTTCATATAATATTCACAATATGTTTCATGTAGCAGAATGTCATAAAAATTTGGGTAATTTGATGAACTATTCCGCATATGAATTTTAAAACTTTTTACAAAAAATAAAAAAAGTATTAAAATGCCTCGTCACTTACCACAACAAATCTTTGACACTTTTAGTGACTCACTTATAACGTTACCACCAAAAATGTATGGTCCAAAAATCATTTTGTATAAACGCATTTACCTATAAAACAAAATTTCCTGACAATGTATGTTTTCTAGACAATAAAACGTAAATTAATATAACGCGAATTATAAATGTGTAATTAAAACAACCATTTATTTAATATTATATTATAAATCCGAGACTTGTTTATTTAAAGATGGTTCAATTAAGACTAAAAAACTTAACGACTAAATTACAATAAGGAGTTCTTAAAATTGAATTTGATTAAAAAGAGTGAAAGCTTTAGGTCAGGGGTGCCAGATGATTTCGATGAAAAATCGGCATATTTTCAAAAAAAATCGGCATTATCGGCACTTGAATTAAAAAATCGGCAAATGAAAAATAATCATTTTAAATACAATAAATTTCATTTCTATTGACAAAAAATAACAAAAGGGAACAATTTAGCATTAATATATGTATAATATACATTAGAGGTATTCAGAGTCTTGTTGCCAGCCCTGGCAATGTAGCAAAAGAGTACTTCTTTCAAAAAATACATGTATTTTGAAAAGTAATTTTGAAAAGTGCTCTTTTACCACCAGTGCCAGGGCTGGCAAGCAAGACTCTGAATACCTCTATTGTATATAACATAAAAATCAATCAGAAATAACCATTTTTGGTCCCTACAAAATTTTAAAATTTTTTTTTTTAAAAAAAAAAACTTGGACATTTTTTAGGGACCAAACAAATTTTTGATTGTCATAAAATTGATTTTTCAGTAATATCCTAATAATAACTAATATTTTCAGCAAAAAAATCAAAAAAAAAATTTTTTTTCGCTTTGTTTAAATTTTTTCGTTTTTTAAGATAAAAAATAGACCCACGGCAAATTTTTTGACCCCAACGCTAAGCGAATAAATGGGTTTTCTACAGATAGTAGGACGGATATCGATAGGTTGACTTAAAATCGATTAAGGACCTATATTTCGAGGTATTACAAACGGAATGACAAACTTATATACATACACTATAAAAAATGAGTCCAGTTTCCTACTATAAATTCGGTAACTTTCTACAAATTCAAATAATATACTGCTATAAATTGTGTAGATTTCCAATAATTTTAGGTAGAACTGCGCAATTTTCGTAAATTTTCCTAATTTATAGCACGAAACAAAAAAAAAAATATTAAATGCAACCGTGTTTTTTGGGTTAAACAAAAAATCGTCATTTTTGGACCAAAAATCGGCAAATCGGCATTTTTGATAATTTTGAGGCAAAAAATCGGCAAAATGCCGATAAATCGGCAAATATGGCAGCCCTGCTTTAGGTGAATAAGAAAGGAAAGAGTATAGTTAAAGTAAAGTAGAAGATTAAGAAGAGACAAAGAAATTGAAATATAAGTTACGATAAATTAACGTAACTCGGGTTTTTGTCAAAATGGATATATTGAAGGAAAAAAAGTTCATAAACTTGACAAACTCTTTGGATATAGGAATTGCCTACAGTACAGTGAAAAATTGGAAACGGAGGATGATGAAAATACCTTTAATTTTAAAGAAGTTTCTAAAATTCAGATTCTTCCTAATAATAAAGGATCTGTATTAATACTGTTTAAACCTAAAGCCTTTCTTTGGTTTAATTTGTCCCAGTTTTCACCCCTTGAGTCTTTCGAGGGTTAATACTAGTTAAAATCTACTCGCTCCACTTTCCGTGCAACTCTGTAAAGAGTAAGCAGTGATTTTAACTAGTTAACCGGTAACGGGATTTTTAAACATTGTTTGTCGTCCCTTTTGTTCTAGTTTTAAATTTACTTACTTCTCTTCTGTATACCAATCAACGCACTACGTGCATATTTACATAAGGTAATATAATTGAATAAATATAATTTTCTTTTAATATAACTTAAACTTTCTTGTGTTTTTATTTTTTATATATTTACATATTTGGACCCGCTTTTACGGCAAACATTTGGTCCATTCGACCGGATCCTTCGAAGAAGTTTAAGTTGCAGAAAATTAATTTATTTGTTTTATTCATCGTAGACACCATATTTGGCATCATCATCCCCCAACAACATCATCATCTCTACAACAACATTTTTTTTAAATAAAGTTCATTTATTTCATTGGAAAAAAAAGGTACGTGTCCATTTGATTTTTTTTTGTGTGATAATAAAGTGTGCAGAAAGTGATAGTGAATAATAAATAAAAATTAATTATTTATTTTTTTAATTCACATTACCAAAAGTGTATTTAATAAAAGATACAAAAGGTAGTTTTTTTGTTACTTAAAAAACTCCTTTTTGTCTATTGTGAATGATCGGTTACAACCCTTTAAATGATAATACAGTCCATTTTGACACTTGTCGTTCTGTATACTTTTTATTCAACTGTGCGTTTTGTTTACCTCGGACGGACATAATAAAATTTTTGTTATTAAAAATTTAATAAATTTGTTTTATTTTCGTTTTAAAATATATTTTTTGTATTTGAAAATACTGTGTTAAATTAAAATTTAAATTCGCTATAATTTAATAATTAATTTATTTGCAAAAAGCCGTCGGGATAGTGTTAAAAGTGTTTATTAATAATTTTATATTTTTTTACATACATATTTACATACATAAATACATTTATATTCCTTTCCCACATACAGCATACAGTGTTTTTTTTTATTTCAAAACAAATTAGTTATTTTTTTTAATTTTCCTTTGTGCTTTGTCCGTTTTAACAAAAAATCGTCATACCCCCCCAAACCTGTGTTAATTTTTTTCCAATACAAACTGCAGATCATCTGCTTTTATGCATACCGTGTTGTTGTTGTTTTGTTTATTCAGTTTTTTTTTTATAACTGATTTTAAAAAGTACCCTACAGTCCGTCATAGTCGCGACTTATCAAGTGTGCATATTTAAATTAAAAATTTCAACTTGGAAATTTTTATCGTTTTTTCGTGAAATTTTTATACGAACTCGATAGATCTTCGTATTTTTTCGGAACCATTCGTGTTTTTTCGTGAAATTCGGTACATTTTAAAGAATTTTGAAAAGTTTTGAACTTTTTGGAAAGTTTTTATACATTTGGAGAATTTTCTGTATAATTTTTGCCGAGCACGAAATTTCTTCGGATTTTTTCGTCAGTGTTCGGGTTTTTTTAAATTATACGCCTGTTTTTGGAGATTTTTAAAGTTTTTTGTAATTTTTCGAAAGTTCTTGTACCATTTTTAAATTTTTGAAAAAGTTTTGTCGAATTGGTAAGATATTCGTGTTTTATTCGTTGTTTTTCGGAATTCTTCGTATTTTTCGTTAAATTTCGTGAAATTATTGTGATTTTTGAGAAAATTTTTAGATTTTTTTGAAATTTTTGATATTTTTCTGAAATTTTCGGAAAAATTTTTCAGGTCTTCGGATTTTTTCGTGGATCTTCGTTAATTTTTGAAAAACTTCGGGTTTTTTTTCGAGTTTTCTTGATTTTTTTAAATTTCTTTGGAAGTTTAATATTTTTTTGAATTTTTTTCACGAATAAAATGGAAATGACGGCACTTGAGACCTTCATTAAAGCTTCGGAAGATGTTATCACCTTTTGTGCTGGCTTTTTTAAGCTTAACGATGAGGTACACAACGTTTTTTCGTTAGAAATGAGGGGTAGGCGATTGGATTCATTGTGGGAGGAGGTTGAATCCTCCTTTGTAATGGGCATGGAGTACGTAAAATCGCTAGAAGATTCTGATGTTAGGGATTTGACATCTATTGAGTCCAAATATCAGATAGCTTTTGACGCGTACGTTAACTGTGCTTCCAATATAAAGGGAAGAATACAGGTTTTCGAGGCAATAAAGGAGGAATCAAAACCGAAACCCCAACCTTTGGTGGTGACAACTCCTCCGATTGATGATTTGTTTCATCGTATGGCACTTCCGCCATGTGATATCGATGTTTTTGAAGGAAATTATTTGTCGTGGCCTACGTTTAGGGACCTTTTTACCGCGGTTTACATAAATAACTCTCGGTTGAGTAATGTTGAGCGCCTTTGTTACCTCATTAAAAAGACTAGTGGGGAAGCTAAGGAAATCGTTTCGCGAAGCCAACTTACTAACGAGGGTTTCAATATTGCGTGGAAAAATTTGGGTGACACATACGACAACAAGCGTATGCTCGTTTTCAACCAATTTGACGCTTTTTATGCTATTCCTTCCTTTGAGGAGGAAACTAGCGAGGGTCTAAAGACGATTCAGCGCGGCGTCAATAAATGCCTTACTGCGATGTCTACGTATAACATTCCAATTTCCGATTGGGATCCAATAATTGTTTATAATTCGATAAAACGGTTGCCTCCGCACACCGTACATCTATTTGAACAAACGGTTAAAGAAAAGAAGTCTATATCTCCTTGGAAAGACTTGGACAAATTTCTCACTGAAAGAATCCAAACTTTAGATTGTCTACGCGATCTTAAAGGCTCTGGATTGTCCAAAAAGTCTATCCAACCGAAAGTTAAATCGCACCACACTAATGCTACACCTTCAACGGTTACTTTTTGTGGTTTGTGTCCGAATCAAGGGCACTTTTTACGAATGTGTCCTAGATTTAAAAAGCTTTCGGTTGCGGATAGATATTCTACGGTAAAAAAGTTTCATCATTGTGTCAATTGCTTTTCAAAGGCACATGAAGCTAAGAATTGTAAGAGCAAGAATACTTGCTCTATTTGTAACAAGCGATATTTTGTTGATATTTACAAAACGGAACTAGGATATTTCCCAAGAATGAGAAGTATCCTAGCTTACAAGAATTTTAGAGAAAAGGATATTTCTCCTGGAGGAAAAATATCCTTTTAAGAAATGTGTTAGTGTTTACCTACTGTTCTGGTGCGGGTGTGTACCTATTGTTTGTCCGTTCTGCGCGGACGACGCCTAAACCGTCAGGCTAAAAAGCCCCCTTTAAGATAAAAACAAAGGACCCGACTTTTGTGAGGGACAAGGGAATTTGCATACTTACCTATGTAGCATATCCAATAATAAAAGTTGGTCCAATTGCATCGAGAATCCAAAATCAACTTTATTAAGTCTTTTCACTCTATTTATACTTAAAAATAAAACTTAATACTAGCTTAAAACTAGGTCAATAAGGTAAATGCTGCATTAGCAGTAATTAATAAAAAATTAGTTGCATATTAAACCAAAAATATTAATAAACAAAAAATATTAATAAACAACAATTTTAAATAACCTAAATATAAAATAACTAAAACCTAATCAAAAATTATTTAAACCTTATATGTTACTGTAAAAATAATTAAAAATACCTTAACCCTAAATCTGACACCTAACATTCCTCCCCTCTTTTCAGGAACGATTTCCGCATCGTTCTACTCCAACAACTCGCTCTGAACACCCGCACTCACCGAATTCCTCCAGCACTCGACTCTGTCATGAGTTATTTCATGAAATGGGATTTCAGCATACTGATGCTCCTTGGCCAGACTGTAGTTTGAAACACTTGCAATATAGATCCTCTTCACCTGTTATTGTAATTGACTTTGCATATTGTTAGCTGAATGCCTGCTGTAGCCGTGCTAATTTTGCCGATTTGTTGACACCTCCCAAAAGTATCACTGGTGGCACCACCTCATTCTTCTTGTGGTTTAGGTTAAATGTTTCAGATCGATCAGAATCTTTTATCACGTCTACATCTTGTATTGGTATTGTTGTACTTTGCCTTCATTCGTAATGCGTTTATTCTTTTACAATTTCAAAAACAGCATTTTAAAATTTTCAAACGGCAGATTATAAATAATGATTAGACATCCATTTTTATTTTCTTTAACGGTATTGTACATCAATATAGGTAGGTCATCCATTTTCATTTTCTTCAAGTGTAATACCCATATCTTTTCAATTTCTCATATGAAAGACCTTTATTTTTGAAAATTTGCTCATTAAATGAAGCATACGGGTGGATTCAAATAATAATAAAGTTATTACTAGGGTCCAACATTATTGGTTCGATAACAGGATACTTCAGCTAATCCGATACAGCCAATAAACGTCATTAATTTTTTTTTTTTTTTTTCTTTGCTGGTTAAGAGTTCCTCGTTGTATTGCGGCAATCAACTACGGATGGCATGACCTTACAGAGGAGGATGTTTTCTCTGGCTGTGTATAACTAGATATATCTTACACTAAACAATAAAAAATATAAATACTTAATTGACTGTTATTTTAAAAACTTAACCCAAGATAATAACTATATTATTTTTTTTTTTTTTTTTTTTTTTTTTCAAAATCATCTTTCTTTTTTTTTTTTTATTTATTTTACAAATATTTTTTTTTTTTCAAATATTTTTTTCATCATATTTTCTTTTTAATTTTTCTTTCTTTTTAATAAATTTTCTTTTTAGATTTTTCAAATATTTTTTTTTTTTTTTTTTTTTTCAAATTTTTTTTTTTTTTTTTTTTTTTTTTTTTTTCAAAAATCATTAAATAAAAATATATATGTAACCTTTCTAGACGGCTGCTCTTGTTGGTCCTCTTTTATTGTCGGCCACGGTGGACCTTGCCTGGAGTGTGGCCGGACACAAAGTTGGTATCGGTGGTGGCGGGGGAATATTCGACGCGGTCTGTGGCGTGGTCGGAATCTGTGTTAGTATTGGAGGTGGTTGTGGATTGGTGTTTGATGAGGCGATATTTACCTGTACCGCTGCTGCCGAAGGTTCGGGTATGCCGTGCACCCCGCGGTTAGTTGTCCTTCTTAAACAAATCGCCACAATAACGGCCACAGCCACTAGAGTCACAGATCCTGCGCTTGTAGAGTAGCCCATTATCTTAATTTTATCTTGGTCATGCTGCAAAGTTCTCAAGTCACGTTGTTGTTCAATCTCCATGGCCACTTGCTCGAGGTCTTTCTTTCCCTCCAATAGCTTCTCATGAAGGACGGCATGCCTGGACACCAGGGCTGGAATGGTTTTATTGACATTTATACTTCCAGTTCCTAAAATAATCTTAAATTCTTCCAACTGATCGAACGACCCCGATGACCCCACGTGAAATGGTTGTAACTTCATATTAGTTGATAACGTTGCTGAGTGAGTGAGGTTGACGGTATTCCCTATCATTACACAACCCGCATCCAGATCCAGCTGTCCGAACCCTATAATACGTCTAACCACAAATCCTCTTCCGCAGGTTACTGTGAATAGCTCTTCGTCCTCGAATCGGAAAATCCAGCGGCCTTCGTGGTGTGTCCTGATCAATACCGTGGGCTTACGAGGCGTAGCCCAAAACTTACACGTGGATGATGCGTTTGCGAAGTGTCGAAAAACGCTTTCCTCGCAGGCGACTCCCGCTCCGATCCATTCGTTTTCCGGTTTCCGACAAATCTTCTTCTCCCGGTCGTCGCTTATTCTGATCGACGCACATGCGGACACGTCCCCCTCCGAAAAGAAAACTAATTCATCGCTTTCCCGCGAATATGCTACGAATTTCGAAGTTACCCGTACGAGCCCGTCCCATTCGACACTCAACCCCATGGGCACGGCATAAACAGCCTGTAATTCGAACCCCGGACTCTCTATCATTGGAATCTTTATTATAACCCTGACCCCTCGGTTCGTTGGAAACGACTTGACTTTCGCGACCTGTAAGGTTCTTACCAAGCTATCAAGTACCCAGTTACCCCTCTGCTTGTCGGACAAACTCGCTTTTAAACTACAAAAATCCTCTTCGGATAATACCCGCGGATGGAGACTACCTTTCATCAAATCGTCTAATACTGCCAGGTCAGACATCTGAACGCTTTGTGCTTCCAATAAATTCGCGTTTACGCGGGATAGGCGTTCCAATAGTTCGACCCTAAATTCCAATGACGAAACTCTTAACCGTTCACTTTCGACCTCGTTTTCTTCCTTTTGTATGGTCCAGTTAAGGAATTCTTTCAGTTCGTCAATTTCCTGGGACATATTACCAATGGTACCTGCCAAGCCATCGTAAGTCTTCTGTACTACAGTCACTTCCCGATCCAAAATTTCGTAAGTTTTGGTTTCTCCGTCCTGTATGTTTTCCAGTCGGTCCGATATCGCTGTGCGCTTTTCGCGTCTGTTAAACCGAATGCCCAATGTAGCCCCTCACCAATGAAATCTAACGCCCGCTTATTCCTACTCCGAGAGAAAGCCCATATCGCTTTTTGGGCACTTCTTAAATTCTCTAGATTAGCCCGGGTCTCCGCGTATGGAATCATGCAAGGTCTGGGTAACCTGGCACTAGAAGCTTCGCACACTTTTTTTTTCCTCGTTAATCAGTTTATCGGCGATAGTTAGCAACTCTGTCACGTCCGACGGTTGGAAGGTCGTCAATATTGTCCATTCATTCCGGAACAAGTATGCGTCAGCTATGGGCTCAAAAATCAGTGGTGTCCTCTCCATGGGTGTAAGGTGGACTCCGACTGGTGATGTTGCTGCCATCGTGGCCATCAACAACACCAGATACCCCGCATCTGCCCTAAAACGAGAACTGCAAAAGAAAATATACATGTTTTTATATTGATACAACCCCGTATTACTATTCTGTTATGGGTTAATGTTAACCCCAATAACAATAATGCCTGACTTGCACTAAGTGAATATGACTGCAATAATAAAAAAAAATAAAAAAACCCTAAGTAAGCTTTATTTTCACATAAAAATAACATGAAGACTGAAAGTTTTCCATAAGCACGAGCCATGTCGTCTGAGTCACCCAAGCCAGCAAACAATGTCCTCGCTGAGACAGTTACCGATGCGAGCCAACCCGCTGCAGTTGCATCTTCGTCAGAGAGAACAGTTACCTCGGAGCCTGGGCCAAAAAAAATTACTATCGAGGAGTATCGTGCTAGGCAGAGACCGAGACCACCGTCTCCTGTACCGGTAGCGGTAGTTCGCCTCCGACGACCTCGTGCAGGGAAGAACGCCAGGCTGCGGGCACTCCGGCGGGAGTTACACCAGGTCATAGATATTACCACCGATCCCCAACAAAGGGCCATACTGCGGCGGCAGCTACGTAGATATCGGCCAATTGCCTCGCAATGTCCACCGAGGAACCAGTCTCCTAATTTTCCTTATTCTAAAAAAAAAAAAAAAATAACAAAATAAATAAAAACAAAATAAAAAAAATAGGAAATGATAAATAAATGATAAATAAAACCGTGTTTTCATTTCGACTCACTTTATACACAATGAGCTATTCAATTTCAATTTACCTTCATATTAATTTTCCCATTTCCCCGAAGTTGACTCCGAAGTGGTCTAAGGTATAGCCATCCTCCACAATAACCAAAAACAAAACCGGATACCCCTTGGCCGTGCTCTTTATCGGATACCATCGTGTACCATTTAAAACATCATAATAGGAACAGTATATTCCATAACTACCCCATAATAATATCCTGCCCAACTACCTGAGTTATTCAGATTTCCACAATTCCGCTGGTGAGCTCCCAATCATAGGTTAACTTTGGTTTGAACCAATGTCAACTGTCCTAGGGTCCGTGGAATGGACGTAAATGGTTGTTATGCCATTTACGGTTCTTTCCCTTAATACGCACCGTTGTAGTCACTGGGCTATTTATAGCCGTGACCTCGTATGGACCTGTCCAGACCGGTGAGAACTTGTTCTTCCTCGTGTTATTCCTCACGAGTACCATATCGCCTGTTGTGAACGACACGGGATTAGTCCCTTTGTCATACGCTGTCTTGGATTTTTTCTTTGCCTCCTCCTGATTTTTTAGCACCAGCTCGTGTGAGCGCTGTAGCTGAAACTTCAATACCTTATTCGGATCGTCCGGATTGTATAAGGGGGCACACTTCCCCGCCAAGTTAGTTGGTAGTTCAACATCAAATCCGTACAATGTCCTGAATGGGGTTTGGCCAGTTGACGTATGTATAGTGTTGTTATGGACATGCATGGCAGGGGCCAGCCATTGATCCCAATTGCTACCATCCTCCTTAGCAAAACTCCGTAGATATTCCGCTAGCGGTCGATGGCTTCTTTCCAATGAGCCATTTGCTTGAGGATGGTAGGGAGTAATATTTAACTTCTTTATCCCCAGTAACTTGCAAGTATCAGCAAATATTTTTGACATGAAATTTGTGCCATTGTCCGTTACGAGAACGCGCGGAACACCGTATTTTGCTATGATTTCAGTAAAGAATATCTTGGAAATCGTGCTAGCTTCCGCCATTGTTCCCTTGTGAGAGCACAGCACCTATGGCACCACCACTTGCGTCGGTCGTCAAAACAAATGGTTTTGAAAAATCGGGGTAGGCCAGAACCGGTGGCGATAGAATCGCCTCCTTCAACGTTCTAAAAGCCTCTTGACACTCGCTGGTCCAGCTGAACTTGCAATCCTTCCGGAGTAACTGGTTAATTGGTAACGCGATTTCGGCCGTTCCCGGGATGAATTTTCTATAGTAGTTTACTAACCCTAAAAATGATTGCACCTCCTTACGGTTCCTTGGTGCCGGAAAATCCCTAACACATTTTACTTTCTCCGGATCCGGAAGTGCACCCCTCTCTGAACATTTGTGCCCCAAGTATACAATTTCGCGCCTGAGAAAGTTGCATTTTTCGGACTTCACCTTCAGATTATTTTCCCTAAGGAGTTGAAGCACCTTACATAGCCGAGCCTCGTGTTCCACGAGACTGCCACCATACACCACAATGTCGTCCAAGTAAACGAAGCATTCAATGCCCTGAAGTCCCGTCAACACGTGGTTCATCAACCTCTGGAAGGTCGCCGGTGCTCCCGTCAACCCGAATGGCATTCTATTAAACTCAAAATGCCCTAACGCCGTACTAAAAGCTGTTTTCTCTCTATCCTGTTTGTCCATTGCTACCTGATGGTAACCGCTGGCTAGATCAAGTGTTGAAAAATACCTGCTGTTACCCAGTTGCTCCAGAATTTCATCCATTCGCGGTATTGGAAATACCTGCTTGAGGGTGGCATCGTTGAGCTTGCGGAAATCCACAACCAGCCTCCAATTTTTAATCCATGTTGCATCGTGAGATACAAACAGTTGATAGATCGGCAAGGGGAAATAATTCTTCTACGGCAGTTGCGAGTACGCCTTCCGCCCCTGGATTGCAGAACTCCCTGCCTGAAAATTCTCTTCTTCCATCTACATCTACGGGTATTAGTCACGTGGCTCCTGCAAATCGGCAGACATTCCACGCGTCTCAGAGTAGGACTGTACTCCTAGGGACAGCAATGGTGAATATCGTTCACCATGGTACTACGTACCAAGCCCGGGCTCTTATAGATCCGGCTTCCGAGGCTTCGTTCATTTGTGAACGCTTGCAAAATCGTCTGAAACTCTCAACGCATTCCACGAATGCTCAAGTTTCAGGTGTAAATCAAGTGGTCTCGGCTACTTCAAAGAAAATTTGTTCTTTGAAAATTGGCTCTCCCTTGGACAGTACACTTATCTTGGAGACTATGGCTCTTGTTTTGCCTAAAATTTCGGGTAATTTGCCATCATTTGTCATTCCGTCATTTATTAGGGATAATCTACCCGATTTACATCTGGCAGATTCCGGATTTTATGACAGCGGACCTGTCGATCTTTTACTTGGCGCGGATTTATATCCTCAAATTCTTTTGGGAGAAATTCGTCGTAATATTTTGGGTTCTTTGTTGGCTCAAAACACGATATTTGGTTGGATTATTACTGGTCCAATATCACAACCTCAAGTTCACGTTTATTCTACTACTGTAGACTTTTCCGAGGAAGATTCTTTGAATAGAACTCTTCTTAGGTTTTGGGAACTTGAGGAAACTCCTGGAAAGAAAATTTTATCCGTGTTTGATAAAATTTGTGAGGAAAATTATAAGGCGACAACACGTCGTGCTTCTGATGGTCGATATATAGTGACCCTACCATTCAAGCCAGAATTTCCTGGAATTTTGAACTTAGGTATATCGAGGTCAAATGTCTTAAAACAATACTTTAGGACAGAGTCCTCGCTTCTTCGAAGACCTGAGATTAAGGAAATGTACGATAACGTCGTAAAGGAATATCTGGACCTTGACCATATGAAACTTGTTTCATATACACCTCCGGCTGTGACACATTCGTGCTATTTGCCACATCACCCAGTCGTTAAACCAGAGCGAAAGACTACAAAACTGCGAGTCGTGTTCAATGCTTCGAATAAAACTTCGAACGGGAATAGTCTTAACGACTGCCTTTACGTCGGACCGACTTTACAGTCTGACTTGGTCCTCTTAATTTTAAGATGGCGCCTTTTTAAATTTGTCTTCAATTGCGATATTACGCAAATGTATTGGCAGATTAGGGTGGATTCTTCTCACACTCCATTTCAACGGATCTTATTTAGAGATTCTCCGACGGAGAACGTTAAGGAGTATGAGTTGCAAACGGTGACTTTTGGCGTAAATTGCGCCCCTTATTTGGCGATTCGAACGCTTTTGCAATTAGCGGACGATTCTGAGGCTGAATACCCCCTGGCATCACACATTCTTCGGAAGTGTATGTACGTCGACGACGTTTTAACAGGGTCTCATGACGTCTCGACTGCTCTGACCGCTCGTGATCAGCTTATAGCAGCTTTGTCTACCGCTAAATTCGAGCTTCGAAAATGGACTTCAAATGAACGCTCCATTTTGGATAGGTTTCCCCCAGAACATTTGGTTGATGCTAAACTTTTGACTTTTGTCGAGTCTAGTAGCTCTAAGACCTTGGGTATTCAATGGAATGCTCAATTGGATTCGTTTTACTTTAGTGTGAACCCTATCACACCTAAATCGAGTCATACTAAAAGAGAAGTTTTGTCTCTTATAGCAAAACTTTTTGATCCCGTGGGTTGGCTTGGTCCAGTTATTGTCGTTGCTAAGATGATAATGCAACGGATTTGGCTTGATCACATTGGTTGGGATGAAAATCTTCCTTGGTCGACTGAAAATGACTGGCAAAAGTTTGTTACTTCATATCATGAAGTCAACAATATTCGAATTCCAAGATGGGTTCATTACAGTCCTGATTCTTTGGTCGAACTTCATGTCTTTTCTGATGCCTCGGAAAAGGCATACGCGGGGGTGATTTACATTCGAGTTGAGACTTCCAGCGGTGAAATTTATACCCACTTATTATCTGGCAGGACAAGAGTTGCTCCCATAAAATCGATTTCTATTCCTCGTCTTGAGCTTTGTGGAGCAGTTTTGGCTTCCGAACTTTTGCAGACAGTGCTTAAGGAAATTGATATTGGGATTCGGCAAGTTTATTGCTGGACGGACTCTACCATCGTTCTTGCTTGGTTGAGGAAAGACCCGTGTACCTGGGCCACTTTTGTCCGAAACAGGGTGTGCCAAATCCAACAAAATGTTGGAAATCACAATTGGTATCACGTGAGATCTGAGGACAACCCTGCCGATTTAGGTAGTCGTGGTATTTCGCCCAATGAACTGGCGGATAACGATCTCTGGTGGCATGGACCACTTTGGCTTCGCCAGGAAAAATCTTATTGGAATATATCAGATCTTTCTGGTTTGCATACGGATATTGAAGCTCAGACCGTTAAGGCTCATGCTTCGTTCTTTGCAGACAATAAAGAAAATGATTTTGATATTCTTGGGAGATACTCAAAGCTCGACAAAGCACTTCGCGTAATATCGTATGTCTTGAGATTTATCTACAATTCTCAAAAAGCGCGAAAGTCCGGTAGATGTTTGTATTTGGACAAGTCACTTTCCAATTGGGAGATCAAACGAGCAAAAATGCATTTGGCCATTATAGCTCAAAAACGTCACTTCGGGGACGAGTATAAATGTCTCTCGGAGAAAAGACCTCTTTCCGCTAAAAGTTGTTTGGTTCCTTTGAACCCCTTTTTGGATGAAGACGGTGCTATGAGGTTAAATGGTCGTTTAGTTAAATGTCCATCTCTCTCATATTCTGAACAGCACCCTGTGATTTTACCATATTCGGATCGGTTTACTCAACTTTTAGTAGAGTTTGTACATTTGATTTCCATCCACGGTGGAAATCAGTTGATGCTGCGAATTCTTCGGATTGAATATTGGATCCCGCGAATGAAATCGAAAATTCGTGGAATAATCGGTCGCTGTAAACGCTGCATTTTAGATCGAAAACGATCATGCAGTCAGATTATGGCAGCGCTTCCTCCTGAAAGGACTAGACTTGATAGGCCTTTTACTACAACTGGTGTAGACTTTGCAGGGCCCTTCGACATCAAAAGTTTTACTGGAAGAGCGTGTAGAATAACAAAAGGCTACGTTTGTATTTTTGTTTGTTTTTCTACGAAGGCAATACATTTAGAGGCAGCTTCGGATTTGTCAACGGCTACTTTCTTAGCCGCTTTTCAAAGATTCGTTTCGCGTAGAGGCTGTCCTCGTACCATGTTTTCGGATAACGGGACTAACTTTGTAGGCGCGTCGCGTGAGTTAGAAAGAGATTTTGGAACTTATCTTAAGGAATGTCAGGTCGAGGTTTGTAACACATCTAGTTACCAGGAACTTTCTTGGCGGTTTATCCCAGCTGGCGCCCCTCATGTGGGTGGTCTTTGGGAAGCCGGTGTGAAGAGTTTCAAACTTCACTTTCGAAAGGAAGCACAGGCTTTCAAATATACTTTTGAGGAGTTTTCAACCATTCTTGCGAGGATTGAAGCTTGTCTCAATTCGCGTCCTCTTTGTCCAATGACGGACAACCCGCGAGAACCGGTTGCCCTAACTCCTGGACATTTTCTTATAGGTTCTCCAATTCTAGCTCCTGCGGAGCCCGCAATTAATGAGTCTGCGATCAGTATTGTCAATCGGTTTAGAAAAATGAAAGCTCTTACTCAGCATTTCTGTCAACGGTGGAAAGATGAGTATTTAATGAGCTTACATAAACGGTACAAATGGCAACATCCAACACGGGAAATTCAGGTAGATGATTTAGTAGTTATACGACATGAACAGCTACCTCCGACTTCTTGGAGGTTAGGCAGGGTCGTTGAAATACACCCTGGAAGTGACGGTCATGTTAGGGTCGTTGACGTACGCACTGCGAATGGGGTTGTTAGACGTCATATCGCAAAACTGGTCATTCTAACTAACTTAAATTAAATATACATATCTATTTTCCTTTCTGTTAACCTTTATTGTTTCACAGCAAAATGGACTCCTTACGCAACCTTTTTGATGACGCCATTTTGGAAGATTACGATGAGGCGATGGAGGTTACAGAACCGGTTGTTGCAGCAGCTACCTTAGTTGCATCTGAAACGGCAACAGCACCTGATACGACACCCTCGCCGGTGGACACACCCACTTTTGATGGTGTTTCTCCGCCAGCTACTTCCCCTGAAGTACCACCTACGTTTGCGGTGTCCGAACCTTTGTCGGACACTAATGGACTCTCGGGTTCGAATGTGACCGCGAGCACTGTCGTGACTGGTAAAATTAAGTGTAGGGTCTGCAACGGCACTCACCCTTTACGGGCGTGTAGGGCTTTTCTTAGATTCAAGCCTGAGAAGAAGATCAGAATGGTGGTTCTGCATCGCTATTGCTGCCGATGTCTGGCTTCTTCTCACTTGGCTAAGGATTGTCCTAGCACGTCCAAGTGTCGTCGGTGTCAAGGCGATCATCACGTCTTGCTTCATTTTCGGCAACCTACACAAGCAGACTCTGCCAAACAAAAACAGTCTCGCGCAGCCCGACCCACAGAAAAACAGATTTCTAAGCCTGGTAAAAAGGCTATTGTCAAAAACCGTCCGAAGTCGTCCGTGTCACAAGTTTGTACTCTTCCTATTCGTCATGTTGTCAATTTTTCGCCAACGCTCATTGTCAAACTTCAGCTGCCCGGGAATTTCATTCCTGTGAGAGCCGCTTTGGACTCCTGTTGTAGCGTCAGCTACATTTGCGATTCGCTGGTTCGCCAGCTTCGCCTACCCGTATCCACTATGGATGGGAACGGCTACTGTCGCTTGACCCTTTGTTCGTCGTATGATCGGGAACAAAAAGTTTCGGTCACGGCGAAGGTGACAAAAATGAAGGGTGTGAATACTCCCTCGGAGTCGGTTCCCGACTCAGTGAAGGACAATTTTGCTGGGTTTCAGCTAGCTGACCCACGGTTTAATATTTCTGGTCGGGTTGTTCTGGTCTTAGGTCCAGAGGTCACTCCCCACATTTTGAAGGGTAGAATACATTCGAGCCCGGGTCTGCCATTAGCGCAATATACCATCTTTGGCTGGATAATTTCGGGCCAATCTCCTATATAGGGGAAAAACAATACGGCTCTTTTGAGACCATCCAGTCCCCTTGGACAAATTGGCTCTCATGAGACCATCCGGCCCCCTTGGGTCAAAATCGGCTCTTTTACAAAGAGACCATCCGGCTCCCTTGAGACCATCTACCCCCTTGGGTTATACGGTTATTTTAACCGCTTGTTATATAAAATCCAGTTTACACTGGTTGGTCTCTTGGCCATTTAGATTTAAGTGTTATTTGAAAAAATGAAGAAAAAAAATACATACTTGAATTTTTATAGAAAATTTTGAAATTTATTTTTTATTACCTTAGTTTATTTACTTTAAGACTTTGTTGCAATTTTGAATTAATATTGCAAGGCGGCCGGCAATGTTTAAACCTAAAGCCTTTCTTTGGTTTAATTTGTCCCAGTTTTCACCCCTTGAGTCTTTCGAGGGTTAATACTAGTTAAAATCTACTCGCTCCACTTTCCGTGCAACTCTGTAAAGAGTAAGCAGTGATTTTAACTAGTTAACCGGTAACGGGATTTTTAAACATTGTTTGTCGTCCCTTTTGTTCTAGTTTTAAATTTACTTACTTCTCTTCTGTATACCAATCAACGCACTACGTGCATATTTACATAAGGTAATATAATTAAATAAATATAATTTTCTTTTAATATAACTTAAACTTTCTTGTGTTTTTATTTTTTATATATTTACATATTTGGACCCGCTTTTACGGCAAACAAATACCTTTATTAAATTAATTTAATGATTTTAGTTTTGTTTAAGATATTTGTGTCAGTATGAGTAAAAGGAAGATCCACGAAAATGGAGACTTAAGTACACTGCTTGGGGTGGTAATTAAAAAAGTGGAAAACATTTTAATAATTTTATATGAATGTATTGTTATATATTTTTTAGATGCTCTCATTTTAATCTTAATGGCACCCATGGAAAAAGACGAATCTTAAATTTAAAAAAATTTTGTAAGTATTTTTTACAATTTTTATTATTTTTTTTTAGTGGCTCCTTATGAAGCAAATTTTAAAGCAAAAGTTTTCCAAGATGAGTTAAAGGAATGGTTGAAATTAGCTAAAAATCGTTTTTAAGGATAAAAGTATTTTGAAGAAGCAAGATTCTTCGCTTTCTACTGAAGAAGCTTTCAATAGTATCCATCAAGTCCAACCATCTCTCATTTAATTTTTTTTTTTAATAATTTCAACCTAACCGAGAACTGGTTACAATGACCGTCGCACTGTGGTCAATATTTTGAGATAGCGGCCAAAACTCCTTTTGGTTTTTGTTCTCCGATTTTAAAGTTATTAGACTCATATGAAAGTAGACAGTAGTAAACCTCGGGAGCCAAAAAATTAGAACTCTATTTCAATTATTTCACTGAGAACAGGGTGGTCCAAAATGGGATTTTTCAGAACTTAGTAAATTTATGATATTTTTAGTTAATTTTTAAAGTTTAAATGATCATAACTTTTTTGTTTTTCAAGATTTTTGGACGAAATAAATTTTGTGTTGTAACTTAACTTATTTCCTATTACTGGTAAAAAAATTGAAGCTCTACTGTTTTCAGAACAATTTAAATATTTTTTTTAAAAAAGGTAAAATTTCTCGGAAATTTCCTACTTCATAGAGCACAACTCCTGTGAGTCAAGCTGAGTCAAAACACAAATTTACTATTTTGTAGTCCTAACTCTCCCCTACATTCCTATATATACATGTCCATGCATCGGGGCTGCACTTTTTGAGCTACAGCAATTTTTCTGACCCAAGGTAAGATATTCGGTACAAATGCACGTCATATTTTTTGAGAAGTTATTTTTATGTGAAAGTGGCTATTATGCATATATTTTGATGAAATTTTGTACAAGAGTTCTTAATGACCCAAAAAATAATTCTGTTGAAATTAGGAGAAGTTGGCCCATATTTGGACCTAGTCCACATAGAAGGGTGTATCAAAATTTTGACAAAAATGACAATAGAACTCTCAAATTATGTGGTATCTGGCAATTCATTTGGAAAAGGTAAAAAATGATTTTATTGCCATCTAATATTACATAACTTAAATACCTGATAATTGCAAATAAATTTAAAACCAATGGAAATAACCTGTGGATCCTTGGACCTATCAAAAAGACCTATCCTTGGACCTATCAAAAGGACCTATCCTTTTACATATCAAAAGGACCTATCCTTGAACCTATCAAAAGGATCAATCCTTGGTCCTATCAAAAGGACCTATCAGAAGGACCTATCCTTGGACTTATGAAAAGGACCTATCCTTGGACCAATCAAAAGGACCTATCCTTGGACCTATCAAAAGGACCTATCCTAGGACCTTGATCTATTAAAAGGACCTATCCCTTTACATATCAAATGGACCTTTCCTTTCACCTATCAAAAGGACCTATCCTAGGACCTATCAAAAGAACATATCCTTGGACCTACCAAAAGGACCTATCCTTTTACATATCAAAAGGACCTATCCTTGGACCTATAAAAAGGACCTTTCCTTGGACCTATCAAAAGGATTTATCCTTTGATCTATCTAAAGGATCTATCATTTTGCATATCAAAAGGACCTATCCTTGGACCTATCAAAAGGACCTATCCTTTGATCTATCAAAAGGACCTATCCTTTGATCTATTAAAAGGACCTATCCTTGGACCTACCAAAAGGACCTATCCTTGGACCTATAAAAAGGTCCTATCCTTGGACCTATCAAATGGACCTATCCTTGGACCTATCAAAAGGACATATCCTTGGACCTATCAAAAGGACCTATCAAAAGGACCTATCCTAGGTCCTATCAAAAGGACCTATCCTTGGATCTATCAAAAGGACCTATGCTTGGACTTATCAAAAGGACCTATCCTATGACCTATCAAAAGGACCAATCCTTGGACCTATCAAAAAGACTTATCCTTGGACCTATTAAAAGGACCTATCCTTTTACATATCAAAAGGACCTATCCTAGGACCTATCAAAAGGACCTATCCTTTTACATATCAAAAGGACCTATCCTTGAACCTATCAAATGGATCTATCCTTGGTCCTATCGAAAGAACCTATCAGAAGGACCTATCAAAAGGACCTATCCTAGGACCTATCAAAAGGACCTATCCTTGGACTTATGAAAAGGACCTATACTTGGACCAATCAAAAGGACCTATCCTAGGACCTATCAAAATTACCTATCCTTGGACCTATCAAAAGGACCTATCCTAGGGCCTATCAAAAGGACCTATCAAAAGGACCTATCCTAGGACCTATCAAAAGGACATATCCCTGGACCTATCAAAAGCACCTATCCTAGGACCTATCAAAAGGACAAAGGACCTGTGAATATTGAAACTAAATAAATGTCAGTGGCCAAATGTTGGCATTTTCT
Source organism: Pegoplata infirma (assembly GCA_963921195.1). NCBI lineage: Eukaryota > Metazoa > Arthropoda > Insecta > Diptera > Anthomyiidae > Pegoplata > Pegoplata infirma. The sequence goes on from OY992538.1 coordinate 161,300,328, forward strand.
GACCAAAATTAAGTTTAGGAATAATAAATAAGAATTGGTTGTAAAATACGATTGAAGAAAATAAGAAATTATAAAAAAAATACCTATTTAAAATGTCAAAATATTCAACTTTTACATGGAAACTCAACAAAAAATTAAAATGCATTTTTAACTCCACATTACTTACGTTCCTATCAGTCGATTTCTACGTTTGAACACGCAAATTGAAGCTTAAAGTCCCTCCTATTGAACAAAACAAATTGTATAAAAAAATACCAATCCGGTCAAAAGTTATAGAGTTTTGACCGCTATCTCGCGAAATTGACCACTGTGCGTCGTCTCGTTGTAGCGAAAAAAACCAAGGGGTCTGGTGGGAATCGAACCCACGACCCCCACGTTCAAAGGCTAGCACGCTGCCAACTAGCCTACGGGGGTCCTCTGAAGAAGCTTTCAATAGTATCCATCAAGTCCAACCATCTCAAAAAGTAGTTTCCAATAGTATCCATCAAGTCCAACCATCAAAAAAGTACTTTCGAAAAGTGTTTACGAATTACCTCCATCTAAATCTGTTGAAAAAGTTCCTCAAACATCAAAAAACCACCTAAAGCTGTTGAACAACCATTAAACTTAAATAATCTTGATTGGTTGATCTAACTCATTACATTTTACTTTACGCTTTTACTCCTACTTTACTTTTTTTGTTGTAATTAAGTTTATCTTTAATTAAAATTTGTAAATGCAACATTTTTTTATCGTTAAATGTACCTAATGTTATGTATTCAATGACTGAAAAATACATGGGGGTTTTCGTGTCAACTGACACAACTTTTGAAACCGATGTCTTCCGATTTGAAATTTGCACCAAGGTTAGTCTTGTTGGATAGTAGTTCAGACACAATTTTTCAACGAGATCGGTCAAGGACTCTCTGAGTTAGAGGTGGTTGAAATTTGACATTTTGGCCAAAGAGGTGTTTATTCTCATCCATGTAACTTCTTACCTATTGTTTTTAGCAAAATGTGTCCCAAAAAAATTATAAAAAAAAAAAATAACACCCAAGGAAAATGAAA